>LS513504.1:327931-350931 GCA_900490845.1 Pristionchus japonicus | reverse complement strand
TCTCCCGCCTGTCTATCACCCGGCGCGTCTAGAGCGCACCCTCTTGCTTACCCTCCAACTTATGATGAGCAGGGTGGAGAGAGCTCCCCCCGCTGATTTCCCAAACGGATTGGAAACTACGGTATGGGTGATGCCCGCGAAGGAACGTTTGAATGGGATTTCGCTGGCCGTCATTTTGTCCACCCCATGAGCCCCCGTGGTTACGGTATCGATTGGTTACGGTATTGATCGATTGCAGTCGAGCGACGATCCTCAAGACGGCGACGCACATGTTCCTCGCGATCGAGGGCCTGCACCGCGCCAAGATCATCCACGGAAACATCCGGGTGAGGAATCCTCCTGTTTATTCTTGCAGAATCGCGCGCAGAATCATTCAAAATTCATACCACTTCTCATGCACGATTGATCAAGATTGAGGCTCTAATTCAACAGAGAAAACATAAAAAGGGAATACACATTGTAGCCGGAGAACTTCGTGGTCGGCTCCCGTCACAACAACCGCAAGATCATGCTGATGGATTTTGCGTGCGCCACGGGCATGGCCGCAGAGTTTCCGGCGTGAGTCGATAATCTTTCTAACTACAGTATCCTATCAATTACCTCGTTTTCCACTAGCTTTCTTCTTCGTTTAATCCTAGTTTTGACTACGTTCTCGGACGATTTGAGAGACGATTCGGTGCTAAAATAGAAGCTATCGCAAAATGAACGAGACTGACGATCAAAGATTAAAAAGTAGAGATCAAAGATCAATTCTATCTTCGCAGTGCCCAGCAGCTGGCCGACCTCACGTACGCTTCGCGTGCTCGCCAGCGGGACTTCGAACCGACGAGGAAGGACGATCTAGAGAGCTGGATCTACTGTGTGAGTATCGTAACCTCATTAGTAAATCATCAGTTGTCGATAATCAGTTCATCTACAGTAGCCTAATGGATAGTTAGTTGTCGATAACCTTACCGTAGCCTACCGTATCCCAGGTGATGGAGATGTACAACAAGGCTCTCGTGCCGTGGACGGACGAGAAGACGGTGGACAAAACTGCAGCCACTTATCTCACGAACATGCTCAAACTGAAGAGGGCATTCTGCACGGGAAAGAGTGAGTACTGTACCCGGAGGATTATCGATTTACCTGTCGTAGTCTGTCTAGAGACATACAGTACCTGCCGTATCCTTGCAGTGTGGAAGGCAATGCAGCATGCTGCTCCCGACGAGTTCAAGCGGATCATCGAGGCTATTCGGGTTGGTTGCCTACCGTATTCTCCGATCGAAAAATTACCGTATTCCAGAAAGTGAAACGGTACCACACGCCGGACTACAGTATCACCTGGCATCTGCTCGTCACGGCATGCATTCGATACGAAGTCGAGCCGTTCGCGTACTTCTCTTGGAATCGCGGAAATACGGTACCGATCTTTGATCTCTATCAATCGATAATCCCTGATTCAGGGCAACCCGGTGGTGCACAGCAAGTACCAGACTGCTCCAGTGCCTCTGGAATTCGCCGATATTGATTGAAGATTAATTAGTCGAATTGAAGACTACCAGCTATCCCTTTTCCGGACTCCATGTAATCTTATTGTAGTGGATAAACAGTTCTGGTATTCGTGTTGTTATTCCTAACGTCGAACAATTTGTCCAATCGAAAAATCTAAAGGTTTCAACAACAGAAGACATACATATGATATCATCCTACTCACACGAATGTTGATGATTGGAAATCGGAATTGAATCGTGTGAAGTGGGATTAAGTAGCCAAAATTTATCCTTTCAAATACAATATTTATCTTTTGTATCACAAAATGTACAATGAATAACCGTTGAGTTAGCTACCAAAGGCTATATGATAATCCCCGTAATATTGATTAGTAGATCACAACTCAGTCCATATTCCATCCGTAGTTTGGCTGTCGTCGCTGTCTCATCGATTCCTCCATTGCACGACGAATCTGAAGAGGGAGAGATTGAAGACGTTACCATCACAGCTCATTTCGAAAAAGTAGGATATTGCACTTCTATAGGTTTTCACTACAGCTTATTTTAATATCGAAGAAATAGCGAGAATTGGCGAAAATACCCTCCCGGAATTCTAAATGCTATCACATTGTTAGAAATCGCAAAAGGAGGACTTCTTCAACCGTTCTTCAACCATAACTCTCGCTGCACCAATCTTCATACCTGTTCCTCCTCACTCAATCCTCCAGTGTATCTCTCATAGCTGCTGGCTCCTCCTCTCTCCTCTCCTCTTCCATCTCCCCAGGTCCGTCCCTCTCCCTCGTACGGTGGAGCCGAGGCGCTACTGTAGCCTGAAGCGATTACAGTAATCATCTTATTGCAAACTAACTTGAAACGTTCTTAGTTCAGTGATCGTTTAGCACTTTCGAATTCGAATTCTGATGGCTCACCCCTATTTCTCTGCTCCCTCCACTCTCCTCCAATCACTCCCTCGATCACACTTGCCACTCCCTCCACAATCCATCTCAACGGTCCCATCGTGTAGAGGAGACCAGCCAGAATGCCAGCCAGATGACCAACGAACGAGGCGTTGGGGGAGAGAACCTGTCAAGGAAGAGAATATTAGTTTCAGAACTTTTTGACCTAGGAAGTTCAGCATGTTCATTCTACACTTTGAAAAAATTTTGGAAATTTGAATACAACACAAGTTTTCCATATTCGACAAATGCAGACAATTCAATCAATGCAATTTCCTGCATCTGCAACATCCAATCACCCCTTCACTTTTCTCATTTTCCTCTCCCCCTTTCCTCATTCGTTGTTCGTTCGCTCATCCCCGCTGGTTGGTCAACCCTCGCTTCGTCTTGCTGTCAGAGGTTTGCTCATTACCGTACCCTCTTCCGTTACCGTAGTCTATGCCACGGTCAGAACGTGATCTCACTATTATCTCCCGTAACTAACAATATGTTTTCCAGACTGCCATGCTGCTCTACACATTCCGTTGATGACTCGTCCACTACATCTCAAGGCCCCTACTGCGTTGATATTTCGGCATTATGGGTTACGGTATCTCGAATTGATCGTACGGAGCCATAGCGAAATATCCACTTTTTCGATCTTGCAGTATGTGCAGTATTTTCCTAAGAAAAACAGTAGATCAGAGTGCGGAACTGTATTAGGAGTTCCCTGGCCTGTCATTACCTAACGAGTCTGCGAACTCACCCGTAGACAAGAGGTCGTCGAACCCAAACAGATACCGAGTCTGCGTACTCTGGTAGCCTAACGAGTCTGCGAACTCAACCGTATGAGAAGAGGTCTGCGAACCCAAGTAGAACACCACCTAGGGTAGAGAAATAGCAAATAGCTGGCGGGTTGTTTCTCATACTGATCAGACATTCCTATACAGTTCCGCGCTCTGATCTTTCTTGGCAAGCAATTCTAACACAATGAAAACGTGGATATTTCGATATAGCATCCAATTTTAGTTTGACTAACGGATCAAAAATGTGATAAAACGCAACCCGAATTTCATGCATATTTTGCAGGTTTACGACAGAATGTACGAGAGAATCTATCGGGTTTTCCTCTAGTATTCCCCATTCCTCACCTGAATGAGCACCAGCTCGGCCCAGCAGGCGTATCTGCTCGGCACGGGTAGCCATCCCATCAGGAAGACGTCCTCTGGAGTGTACGTCGACGAGAGCACTTTGAGGGCGAAGATTACTCCTGCAAGGAGGGGAAGAGGTTAGAGATTGATCTTTCATTCACTGCATTTTAAAAATTTGTGTCCCCCTCTGTTTATATGTAACAACTGTTGCACCGTCGCAACTCTTTTCTTTTTTACACTGTAAGTTGCACTCAACAATCAACGAGGTGCGATTGTATTTATCCGAATACTGGCAAGTGTGTGAGTGAGAACAAACAGAGACAAAGGGCGTGGAAATGGATGGGAAAAGCTCGGTTGGTAATTCTGAGAATCGGATTTGAATGGATCGAATAGCATGTAGATTATTGCTGTATAGTACTGTAGATTATGAGGCAGTCTGAATCGAGATTGAGAGACTGAGCGAGAAAACACACGATTGTACACAGGGAAAGACCGGGATGAGTACATATCTACACATGAACGAACAAAAATGGCGCTTACTATAAATCACTCGAGTTCCTAGCAATATCTCTCTATTCTACATACTCTCTCGGTAGACCTAGTGAGCATGCCCAATGAGGAGACTCATACAATATTTCTACTCTTCTTGAGGTAACTCTAGTAATTCTGCAGCAGTTTGCATGGCTAGAGTCAGTCTAGCTATTGACTCAGATATCGTCTCTAGTAGGGATTCCTTGTCCGATTGATCTGCTGTCGACCAGTCATGAGCAGTTTCCCAGATGAGAGCGAAAGGAGTACGAGCAGTCGCGATCCTGCAATTTATTTGTACACGAGTGTGAAGATATTTCGTCTACTCACTTTGATGGTGAGAACACCAGATGCTTGTGAAGAGGTGTCGAGAATGCTCCTTCATCTAGGAACACTCTCTCCAAACGCATCAATCGATCGTTAATTGCATTCAGCATCGGAACACTAACTCCCTTGGACAACGATGTTACTTCCTGAAAATGTTTCTTGTTTTGGCACGAGTGAAGATCGTAGATCACCTTGGCCTTCTCATCAATCACTTCTGCTGCTTCTCTGAATCTTGACGATGCAGTTATTAGTGCTCGAAAGCGGAGATCATAGTTAGCGAGATGCTTGGGAAATTCAAGGTGATCTAGCTTCGCATGGAGAAGTGTTAGCCATTGCGAGAGGGTCTGGGCATAGTCTGCTGCTGAGAATGGAATCACCTGAATCGATACTTAAACTGAATGGTCCCTGATCACTCTACTAACCACATGATTCGCCAGTCTGATCGTTGCCTCAGTAACGAATCTCGCCACAGTAGCAAGCGCGGCTCCGTCACTCGACACAAACTTCTCCACTGTCCATGGAACCTCGTGCATTGAGTGATAGAGAGGATAGGACGATCGACCCTTCGCTGTCATCTTGATGTCCACTGAGGGAACGCCCGCGAGGGAGATGAAGCGCTGAATTAGCACTTCAATTCCGGAACACAATGCTTTACTTACCTGATGATCAGAAGCGCCTCCAGGCAATCCAATATGAGGCAGATTCCTGTCTCCATCTATCGGACTCCTACCACCATGATATTTCCATGAATCTAGTAGCGTCAGTCTTCCATTCTCCCTCTCTGCTTCATCATTTTGTTCTACGCTGAATTTGTTTCCGGTTAACACAAATCTTTGATTCATACGCTCACTTTTGGGCAGCTTCGCTGAGCACTCGATAGAGTAGAGGGACTGCCTTCACTTGTAAGGATGCATTCCCAGCCACATGATCAACATTGATCATGGCCACTGCTCTGGCATCGAGTATCTTGCCCATCTCCTCTATCCACTCTGATGAACCAATCAGTCCAAACTCCTCTGCGTCCCAGTGGCAGAATACGATGGATCGACGGGGCGGGGAGAGATTAGCGCTTTCGGCGAGGACTCGGGCAACCTATAAGCAGGATTCATTCATCAATTCCATCGCTAGATCTTCATTATCAAACCTCCAGCTGTGCAGCAGTGCCGGTCGCCGGATCGATGGCTCCCTTCACCCACGCGTCCACATGGTTCCCGACCATCACCCATCTGTCTGGCTCCACCACTCCTCTCATCGTCGCTACCATATTCCTAATGGGTCTTCTCGTGAGATGGGAGTGGACCGAGAGGCGGAATCTCCTTGTGCCGCTTAGGCGATAGTCCGCAGCGAGGCCGCCCTGCCAACGGTGCTCCTGCAAGTTTTTCCTAACTTCGTTCTCATTCGCCTTGTCTTCTCACCTTCGACAGCGTCCCATCCAGCAATCTCATCAGCCTCGCCGCTACATCCGATCCCACCGGAGTGGCAGGGATCTTTGGTAGGACGCCCGTTCTTCTCAACTTCTTGGTGGTCTGACGGGGAACGAAGGGCAGCGAAGGCATGGAGGGCGTCTCGGGGTCGCCGACTGCACGCAGGAGACCACCTCTCTGCACGTCGTCTCCGGGCAGGGACATGTCCGAGGGGAAGGACTGAATGGGACACATATTAGGCCTCTTATTCGCTGATCCAAAATCGTATCAATGGCACTGCATCCAATATACGTACATTATTGCCTGACGGAGGTCCAGACAGCAGTGGATCAGAAAATAGCACTACTCCTATCGCTCCTCTGGCCTCTGCCTCGGCGATCTTGACTGCCCTCGAAACACCGCCGAAGCGCATGAGCACAATCTTGCCCTTCACATCGATCTTCATCTGAAAGCGATTCCTTTCTTCCTCTTCTGATTCTACGTTTCATACATTCTTGAGCATCTCAAAATCGGCGCCTCTTCCGTAATTAGCGTAGACAATCGCTCCTTCGACTGTTCCATTAGCTGAATAGGCAGACCACCAGACTCCACTGCGCGAATCCGATTCCTGCACTCTCTTGTTAGATTTTAAAAAAATTTTCTCCCTCTCTAACCTGACTCCTCAACTCCTTCGGCCCTTTCGGCCTTCCGAAACCCTCACTAACTGTCAGCCAATCTCCACTCTCATCGTCCAGCACTTCGATCGTATTTGGTCGAGTGTAATTAGGATAGGAGAGTAGGACAGAGTAATCAAAGAAGCGAACAGAGTAGCCCCAGCCAGAGTACTGCAATATTTGCCAATCATTATCATCTATCGAGAAACTCAGGGATTTGCCTAATTCGCTCACCATTTTGCCCAATTCATCCATCAGTTTCTCATTCTCAGCAGTTCCCGCTACATGAACATCCTTCGCCAACCACTTTATTGAATCGAGTATTCGTCCTCCCGATATTCCCTGCTGCAGCTTATGCCCGAGTAGGTCAATCTGCATCACTCTTGTTCTTTTGCAATGATTACGCTTGAACCAACCCTCTTGTTGTCCTCCCACACTTGTATCCTGTACGGATCGACGGGTGGAGGGAGAGGAGTTCGGATCAGTAAAAGCAGGAAGACTGTCAGCAAGGCGCCAAAGGAGATCAGTAGGGAGGATATTGCAAGAGGCCATGAGGTACTGAATGTTGTTCACTACATGAAAAAGGACAAAAAATATAACTCACTTATTTCTATCAATAAGACTCGATTTCCTCTCGGTGAGATACACTGCGGACTCCTTCCTCCACGAGGTGGGAGTTCCTTCTAGTAACTCAACGGAGGAAGACGACATCTTCGATTGACGAGAGAGAGAGGATCAGTTGTGTCGTCGTTCGCCCTCCTCCATTAGATATCTGCAAGCGATCCAGTCACATCTCGGCTTACTCGACGCGCATCGAATACAATGAGAGGCGGAAGAAATTCTGAGGGAGCGATAAATGATGGTACACGTCTTCTCACTACAGTTAGTGATCGCTCAAGCACATCTATCAGCTCCTTCATGGATTCACACAATTCTCAGTTCACAAGTGGTTGACTGATCCCTATGGATGGTGAGAGACAGAGGCGAGGTTACAGAGATGGCTAACGTGTCAAATAATCTCCCTACCCCAGAGGTGGGAGAATGGAAGGAGATCAAGCACAATGTGTTGTGTGCACTTCTTCAGCAATAGAAATGACGACTGAGAGGGCGAGAAATACTCGAAAAGGAAGGAAGGAGAGGCAGATAGAGGGGAGGGAAATTGTCCGAGGGAGGGCAGTCAAAGAACCTTTTCAGAATGAACAAAAAAAAGGCGACAAAAAGGGAGAGGCGACGAAAAACCTGGCACATTGGAGTATCAGCTGGTGAGAGTGGCCAACTTGACCAGATTACGAGGAATTATAGCTGTTTTTGGAGTGAACGGGAAGAGAGATGGGTGGAATGGAGCTGTCACCTACTAGTTGAGTGGACAGAGTTGTAGATTGGATCGGGATAGGTTGGAGTAGTTGGGAGTGATCAGTCAATGGAGATGGACAATACTGATAGAGATGGATCAAGAGAAGGTCGTCCATTAGGTACGCTGATTAGTCAGGAAGTGGGGGATTACTGTGACTGCCTAAGAACGAGTGAAGGACAGTGACATCATAATTATTCCCACAAAAAGAGCGGCCCGAAAGATGAGACAGTTGGGCGCTGAGAAGAATGAGAACGCAAAAACCGAGACAGATTCAATGATCTACCGTTGATTGGTGCGAGCAAAGGTCACAACTTTCCTTCAATTGTAATTGAAGTGAGACAATCTCAGTAGAGATTTTCAAAGTGAGGGAAGGCGAGAGGGTGGAGATTGAGGTGGGGGAATCTCGATGAGATGAGGACGAGAGACACGCCGAGACCAGTCAGCCGAAGGGAGTAATAGGATCACCCACCACCCTCAGATATCTCTCGCGCGTGCTTCCTCCTTTGTAGTACTTTCCCATTCCCCTACTATCACAACCAATCAAGGAGCGATACCACTCCAAACAAAGACCAGACCATTCCGGATTACCACTTCTTCTCTAATCTGATTAGTCTCCTCGCATGGATCTATACCGAAAAGAGCTGTCACCTGTCTCTCAAACCCTTCTCCACCCTCATTCCCTCATTGCCCCCTCTTCTCCCCTGGAGTGAGGGTGGATCCATTCCACGCTATGAGAATGGGTTTCCTCATTAGACTACCCCGATTCAACGAGATGAGAGGGAGAGGAGGGAGTGGAATAGAGGGAAGGAAAGGTGAGCGAATCCCCTTAGGTTGATTACTCTTTCGAGATTGGAAGGACGGGTGCGAATAGGATCGAGTTCCTGCCAGCCGATGGAAAAGGAATAGCCTTGTCTGAGCGTATTCTCAGATAGGATGACCAGACTACTCAGGTGGGAAGTAGACCAACAATGGACTATGAGAATCTTCCCCTTCTTCTCCTCTCCTCGTTTCCGATCTGCTATGCAGAGGAAGCCAAGGGAAGAGGAGAGGGAGAGAGGATGCATGAACACCCTGAATGGGGAAGACTGCAAGAGAGAAAGAGACGGAAGGAAGATACATGAGTATACCTTTAGGACCATACGGTCACGAGTATTGCGCAATGCATAGAAGAAAGAAGACAGAAGGACTGAAGTGTGAACATATTTTGGGCGAAGAAAGCAAATCACTTAGAGATCTCTGAGTTCATCTCGGGGCGCAAACCATCAAGATAAACAGATCTACGAAAAGGCCGTCTCCCATCCAGATTCTTAGCCCATCCTGCGAAACCATGTGATTGGCAAATAACGCATGCAGGAGAGTGAACCGTTTTGCTAAAGGGGTCGGCACACGAACAAAGACCAACTAAGCCCCTCAAAGTAGTGAGGTATTATCTCGCAGTTAGGGACCTCCGAAATGGCGAGTGAACGTTGCAATAAAACGGATACAAAAATGTCGCAGGCTTCTCAAGTTGCATCCTTCTCCCTCCTCCCTTCTCTCATCAAATATTCCCAGCAACAATGAGGGCAAAAAGTAGATGGGGCGCTTCCTGACGAGAGACTCAAAGGGCAGAAAAAATAGAGAGATGAGGGAAAGCAGATGGGAGGAGGGAAGGAGATCAGACTGATACGGCTGAAAAACTACGAGGAATGATAGATGAGGATACGCCGGAGAGACTGGGAGGTCTACAAATCTCGAAACTCCCACGAGTTATGGCTACAATTGGATTGAGGCTTATCTGCAGGGTGGGAAGAAGGAGGAGGAGAAAAGGAGGAAGAAAATAAGGAGACGTGAAGATGAGAAAGGAGAGGAAGCGATTGTTTGCAAGTGCGAGGCATTGGAGGTGGAAGGAAGACGATTATTTTGAGATGTGTGAAATGGAGTGCGAAAGGTGGGAGGAGGGAGGGGAATCTCCTCTCCCTCGGGGCGGAAAGATACATTGTTATTGCCAGGTGCGTTCGTTCACACCTCGTTCGAGTGACAGTCGGTGACCAAGTTTAGGGAGGAAAAGATCAGGGCTCGAGATAGTCTCATGATTGATGCTTCCCTACTGTGTGACCTGTCTAGTGAGAGGGGCGAATGGAGGAGGAAGAGAGGCATGGAGTGAACAGCCCATCCATCAAAGTAACTTGAGTAGCCGAAAGAAGGAGTCAAATAGGAGGATAAAGAAGGGAAGAACAACTCAATTGAGAAATTCCTGCCCTGATCAAGCGTTCAAACGGAGAGAAGAAACGGGAAGTCTTCTGATAGGATTAAGTTGAGAGAAGAGGGCGGAAAGAGAGGGGTTGATCAAGGAGAAAAAAGGCGCAATTCTTTTTGAGAAGTAGGGGATGATTGGATGATGGATAGAAAGAGGGACGAGGAGGAAGAGGCAGTTGAGGAATCTCTCTAGGGGCAGCGAGAAGGAGAATGAGGACCGAGTTATCATGACGAACTATGAACCAGTGGAGGGAGGGAAGCAATGCGGGAGAGAGGGAGAAGAAGCTTGAGAATTCCCCCCTCCGCCTCGCCTCTTCGGTTCTGGAGAATAGTGCAAACAAGTGGCAGAAAGTTGAACAGACGACGACGAGGAGAAGAAAAGACGTCGCCCCGAGGGCAGAAAAGGCGGAAGAAACGAGCGAGAATATCGAGATCCGCCGCGTGATCTACCACTTTTAGTATACTGTAAATCCCGGGTTCATTAAAGCTCTCTCGATTATTAACAATCCGAGCAAACAGAACCATGTTCCAAAACTGGAGAGAACCCCATTCGGTAGCACCAAGTAAGGTGTGATTATCTAGAGTCAAAGAACAGCCCGCAAACTACCCGCTGGATGGAGCACCTGGGGGACAGGGAAGAAGGAGGGAGGAGAGAGAGGAGGAGACACTAGCAACCATACCCTCTAAATGCTCCGACCTTGCTTCTCCCTACAAAGAGACTCGAATAACTGAGCGAGAAGGACAGTCTATTCTGGGCCGTTCCCTCTCCTTCTGAATAGACTAGGGGACACTCAATATGGGTCCTGCCCTCTTCTCTCTAACAATATTACAATTATGAATAATCTAGGGTGACTGGTCCTTTGGGAGGACAGACATTCGGAGTGAAGGGTTCCGGGATCGCTCGGAAATCGACTAGGGAAAACTTTCCCACGTTATTACCTATAGAAGTGGGGTAAAGTGAGGAAATGATCACACCCTGATCTACTTCAGGGGAATACGGTAGCTTACAACCAGATTCTATTTAAATTTTCTGACCTAGCACATCCAAAATATAGACAGAAGGAGCAATTGCATAGACACGGATGAATGAAGGGCAGAAACACTTGTGGGCTCTAATTGCGATGGGAAATTATGGAGAGATAGCCTCTTAGAACATATGGAACAGCGAGATGAGAAATTGCATGGCATTGAGTGTTTCTAATTCCGAGATGAGTACAGTAGAGCAGAGGGTGAAATAGAGCTGCTTCCTCTTGCCGATCAGAGTCCTATTCAAAGGATGTCACTGGCTGTCACGTCCATGAATCGCCACTAGAAAGTGTCTGAATCAGACAAAAGGAAGCGAAAAACGAGTAAGTGCAGACAAAAGTAGAGTTTCATCAGAGTCCAAAGGCTTTCTAACTAGAGGATTAATTGGATGTAAAGGTAGGTGTAAAACGAGAACGAGATGGGCAATCAGGATTAAATGAGAAGATGTAATGGAGATGAAGGAGACTGAAAGATGACCGCCTGTCATTGAGTGAGAAGAAGTGAATGAGGCATGAGGGATCGAGAAGGGCCTTGTGTACTACACCTTGCGCTTTCAGATGTTAAAGGAAAAAGCCTATCACACACACGTTCGAAACTGAATCAGACGAGTTTTGGGAGAGAAGGAGGGGATTACTCATTGGAATGATAAAAGAGGGGTGAATGTTGAATGGAAATGTATTCAAAGGCAGAAAAAAATAGAGGAGAAAAGAAACGAGTGCATGCGCGTTCGAGCGCATTTTTTCGAAGGAATGGCGTGGAAACACGCGATTGAGACTTGTGTGCGTTAATTATTGTCTGTCTGCAGTAAAATTTACCATTTTCGGATTTCATCGTTCGAAGTGAAAAATAGGCGAAAATACTATCAAACTCCGTATGCATTCCAAAGTTTATAGATAATTCAATGTACAAAAAGGGAAAATGGAAACATCTATGCTTGTACTCACCAGAGAATCCGACTGCGCACTGCGAGGAGTAGTTGGAGCCAGGCATGAAATCATCGAGGAGGCTGCTGAAAAAAATCGATTTCATTTTTCCGAGGTTTGAACAACATTCGAAACTCATTACCATTCATTTTCGAGGTAAATAAATCGATAACTGACCTGACTCCGACCGTAATCACCGCCGATGCAGCAGCGAGTGAGAGGAGGGTGAGAGCATATCGGATGGGACCGAGCAGAGGCTCCAATCGACGACCCTGCACAGAATGTTCCGTTGATCTCGTGAACTGCCTGGTCCACAAATTCTCACGCACAAAAGTAATCACGGCTGACAGGCATGACAACATGCAAAACATGCGGTCAAAGATGCATAACATTTTTAATATCACGAGCTAATTAATCGCAGAGACGACAGCATGCGAGGCATGAAGGCTAAAGATTGCTGAACAACTCATTGATCTCGTGAACTAATTAATCGTACAAAAGTGATCAAAGATAACAGCTTGCCAACGTGACATTCTTCGAGAAGAAAGTTGCAAAATGCATCTTTGATCGCTTTTGTTCTCGGAATTAAGGAAACGTATTAGGACCGAAAATGACAGACAATGCCCTTAACGGAAGAAACGAAATGCTAAACTAGCCTTCCAGATGAAGGAGACCATATTATAGTAGAGATGCATGTCGTCAGCATGCATGATAAGAGGCGCGAAGAGACGAATCCACTCCTTGCGTCTGAAAAGATCAGGATCGCTCTATTTTTAGCACTATTACGACAGTCGTTGTTAGTCTCAAAAATGTGACAGCTAAACTGATTAGTTTCTACTCACAAGCAAAAATTTTAAAAAAGAAAAATAAATAAACTCACTTCATGATTCGACTGGGTAGAAGGCAGAGACTCTGGGTGTATCGTGAGGAGAGGAAAGGGACCATCTCCAGGAAAACTGCCACCTGAAGTGGAATCAGTTGAAGAATCCACTCGTAGTCTATTTCTAATGAACTTAATGAAGAAACTAGGTCAAAAACAAATTGCTTAAAAAACAGGCGAAAAATGAATGAATACCTGTGCAGCCACCGCAGCCAGGGTGATTGGAGGAACTGGAGCGCCTCGGAGAATCTCATTGAGAAGGAGAAGAACACCAAGTGTTCGTCGGTGGTCTTGTTGACGTTGTCGATGCATCGTCACTAGAAGGAAAGAGTGAATGAACGAGGTTTCGTAAGCGAGCGAGTAAGGCGACGTGTCGTTAGAGGGTAGGGGGAGTTCCAAGGCACAACACGAGAGAGGGGAGGGTGAGGGCGATAGAGCGGTATGATAATGAGCGAAATGTGAGCAAAACACGCGTAAATAGCTTCAAAACAATAAAATATAAAAATAGTTCGAACAAACAAGCAAACAGAAAAGTTTGAGGAAACCGCTTACAGTACGCCTCAAACTAGAGATATTTCTCAACTTGCTCTTGATCTATCTACACATTTTAAAACTAATTTTACTACGAGTTTCGAAATGATTCATCCGATGTTAACATGAGAATGCGTAGGCAATGCTTATCAGTTCCGATCAAGATCACCGCGCCTCAACGAATCCTGCAAAGTCATGCTCTATCGTAGAGATTTCAAGAACAAGAGATCATCAATTGCATAATGTGCATACTATGATGTGAAATTGATTTCGTCACGAAATGTGAAAAAAATGGTATGATTGACTCAGAAGTCCGAGACGGTGCAAAGTATGTCAGGGCTGATGGGGTGACGAGTACTCCCAGCCGAGACACGGAAGACACTTATACCTGACACAGAGTACGCGATCGGAATGATACCACACAAATAGGCACAATAAGAATGAAGCAAAAGCTCAAAATTGTTGAAATTTAAATATTTCAAAATCGGTCGATACTACTACATTACGGTATATTGGTCCTGACCCATAACAGCCGTTCGCTCAAACTGCTTATCGACTTTCTAGTCGTTTACACTTTGTTCCCAAATTAGCGATTGTTGTCTCGCGTTTTCATTATTCTTGTCCCCATTTCGTTTCGCTCTCGTTACGTCATGTGTTTAGGATCATTAGGATATAGTGAAATCGTTTATTCAATTGGAAAATCTATGTATGACATCGTTTGTGGCGTTTGAGATCGCTTGTTCTTCTTCGTAGTGATGACGCTTCTTTTTGACTTCTTATGCGATTGAGTGCAGGCTCGTTATTACGCTTCCTCCTCCTTTCTTCGTTCGCACAACTTGTCGCGTTCATCTCTTGAACTTGCGTAGTCTTTCATTTCGATTCTGCAAAGAAGGAAGATTGTTGAAATGCCACTACTCATAAATAATCTCGGAAGATTCTCTACTGTAACACTGATAAGAACTAGAAAGTGGAACGTACCGAGGTAACATCGATTCTGATCCGCGAGTTGAGCTGCATTAGGTCGTAGCATTCGTCACTGGAGCATCCCATGGGAAGGCTGATCATTGCTAGAGGCGAGAGTGGGTTGTGTTGGAGTCGTTATCGGACTATGGTGGGAAGCGTCGTCCTTCCTCCTTATATACAAAAGACGGGGCGGGGCTTGCCTATCAGGTTAGCCGTGTTTGACCGTGTGTGCATCATCTAGACCCCTTTCATAGCTTCCGGAGTGACGACGCGACGCGACATTTCATATTTCCATTTCGCATTCGTTTCGAAAGGTGTCTTCATGTATTTACGCTAACTTTCACGCATTTTCTTTCAAAAGACCACGCATCTCTCTAGCGGAGCACTGTAAGAATGTGTGATCGGGGCGATGATAGGGAGATGATTTCACTTTGATTTCCTCGTCAGAGAGGCGAGAAGCCAGTGAGAGGGATGGGTGGTGTTATCTTGTTCTGTCGCGACTGGCGCGCACCTTTCAGAGAATCTTGAGTGAGCTATGGTCGTGCAATAAAGTTATGTGTGGTGTTTCTCTCTTCTCTCTGCAGAGAAAGAGACGGAAGAGAGACAAAGAGAGATTCGAGTCGACACACGTGCTCACTTTTCGCTTCCCTCTCTCACTCGGTGCACCACTCCACTCACTATTCCCACTGCTTATCGTGTGTTATGCTTCTTCCACTCCATTTTCCACTCATTTTCCTGTTCTAGATGGCCACTTCGCTCCTCACCGGCGCTTCTGCTGTTGTCACCGGTACGTTTGACCTCTTTTGACCTCGAGGCAGCGCCGATAACTTTGTTTGATTGTTTCCGGGGACTGACTAAGGCTGTTTTTATTGTCGTCTTCCAGACGGATTGCATAATCAGATGGGCGATGAGTTATCAGTTTAATCCACTGATAAGTGCTTTCTTTCGTCACTTTTTTGAGGCGTGAAGCTATTTGTTTTGACTCAACGCATGGCTGAAGTGATCGAAAATGGCTCGTTCAAAACACCAAAAGCCCTAAAAGTGATTCATTACTTTGGGCTAGCTTTTGAAAAACGAACCAATTCGTTCTGGTTCTGGAAAGTATTGATTATCGATTGATTGCCCTGATTCAGGCGGAGGATCGGGCATTGGTCGTGCGATCTGCTCGAGACTGGCTGAGAGTGGAGCGAGAATCTTCGTCGTCGATAGGAGTGTTGCCGCTGCGAGACAGACCATCTCTGCGCTTCCTAGTAAGTGAAATTGTAATCTGCTCAATAACATGATCAGTGATAGATGAAATAGACTGAGGGCAAATTTGTCTAGAACTGGGTGTGGCTGTGGAAAAACACTCCAAAAACTATTATTTTTGCTCACTTTCACTTCCTTCGTTGGGCGAAATCGTTGATCAATCTTTCTACTCTGGTGAGTGATCAATAATCATTCTCTCTTGATTGAACTCAGTCTCTCTCTTCTCTGAGTGTTAGAAAGACGAGAGAAGTGAAAAACTTCACTGATCACTCACCATTGATTGAGCCGAGTTTCTTCTCCCTTCTCTCGGAATTATCTGACTCGTTCAATGTCCCATGCTCCCTTGTTCCGTCTGGCTAACGAGAGAGCACGGGAAAATGAGAGAGTAGTTTCCTCCTCACCCCACTTCACTCACTCGATTCCCATTCAGATTCGTCGGCCCACGTTGCGATCGAGTGTGATGTCTCCCAGGTTGGTGGTTTTTAGATTGATCTGGGATGTTCTTTCCATCCAAAGATGGATGTTCTTAGTGTAGACGAGAAGAGAGGGAGTAGATGAATGATCTTGGTTCTTGCCCTCGGGTCGGTGTAGGGGTACTTGGGATCAAGGAGATCAAGTTTTGTCGCAAGGAGATGTTCTATTTACTCACGTTGTTCACGTGAAAGCTAAGGTTTAAGAAGAATGTAGAAAGTGATCATCAACGTTTAGAATTGGGGGGAATGATCCTGTTATCCATTTCATTCACTGAGAAGTCCACTTAATTGCAGAGCTTCTCCGTGGCGACTCTCCGATCGGAAGTACTCAAATCGAATGAGGTTCCACCCTCGATTCTCGTCAATTGCGCCGGCATCACGAAGGATTCGACGCTGTTGAAGATGAAGGAGGAGCAGTTCGATGACGTCATCGCCGTCAATCTCAAAGGAGTTCATCTTGTGAGTCATTAATTAATTAATTAGTGCAATTACTCGGTAATCATTTACTGTTAATCTGAAGGTTTTTCTTGTTACCTTTCGATTTGTTGGATGATAGTTGGATGACAGATGACAAACATTAGTCAGTAGTTGTACTTTAATAGTGCACATCTAATGGCGCTTATAATCAAGGGCTCGGTGATCTTTGAGTGAAGCATTCTCTTGCAGGTCTTTGAATTAGTCAGTTGTTGCGCTTCTGAAAGGGCGCCAAGTACAACAGATCTTTGTCTAGTCTCTAGTAAAATATTTCTTCATCAGGTCTCGCAGTCCTTCATCCGTGCATCGGTCGAGGCGCAGCGATCTCTCGCCATCGTCAACATTTCCTCCATTATCGGCAAGGTTAGTAATGGGATTGTATTGGAATGTTGAAGTTTATGGTTTGTCTGACTAATTCAATATTGCGATATTTCGAAACGGAATATGATCCATCTTCAAGATCTCCATTATTGGCAAGGTTGTTACATAAATGAAATATATTGTGCTAGTTTCGAAATGTTTCTCGGATAGAATGTTGCGAAAGTTCGGAGGGGAATGTGTCACATCACATTATCGGCAAAATTGGTAATGAGATTGTGTTGCATTGAAGTTTCCAAGTTAGATTAGGTTGTTAATAGAGTGGGATTGTGTTAGATAGTTTCGAGGAGTAATTTCTGGGATACAGCGTTGCGGGAGAACGAATGGGAATGTGTTAAATCTCTAAAATCAGAATTTCCTCCATAATGGACTAGGGTTAAAAAGATATTGTGTTGCATTCAAGTTCCGAATTGAGATTAGGTTGTTACTCGAACGGGATTTTGTTGAGACATTTTGTAGCTGCATTGTGTTGCAGTTCTGCTGTAATAAGTGTCAAGGTGTGACAAATTAGATAGTTCATCGTGTAAACGAAAGGAGATCGGTTTGTTCTCTGCTATCACGTTTCTGTGATTTAAAAATGGAAGATCTCATGCAAAGTGCGCTTACTCACAATCAGCCAGAAAATGTAACGGTTCTCAATTATTCTTAATTAATCAATTAATCTGATACTGTATTCCAGGTGGGTAACTTCGGGCAGACGAACTACGCAGCGACGAAGGCAGGCGTGATTGGATGGACCAAGTCGGCTGCCAAGGAGTTGGCAAGAAAGGTGAGTTATTGTTATATAAAATTCAGCACATGATTTGACGAAAATATTCACAGTAGAACAGAGCATATTTTGTGCCATAGGTTTGCACTACTATTTCATTCGTTGCCGCAAAATTACGCATTGGATTAGTCTCCTTTCTAAATGTATGGCGAACAATCTGGAAGTATCGATATCATGAGAATGAGTATGAGGGATTATTGTATTTGTAAATGGAGTGACACATCTGATTTGAGCGCTGCTGTTATGTAAAAGGGTTGAAGGATTATCCATTTTTGTTCCCGGGCATGAACAATGCGATTGACTTGTTTTGCCATAGTCATGAGAATATTGGTAGGCGCATATGATTTTGTTTGTAAATGGACTGAGGCATCTGATCAAATGATTTGTTTTGATGTCAAAATATGGTCGAAGGATTATCCACTTCTGTACCTGGGTTGACAAATCTGATCTAGAGGTATCTTGTTTTGTTTCTATCATGAGATTTGTGGTCTTGAGGGATTATTTTCGCTTTAAATGTAGTGAAGCATCTGATGAAATTATTTGTGCGGTTATCTTGAAAAATTGACTTGAAGGATTATTCCCGTTGGAAATGTAGTGAACCATTCGATCCAAGCATGAGCTAGTTTAGAGTGTGAAAAAGTGTAGGATTGTTGTGTGAGAGATAGAGTCATGCTTGAGCTAGAAATGTCTAGCACACTGCAGGATTAGGAGTGGAGAGATTGCTCTCCTCGGTTTCATCTTTTTATCGACACTGACAGGTTAGAGTGTGTGAAATGAGGAGAGATTTTCTACATACAACCAGTCCTCTCCAGAATTTTCCTCACAGCAATAGTCTGTAGTCAGTGACAGCTAGACTCTAGTCTGTGAATGCAGTGCGTGGCCTGTATAGCTAGACATGAATAGACACTGAATTGTGCACTGAAAGATCTCGTACTCAATTCTCCTCTCATATGACCGAGCCAGACATAACGACGGCGGTACGATCATAGATATCAGTTGGGTAGAGCATTCGAAAATGTTAGATATAGAGAAGGGCGTGTTTATTACTCGAGTTATCGAGAAAGATGAAGGCGGTGGAATCAAACATCCAATACGCACTGATATGACCATGAAGATGAAGTGATCAACGATTTGTACTCTGTTTCGATTTGAAAGAGCACTTCTAGTCGTGGGTACAATGGCGCCTGTCAATTCTGAAGCATTGCAGTCTTCAATGAGTCTACGGGTTTAAATGAGAAAATTAATAACATTATCATACCGTGCGTTTTCACAATGAATTTCAAACAATCCAAGTATTTTTTTAACATCCTCAATTACTTCACATTTACGACAAAACCTTCTAAAATTTCCTACATGGGTTAATATTTCATTTCTATTTTCAGAACGTTCGAGTGAACGCGGTCCTTCCCGGGTTCGTGAAGACGCCGATGACGGATGCGATGCCGCCCGAGGTGCTCAAGAAGATCTGCGAGGGAATCCCCATGAACAGGATGGGAGAGGTACGGTATTGGTTACGGTAGATCGACTACGGTACGTAGGTATCGTAGTTAATGTTTTGAGATGTTCACGTTTATGCCCGAAGCTTTTTCCAATATTTGATTGTCAGGTGAATGAGATCGCGGACGTGGTTCTGTTCCTCTCCTCTCCCCTTGCATCTTACGTGACGGGCACAACAATCGAGGTGACGGGAGGACTGCACATGTGATGAGACAGGGAGAGATACGGGCTAATCTAGGCACTGACGTATTCTGTTGTTATGCTTGCCTCAGGTTCCTTGTTGTATGTTAGAGATGTACGGGGAATCATCTCCTCTTTTTGCACACTATCACCGATTAGAGAGGCGAGATAGTGTGTTAACTGAAGAGACGATTACCCGTACGTCGAACTTTGTTGTATATGATGTAGACAGAGTAGTAGTAAAGGATTCGCATGTTATTGTCAGAAGGGAGAATTATCACATCGCATCGTCACAGATATCATAATAATACAGGCTCACTCGTTCTGTCAGACCGACGAGAGAGTATGGGGGTTGGAGAAAGGGGGTCGTCATAAGATATCATCATTCACTTCCTAAGGGCGGATAGGGGAGAGAGAGCGACATGACGCAAGGAGATGTTGTTGGTAGTCTTGACGTCCTCATCGGAGACCTGCAAATAGATGAGGATTAAGGATAAATTCAGAAAATAGCGTCGGTGTTGGTCTATACTCTGATGTTATACTTGGTCTGAAATAGCCAGAAAAGAGGATTAAGGAGGTATTCTCGGATGAGGAAAATAGCCTCGTCAAGCATTGGTCTTCGCTTTAGAGATGAAGGCACTTGATTACAGGCGCACGCGGAAATAAGTCCAAAATCGTCATAGAACATACTTTTCGAATTTTTTTGTCAGGCACAAATCCAGGAAGAGTGGCTGCTTTGGGAGCGGGGCTGACGGGCCTGCCAGCGCTTGAATTAGGGCATTTGTCACTGAAATTAAAGTTCAAAATTTGGTTTTGTGAGGGCAGCATACGTGTAGCTTTTGAGGTATTTCGAGGAGGTCGGGACGTTGTTCCTTTCCCATCCAGTCATCACTTGATTGGCCATGAATCGAGTGATCACTCTCCAGATATCGAGTAGTTCGGTGCGGTCTTCCGTTGAGAGAGGCCCGTCCTTGCTACGGTTGGAAGTGACGTCCACGATTACCTGTGAGATCAAAGATGAGCACTGGCTCTGGTAGAGAACTGTTGTACTCTATTATAAATGACAAATTCAAGAATCGCCGGCTCTCGAAGTGTTTTTGTTGAAAGCTTTCGGCAAGAGGTGCAAATTCTCATCAGTTCCTTGATGTTGGTCATGCATCTGATTGTGAGAGTGATGTTCACAGTGAGAGATCCGGATGAGATCATGGATGGCATTTGATAGCCGCCTATCAGCGAGATAGCATGTGATAAGCGGAGCATGGATGTGATGATAACTCCCTACGGACAGGTCTAATGAGCGCCTACCCCAAGGAGAGGCAGCCATTTGCGTCAGCGCCTATAATAGGCAGGTTGGAGTTAGCAGAAAAGAGGCTGGGATGAGGCAGTAAGCACGAGAATAGCTTGTTTATGGGTACGGGCGATGTTGTGAAAGCGATCATCTCGAGTGTGAACGGTTCTCGCATCAGATGCCTATCGAGTGACGCGTTCGAACAATAGAGATCGTATCTGTTGACCGAACAGTTGCCAAGAATGGGTGGTGTTTCAATCTACGCAAGAGAATCGGAGATGGACAGTTTGACTAACATCAGATGATGTGTCTTTATGGTACCTCTGGAATGAGAATGAGAGGTGTCTCAGTCAATCTACGTAGAAGATGAACGATAGAACAATTTGACCAACATCACAGAATTTTGGAGTTTGAATCTACGTAGAAGATAGACGATAAGCGATTGTTTGATCAACATACGTGAGACTGCGAGTGTTTAGTGTTACTCTACGTCAGAAATGCAAGATCCGACCAACATCAGATACCTCTGGCAGAATGAGGAACAGTAGGGTGAATGCATCGGGATTCACTCCATCGGCAATCGCCCGATGCAATCCGCCCAGTTCACGGAGATTGTTGACGAAGGACGTGCGAGCATCCGTGTCACCATAGCCGAGAGTGTTCACCGCCTCGGTCAGGAGCTGGAACAGTTCAATCTGCATTTTGCATTCGCTTCAGGATTCTTCAGTATGACATTCACGGTCATTAGTGAAGTTCAAAATACGGGTCGCCGTCTCTTCATTTCACACAATATCTCACCTAACAGAGAGACGAGAGAGTGTGTGAAATGAAGAAACTTTTACCCGTATTTCGAACTCTGCAAATCATGTTTCCGAATAGCCTCTGGCTCATTTAGCCTTCTATCAGAGGAACTATTGTTGAATTAGAGGCAACTTGGCTTGTACAGTTCGAAAGAGCACCGAAAGGTGGCCTGACGCGTTCAAATCATGCTAAAAATTCCCACAAGCTTTACTGCCTAATGCCAGGGCAAATCAGAACGTGAGCGATATCGTGATTGTATTCATGGCTTATTACCTGCAGTCACATTTTTTTCGTTCATGAGAGAATTGTGGTCTCTAACTATTCTTTGTTTTCTCATTGGGTTGTGTGATCGGGGATCTTGTTGTTGCGTCTCACGTGCTGCAGAAAATTGTGTTGAGCAGTATTGTTTTTGTGCGGTGAGATGGGAGGGCCGGAGGATAGAGTGGAGAGAAGAACAGAGTCACAGAGAAATACTTCAATAGAGTAGAAGGTTGTGCGAGGTCCTCAATCTACATAATTCGCTGCGCTATTGTTTGCGCTGCTTCATTTCTTGGTTCAGATTCATCTTCAGAACTAACCTATTTGCGGTATGATTGATAGATACAGGAGCTTTGAAACTTGTTTCACTGTAAGGAGTACCTGCTGTAGAGACAGCACCATCTTCTTGATTCGTTCGTCCTCCTTCCATGATGAAGAGGGATCGTTCTCGATGAAGCCAAAGTGCTTCTTCAGAATGGGATTGTGTGCGAAGAGTTTGTCCCAGGCCTGTAATACTTCCTTGTCAAGAACGATTGTTTCATCGTGCCACCCTGGTAGAATGTTTCTTATGGAATATTATCTCGATAGTTCTTTCTCATTGTTTTCACACCTCTGACAGGGTGGTTCCTTATTGAGTTGTTCAGAGATCCTTACGCGCATTTGTTGATTCAAAATAGTGTTTCTCTTCACAATTAACTAGCATGTCAACCATAGTACGTAGTAACAGGGGAATAGATCTCACCGCGATGCCCATATCGTACAGCGTTCCGTAGTGGGACGGCCACATGTTCGCCATGAAGTCGGTCTTGTCTTTAGTCAGTCCGATTTCCATCTGCATTGCGATTGAATCAGAGTGCAGGCAGAGACTACTCGAGGCACAATGGCTCCTTCTCCCTCCTTCCCTTCCTCTCACATACTCTCACTCATGGGAAAGGCGCTGTTTTGCTGCCTCGAGGAGTGCGAATTCACATGAGAACTTCTCATTATCGTGCAGGTGATCAGGGAGCAAAATTGTTGTTGCCGGAACTTTCGGGCCAGTTTTTGGTCTAGGAACTTCCCGGTATGCGTTGTGTTTCAGGTTGCCACATCTAGGTGCGAAAACATAGTTCATTTGTTGTGCGCGCGTGGGGTGGGAGGATAGTGATCGACCGAACACAGAAATCAAGATCGGAGGGCGAACAGTGGAACTGTGGTGCCTGATTGCGGGGGTGAGGGGGTGGGGGGGGGGGGGG
>LS513504.1:301541-327831 GCA_900490845.1 Pristionchus japonicus | reverse complement strand
GAGAAGGAAGAACTGAGGTGCACTATAGACCAGAAATAAGATTTTCCCTGTGTGAACATTTATGAAGTGTGCAAGGTGCAAAAGTGTCGTGTATCTACATGATCTTTTATCTGGTACAGCAATCGATGTTCCATTTTGATGTAGATACAAAAAATACGGAAAATAAAACCAGTATTCGATTCGCTGCTGCAAAAGTCTAGCCGGGTTACGGTAGGTCGGACGATTGCGAGAAATTACGGGGTGTTCTTTCTCTCCCAATCCTCAACCCGTATCCTTTCGCTCTCGAGCAAGACTACTCTACTCGTATCCTCTCCTCCTCTTTCCCTCTTCCATTCCGTCCATGACCTCCTTCTTCCATGAGGAACTCTCCCCCATATCCTCCTCTCCAATCCATGGATTGAGAAGGGAAATGAGGTGTATTTTGCGTGGTAGATCACTGGTCACTCCTCTCCCCGTTCGACCCCAAACAGATCAGATCGATCGATGCGGCTCCCGTATCTCTTCCCATCTCCCCTCCCCACTTCTTGCTCCTCTTCCTCCTTCCCTTATCTCCTCCCCATCTGGGCCCTCTCTCCTGATTCTCGTTCTCGAGATGATTCCTCTCTTCTTGTTCTGTTCCTGTCTCGTACGACCAGTCATCCTGTCTCCTCCCTCCTCATCATTCCCCCTGTCTCACCCCATTCATTCTGTTGTGTTCATCCTTGCAAGCTTCAGCATTTGCTCGCCTGATTCTACCCATTATCGCCTGATTCTCGGAAACGTGGCTGTTTTGGTGGCGATAACAAGTTTGTGACTGCGTATAAAAGCGGAACCGGCCGGGGGATATCCCCATCTTTAGTCTCTCCCGTCTACGAGCTGAGATCTGCCACTTCCGATTGGATGAGGCGCTCAACTTCGTCTTCCTAACGACTCTATCGACCTACCGATCCCGCTGCATAACTACCGAGCCGGAATATTGAAAGGAATCCATTGCTTGCTCGTCCCGTTTTTTTCCGTTGCTGATGAAACGCAAAATGCCGCGCGCGTTTCGAGAATTTTTCCTATTCATCCTTCCCGTTTTCTTCTCTTTCCTCGTGTGAATCTCGTTACGGGCTAGCTACTGTTGTCTCTATCTGTCGTCATTCTTGCCTTGCTTGATCATTCTGCCTTCCTTCTCCCCTTCTCTTCTTCCATCCTGCCTTCTCCCCTCCTTCTCCTCTAGGGACGCCTCACTTCCCTTCCTTCTCTCCTTCCAAGTCGTAGCTTCTTCTTTCTCCCTATCCTCCCCCGTCTCACGAGATTCTCGAATTCCCTCCCTTCTCCCATCTCGAATTGCGTCAGCATTAGGTAAATCCCGTCGCGTTTCAGAAAGTGAAAACAACCTGACCTTTTATCTCGCACCACCATGATGACCTTAGACGTTCTTCCTCTTCCCCTCCTTCACTACAACCTTTAGAGCTCTAGTTCTTGCAATAATCACCATCTTTTATCATCACCATGACCGTCTGTTCGTTTTCTGCTCGAAACTTGCCGGTTATCACGTAAGCAGGTAGGAGTTTGTGCGCGTGGCAAATCCTATATAAGGAGCTTCCATTTCCTCTAGAATAAGTGCCTACTCTCCGCCTTTTTTAATAAATCTCCGCTCCAAAATCAGTTTTATCGCAGTCACTTACTTCCCCCTTGCGAGTGTGTTTGTAACCGAAGAGAGGCAGGGAAAGAGAGCAGTGAGAGAGCGGGTAAACGGGAGAGCGCGCGAGAGATAGCGAGAGGGGAGCGGAATCCTAGAAAAGGCAGTGGTGCGGTGAGGATTTCGTAGTCGCGTTCCCTTCCCCTCCCCTTCCCCCTCTTTTCCCACCCCCATCTCCTGACCCTGATCAGGAGAGGCGGTATTGACTACTCTCTTGTTCACGTGAAAACGACCTGCTCCTCTCTTCCCTTCGGACTCTTCCCTTTCCCTTCTCTCCCTTCTCTCCCCCCCCCCACTCGATAACACAGTCGTTCGTTTGTCTCTTGCTGTCGCCTCTCTTTCTCTGGGCGGACACTTGTTTCACCCTGTTCTCTTCTCCGGAGTCGGCTTCGATCCATAGCGCAGGCTACAATGTCCACGCGATACCCCGAGTTCTCTCTAGATAAGATGCATGGCTGATTTCTGTTCCCTCCCAACTACTTCCATTCCTCAAGCAACCACTGATTACTACTTGTTGCTCCCCCACCCGTCTTCCACCTCCCCCTCTCTTCCTCTATCATGTGTGATCTGCGAGACTGCAGCGGAAAAGTAACAGCCGTTCGCTCACTCGCTTTCCTCTTTCCGTTTTTTCCATCGAGACTCCCCGCACTTCTCCCTTCCTCTTCCCCTTCCCCATCCCTCTGTCTGATGCCAACCACATCAACCACGTGGCCTCGTGCCTCGCACTCGCGCTATTTATTGACTCTATTGTCTCGCCGCTGTGTCTGACGTTGTTTTGCTCAATCTAGCTCTGTTTCACTCGACTTTCCTCTTTTTGCTCTAATTTTGACGCGTTTTGGCGTGATTTTCTCCTGTTTCACCACTAAAATGAGACGAATTTGCAGCGCGTGATGTCAGCGAAGCCGGTGAGCGAGCTGAGCGGGAAGGAGCTGCTGTATCGGCACCTCGGCCACCTCAGCTATGTGGCGACGCCGCGCGCCCTCCGTCTGGGAGAGAGGGACGACTGGGAGACGGCCAGGAGGAAGGTGGACTGGCTGGCCAAGGGCGAGGTGATAGATTTACTTTAATATTTAATTAATAAAGTTAATTAAACTAAAATTTTGATTAGGTTGAAGTTATGGATAAGTGCCGGAATCAGAGCGCGTAATTGAGAAAATTGCGTAAGATCGAGCGCGTTTTGATTGTGATTGCCCGAGATGATCTATCAAAGAGGAACCGAAGGAATAAAGAGAGATAGGGAAAGGGAGTGTGTTGTAATGGTGATTGGGTCACTGCGATCGACTGTTTGGAGCGAAGATATTGTGAAATATCGTTAAAGTGCAGTTTGAAAGAAATCTGCGGAATTCGGTGTTTCGCCAATGGTGGAAATTGTGCCGTTTGTAGGCAATCGGTACAAGGTTGTCACGGGGTGGAACAAACACTACTAGTTGTGATTTTATCGCGTGAAACTGGTATCTGCAAAACTGAAAGGGATTGTGCTAATTAATTATTATTATTGTTGTTAATTAATCAATTAAGCTAATTAACGCAATAATTATTGCAGAAGGGCGTGCTGAAGCCGGACCAGCTGATCAAGCGACGCGGCAAGCACGGTCTCGTGCATCTCGGAGGCTCCGACGAGCTGAAAGCCGCCTTCCACAAGAGGAGAGGAGAGACCATACAGGTACGGGGAAACTGAAAAGGACCATGCGGAATAGGAAGCAGATAATGGGTCATTTAACGTGTTCCTTTTGGCTATAGTGTGCTTTCCACAATAGGAGAAGAGAGACCAGACTGAAACTGAAAAGGACCATGCAGAAAATGATGCTGATCGATGGTTCTGATCCTCTCGATATAATTGGGTAGTGCAAAATGGGGAACGACTATTGAGTGACGTTAAAGTGACCGTCTGAATCATTGAATTGTGGTCCCATGCAAAATAACAGGCCAATCCAGCCATGTTTCAAATGGCCTGATTAGGGATTGTTGAATAGTGGCTATTAAATGACGACTAATCGACCCCTAGTCGCTGACCACCAAAAGGCCAAAAGTGAGGAATGGTCCCATGTAAAAATATCACACTGGTAAATCTGTTTCACATGACCTGCCGGATTAGGAGTTGGGTAGAGAAGTGAGAGAGTGGATTGCAGAAAGGGTGTACACAGGGTACACTATAGGTTGACGTTTATTGTTCAAGTGTCTTCCAGTGTTGAACAATTTTCTGTCAGATTAGATGGATGGTTTTACGAAGATGGGAAGATGAGGTGCATTGCAAACGATTGCAATTCAGATTGGCCGAATACGCTCTATCTGGATTTTTATTGCAGCGTTTTTCCATTTTATCAGCAGAAATGTTATCAATTTGATTGGCTGTATTGACCCCTCGGACCATAGCATACCAACGATGGACCCATTCATGTGAAACACACACAAGCCGGGTCCACTTGCTTATCTTTGGAGCTGATATGTTATCAGGAGGGAATAGTAGGATGAGTGTTTGAGGGGAGGAATGGAGAGTTGTTATCGGGTGCTGATTGTGAAAGGAGGGAATATATCAAGTGGAGGGAAGGAAGAGTAGAGGGATGATCGGAAATCGAAGGGTGAGAGGAAGTTGGTTCAGCTGTGTGGAGTATTGTGGCGGAGTGACTTGCAAGAAGAAGAAGATAGAAAAAAATAGGAACTCGGTTGATTTGGGGAACGTCTGCGGAATTTAGTGCTGATGTGTTGAAAAGTCAAAACGGAAAGCGCAAAAGATCAAGATTGAGGATCTATAACCCAAGCATCTCTAAGGAAGCAATGGGATGGTCTTTGCTTCAGGCAAGAAACATAACCATCTTTCACTTTTCAGATCGGCAAGACGACTGGCCGCCTCTACTCGTTCATCGTCGAGCCATTCGTCGCCCATGAGGACAAGTGAGGAGATATTTTCGAAAATGAAGGGACTCTCTCGATTTGCCATGCTCTCTCGTCTCTTTGGCATCCTATGTCCACCAATGTTCTTGAATAGTGACCAGTTGAAGGCCAACGAGAGAGCATGATAAAAGGAGAAGCGAATTATTGATTATCGATTAATAAATCGATACATCCAGGGACGAACTGTACGTGGCGATCGTGTCGGGTCGCGAGGAGGACGTGATCCTCTTCTACGAGCAGGGAGGAGTCGATATCGGAGATGTCGATGCCAAGGTACGGTAGGATACGGTGGTAGGATGGATCGACAACTAGTCGAATTTGCCTTTATATTTTGTGTGGAGCGAATTGGAGGATTCATTGCTGTCCAATGCCAACCAGGGTTTATGCTTGCTGTTTGAGACCGTCAGTCACCGGGTGTGAAAGTGAATAGGTGCGAAAACAGTGTTATGGTAGAGTACGGTAGGCAGGGCTACGGTAATTCGATCAATCGATATCCTGCAGGCGCGTCGCCTGTCGATCCCGGTGCAACTGAATGAGGAGGAGCAGAAGCCGAGTGAGGAGGAGTTGAAGACGCTCATCGGGGATCTCGGAGCGAAGACGGGGTGAGGAGAGGGAGGGGAGAGGGCGTATTTGAGGAATCAGTGGAACGGAAAAACCGTAGTCACTGTGGAATGATCGGTGTTGTGGGTGGAGTGCATGGCGAGAGATGCATGGGACTATGTTGACGACTGCACTTTTGGTGTCTCTCGATAGGGTGATTGCAAGAGTGGTGATCGAAACACTCCAAACAGTGTGTCTAGCTGATGTGATAGTGCGCTTGTGATGATCTGTTGATTGATGGATGTTTTGTTGTTTTGAAAAATAAACGACGTGATTCTCATTGCTGTCCACTGATAATTTGCTCTTATCTGTAAAGCGTGCGACAAGGATTCGCCAGGGATGGACAAACAGAAAATGAAATCACGACTCCTACAATCTAGCAAACCATACAAATCAATAAAATGGCAATTGCAGAATGGTGACCGAGTTCGTCTCCGAGTTGTACCGCGTGTACAAGCAGCTCCACTTCACCTACCTCGAGATCAACCCCCTCGGTGAGTAGTACGGTATCTCCTGAGGACTACAGTAATCTACAGTCCCGTATTGATCCTCATACATTGATTATCGATCCTTCTTCGCTACCGTATCCAATATCGATGTTACAGTGGTGGTGAACGAGCGCGTCTACCTGCTCGATCTGGCTGCGAAGCTGGACGAGACGGCACACTTCCTTTGCTCGGAACTGTGGAAGGGAAGGGCGGGAGAGGAGGTCGAGTTCCCCGCGCCATTCGGAAGAGATCTCACTGTCGAGGTGTGTTATTGGCTGGGAAAAAGGGTGTATCTTCGATGAGTTATTATCCAATGGTGCGTTGAAGTTGCGCTAGTGGTATATCTCAGTGCGGAGAATGCATTGACAATTACATTCCACTCGATTGGTTGCAACACAAACTCATTGCTAGTGCGTACTAGGAAGAGTCTTGTTTCCTGGATGGTGTATTTCTGTTCATCGCTTCAACAGTCTACGTACCTTCTCGATTCAGGAGCAGTACATCGCGGATCTGGACGCGAAGACGGGCGCCTCGCTCAAGCTGACCATCCTCAACAGGAGAGGACGAGTGTGGACGATGGTGGCCGGAGGAGGAGCCTCTGTCGTGTTCACGTGAGTTTTACACCACTGCACCAGGGGGTTTTTTTGTGATTTACACGCCTTCACTAATCAATAAATCAATATCTTTGCAGCGACACGGTGTGCGACCTGGGCGGCGCGTCGGAGCTGGCGAACTACGGCGAGTACTCGGGCGACCCGAGCGAGACACAGACGTACGAGTATGCGAAGACCCTCCTGTCCATCATGACGGAGGGCGCGCCCCATCCCAAGGGGAAGGTACGGTATACGGAAGAGGGGTACGGTAGATGGATATTGATTATTGAGCTTCTAAAGGTTGCAGTAGAGAGGGTCACAGTAGAAGGAAAGGCTACGGTAGATGAATATCGATTGATTGCAGGTGCTGATCATTGGTGGATCGATCGCCAACTTCACCAACGTCGCCAAGACATTCTCGGTACGGTAGCAGAGACCATGGAAACAGATTATTGATTGATTGTTGCAAAAAAAGGCTCCAAACATTGTCTTTTGATCGCGTTGTTGTTGTTTATGCTGTCATTCGTCGAACCTTGTTGTTATTGCCACATCGAAAGTGTGTGACGTCATTGGGGAACCGTGTCACTATTCTCCTGCAATGTGAAAGAGTGGCAGAGTGGGGGATCCACTCTACTTATTTCTGATCTATCTTTATCTTTCTGGAACTCGTCCCAGTCATTAAAACAAAAATATGAAGAGAGATATGAAAGGATTTAATTCTGATCCTTGATCTTTGATCTCTGCAGGGCATCACGAAGGCGTTCGAGACGTTTGCGGACAAGATGCGTGAGCACCGTGTGACGATCTACGTGAGAAGGGGCGGACCCAACTTCCAGGAGGGATTGAGGAAGATCAAGGAAGTCGGTCAGTAAGGGGGTGTGGGGAACACGGCAGAGGCTATCTAGGATGTTTTGGCTTCCCTGTGAAACACGTTTCACATTCGTACATAGCGTAAAGCTCATCAATCATTTGCGAAAGTCCTGGATATTGTAAAACAACAGTTCGTGATAGGACGATGATTACGGTAGCTGTAATCAATCGATATCGCAGGCGAGCGTCTCTCACTCGATCTGCACGTGTTCGGCCCCGAGACGCACATGACGGCGATCGTGGGCGCGGCTCTCGGCGTCCGGCCGATGCCCGAGGCCGCCGTCGAGCCGCACGCGACCGGACGGTTCCTGCTGCAGCCGGAGAGAAATGTGAGCATACGGTAGTGCAGTGGGTCAACGTGTGGTGAGATAGGACAGATTCGTTACGGTAGCTAGAATGTGGTTTGATTTGTGATTATTGTGAGTACGTAAGACATGATCGATAGCTAGAAAGAGTGGTTCGGTAGGACAGAGTTGTGACTACGGTAGATAGAATGTGGATTGGTTTGTGATTTCCATAAGTTTTCAACAACAACAAAATAACACAGCCTAGTAGTGAGTAGACCTGCATCTAGACACTGCCCCTTGCCTCAACCTTCCTGCTTCGGTTAGTAGACCGTAGTGGATATGGCTGATTCCCTCGAGAATTGGAACGTTGCCAAATGTGTGTCTAATATGTCTAATGCCCGATGAACTACTTACACTTCACCTAACTCTTGCTGATCCATGGCATGGATTTCTTCATTGCACATGGCAACATGTGGAATGAAGGGAGCCTCAAACCACTGGGAAGATCTGTCTCTCGGTCCTAAATTGCCTCTATCTCTGATCTCCGGTGGCAGGATCTCACCTCGCCCGTCCCTCCACTCGCTTCCACTACTAACGGATCATCGCAAGCGACTCAATCGGTGAGCTCACGGATACGGTAGGGGAGCACGATTGATCACGAACTGCACCGTCGCACGTGCGCCCGCACCTCTCAAGTCGATTAGGGATGTCGGGATGATGAATGGTCGTTGAAACATAAAACAAGAAGGACCAGTCATCATCCTGACAGACCTGCACCCTTGCCTCATCCTTCACCCCCACTACTAGTCCCGCTTTTAAAGAACAGACTCCTTGGTTTGGTGGCCGGGCACTGACGATGAGCACTTTTATCTGGCCCTTCTCTGCTTCTCCGGACATCGACAACGCCATGCACTCTCATGTATTTCGCTAATTTCCGGAGAGGTGGAGGAGTGCTCGTCTTTCTATCCCGATTTACAACTATAGGATGACTGGGATAATGTATCGATCGTTAGGCCAGCGAGTACGGTTTCGATCGATCAATATGGTAAGATTACGGTAGCCGATTGCAGACTGGCGGGACGGTGCGCGCGGAGGGCGACCCGGTGACTCCCCCGATCGAGGGCGAGGAGGGAGCAGCAGTCGGAGTGGGCGGACCCGCCTTCTTCGATGCTAAGGACATTGGAAGTCTGTTCGAGAGAGGCACCAAAGCCATCATCTGGGGACAGCAGCAGAAGGCGATACAGGTACGGTAGGGCAGGGATTGGTGATCGAGAACTGACTGGGAGGGGTTTACGGTAGTGTTATTGATTGAATCGCAGGGCATGCTCGACTTCGACTACGTGTGCCGCCGCGACTGCCCGTCGGTGGTGGCGTCGACGTATCCCTTCACGGGCGACAACAAGCAGAAGTACTACTTCGGCCACAAGGAGGTACGGTAGAGGAGGGTTACGGTAGCTGGGGTTTCCGAATCGATTGAATTGTTTATCGGCGGCAGTAATGGATGAGCTGTTTTGTGAACACCGTGAATCCCAAATGGTTCCTGGATGTTGAATGGCGGTTTCGAGGGATGACTAATTTCATTGTCAGATCCTGCTCCCCGCGTACAAGAGCATGGAGCGCGCGTTCAAGTCACACGCCGACGCCTCCATTCTGGTCACGTTCGCATCGTTGAGAAGTGTGTACGAGACGGTGACGGAGGCACTCGAGTACCCCCAGATCAAGGTACGGTAGACGATCGATAACTGAGGAATACGGTAGAATTGAGTGTACGGTAGTGACTTTTCCGATTGCAGGTGATCGCGATCATCGCCGAGGGCGTGCCCGAGAACCAGACGAGACGGCTGATCAAGCTGGCCGCGCAGAAGGTACGGTGGATTGGATGAATCAATCGATATTGAAAGAGTGGATTACGGTATCAATCAATATCCCTGATCTGCAGGGAGTGGTGATCATCGGTCCCGCGACGGTGGGCGGCCTGAAGCCGGGCTGCTTCAAGATCGGCAACACGGGCGGCATGATGGACAATATCCTCGCGAGCAAGCTGTATCGACCCGGAAGGTGAGAGTGACACCTTCCGTGAGGGGGAGTAGAACAAGTATTGTGGTAGTGAACGCCTTTTTCAACTCAATTCTCACTTGGAATATTTTGAAGACCCTCTGAAACGCGTATATTTCTCTTGTGGCGTTGCGTACATCTCCCGCTCGGGCGGCATGAGCAGCTAACATTTATAGCATTAGAACGATGCATGGGGTAGGGTGTCATTGGTGTGTAATATCTTTGAAGGAACTAGCTACCTTCATTGTATATTCCGTATCTTCTAGACACTTTGAAACGTGAACATTCCAGCGTCGCGTACGTCTCCCGCTCTGGCGGCATGAGCAACGAGCTGAACAACATCATCTCGGGCAACACGGACGGAGTCTTCGAGGGAATCGCCATCGGAGGAGATCGATACCCCGGATCGACGTACACCGATCACGTACTCAGATACCAGAAGGACCCCAGGTACGATAGCAAGGATCGTGAACTGAGAATACGGTAGCTAATCGATGCCGATTGCAGAGTGAAGATGATCGTGCTGCTGGGCGAGGTGGGCGGCGTCGAGGAGTACCGTATCGTCGAAGCGCTCAAGGTACGGTGGCGGTGATCGAGGACTGATTGCATTGATGAGTACTGTAGTTGATCTGTAACTGATTTAATTGATTTGCAGAAGAAGGAGGTGACGAAGCCGCTGGTCGCCTGGTGCATCGGTACGTGCGCCGACCACATTACGTCGGAGGTGAGGAGGGGGGATTGAGTAGGGATGATGAAACTGCGAGTCTATTTTGTTATTTTGTATCTCTACAATGAAGAAGTAATCGTCAAACGTAAAGCCTGAGAGTATTATTAACTGGTTGATACAAGAGTTGTGCAGGTGCAATTTTCGGATCTTGTATTGATATTCCAAAGCGAGACAGGACTAGTCTAATGCAGTTCTCACCGCAATCCTGAATGGTCTTTTGACTCTGCAATCAAACTCTAAACCCCGATCCTTGCAGGTGCAATTCGGTCACGCGGGCGCCTCTGCTCACGGACAGGGAGAAACGGCAGCCGCGAAGAACGCGGCGCTGGCCGAGGCTGGAGCGCAGTGAGTTGGGGGGGGGGGGATAGATAGGTGGTAAATACAAGACAAATGAAATATAATTGAATTTTTTGTGTGTTTTTTTCGAGGTTATTGAGATCTCATTGGTACACACCTTCTTCATGGGGTTATCAAAACTGCGTGTGGCAAGTATTCATCGGGCGATTTCGGAACTTTTTGCAACGAACTCGACTGGTTTCAAATCATGAATACCCTCATTCATGCAATCCTCTGCAGCGTGCCGGCCTCGTTCGACGACCTGGGCAAGACGATCGCCGCAGTCTACGGCGACCTCGTGGAGAGGGGAGTGATCGTGCCCCGCCCCGAGGTGCCCCCGCCCGCCGTCCCCATGGACTACTCCTGGGCCAGGGTGAGTACTGTAGATAAATATGGAGTACTGTAATGGATCGATAGATAGATACCGTAACCAATGGATTCCCTGCAGGAGCTGGGTCTGATCCGCAAGCCGGCGTCGTTCATGACGTCGATCTGCGACGAGCGAGGAGACGAGCTGCTGTATGCAGGTGAGAGAGGGGGAGAGGGATGAAGATAATGTAGGGGAGATGAGACATTGATTCTGGAGGATTTAGGAGTTATTGGGTTTTTTGTTTCGATCAGTAATGGAATCGATACTGGTTTGTAATGCGAATTGAAATTATGTCTAACGTGCGAGACTAGAATTCACAGTGTGAATCCGCGAGCGAAATATTTGTATAACTTGCGCTTTTTTTTGGTTTTGTGAAGACGCCATGATCTCTCTATTGGTTCTTAATAACACTCTCGGGGTTATCTCTAGTGCGTACAACAAGTATGCGCCACGTACCATTATTAAATTTCGAATTGATATGCAAATAGCATTTCATTTGATTGCAGGAGTGCCGATCACGCGCGTGCTCGAGCAGGACCTGGGCATTGGCGGCGTCCTCTCGCTGCTATGGTTCCAGGTAAGGTATCCGGATATCGATTGATCTACCGTAGCCTATTGGTCTACCGTATACGAGTACCGCAATCAATCAATATTGCAGAAGCGTCTGCCGGCGTACGCGAACAAGTTCATCGAGATCTGTCTGATGCTGACGGCGGACCACGGCCCCGCAGTCTCGGGCGCCCACAACACGATTGTGTGCGCGAGAGCCGGCAAGGACCTCGTGTCGTCGCTCGTCAGCGGACTGCTCACCATTGTGAGTTGATGGGGATACGGTAGTTGATGATCGATGACTGGGTTTGTTGATCGAGCTTGTGATTGTTTTTTGGAGAGGGAAAAGCTGAAGACGATTGAGCAACCTGGTCACTTCACAACTTGAAGACGCTGTGAAACGTGAACCTAGTCGTTGATGAACTAAGTTTCCAAATGTCTCATTATTGGAAAGCTCCGGGAGCTCAATTCTAATTCCCTTCAGGGCGATCGCTTCGGAGGCGCACTGGACGACGCGGCGCGCCAATTCTCGGAGGCCTTTGACAAGGTACGGGAGTGGTGTGGTTCGTGGTGTAGACAGTGGTGCGTCGAGTGCAGTCAATGAATGAGACGTTTGTGCAGGGCTGGTCGCCGATGCAGTTCGTGAACGAGAAGAGGAAGCAGGGCACGCACATCATGGGCATCGGCCATCGCGTCAAGTCGGTGAGTACGGTAGTAAGGGAGGGGATACGGTAGTTATCGGTTGACCGGTAGTTATCGGTTGGGCGCGGCACTTTACGATATTGATTGATGACTACGTATTCATAGCGTTATTCACGCTTTACACACACGTCAATAAATTTTTGCAACCATCAATGTTGAAGTTATTGCCATTTGTCTAGCATCTGAATCTTGTTCACTTACTGAAGCCTAGAATTGCGCATAGAATTAAGATTAAATGATTCGGTGAATACGCCAATCATTGAATCCCTTCTCTGCAGATCAACAACCCGGACAAGCGCGTGGAGATCCTGAAGAAGTTCGCGATGGATCGATCGGTGTTCACGCAGGAGACGCCCCTCCTCGACTACGCCCTCGCCGTCGAGAAGATCACCACCGCCAAGGTACGGTAGGAGTACGGTAGAGAGGGGTATCGAGGACTGATTTATATTTAGAGAAAGGATATCCGGGTGTTTCGTGTAGCAGAGTGACTATGAATGATGTTATTTGTGATTGTTGACAGTAATGTTGGAAATTCGGGAATGAAAAACAATTCAAAATATTTGCACAACTGAGCTAGTGCTTCACATCTCTATTATTAGGCAAATTTTTTTTGGAATTTGATAGTCTCTTGATATAGTGTATCCAAATCTGATCCTCCACAGTATAGCGGTTTGGCTTGATGGTTTCGTGTAACGGAGGGACCTAATGTTTTGAAAGTGTGCTACTAGGTAGTGTACATCGGGCACAGTAGATATTACACAAAAATTACAAATGCTATTTTGCAGAAGCCGAATCTGATCCTGAACATAGTAGCGGGTTCAATTAATGGTTTCGTGTAACATAAATACTAGTAACTAGTAAAGATGAACGTATGTAACGAAACAGCTAACATCGGGCAGTGAAGCTACAAATAAAATGAATGCGCCCTCTTGCAGAAGCCGAATCTGATCCTGAACGTGGACGGCGCGATCGGGGTCATCTTCGTGGACATCCTGCGGCAGTCGGGCATGTTCACGCCCGCCGAAGCTGCGGAGACCGTCGAGATCGGCGCCCTCAACGGTGAGCCGGGGTTTAGGATACGGTCCTGGGGGTCCGGATCCGGTTCGAATGATTGTGTCATTAGTAGATGGATGCTGATAAAAGGGGTTTCCTCCTTTCACTTGCTATTCATTCGAGTAATTGATATTCCCAGCAAGAGATGATTAATAGTAAAACTTGAAATTACGAAGAAGAGAAGATGTGATGATGATAATGATAATTCTCTGTGCAGGTCTGTTCGTGCTGGGTCGCTCTCTCGGTTTCATCGGTCACTACCTCGATCAGCGGAGACTGCGACAGGGTCTGTACAGACACCCTTGGGACGATATCACGTACGTCCTTCCCGAGGGAGACGCCCTTCTCGAGAGGGAGAGTGGATAAGCTGACCCAGTGATCGACCCAGCCAACCCCCCGAGCTACAGTATCCTCCCGCTTTTCGTTTACATTGTCTAGAGTTTCTCCTTCTCATTTGCTGACCGATTGTATGCCCACAATATGCTCTCGCCCGTTTGCATTTATGCTGTCTAGAGTCTGTATTTTTCCTTGATGGATCCAAGTTTTACTGTATGCCTAACGACCAATCTATTGTACGTAGCTGTACATTTTTGAGACCATTTTTTGATTAACCAAGCCTATTTTATCCTTTTCTTTTCTCGATGTCTCTCCTGTTAATATACGATGAACCCCCAGAAGATGAGTCCCCTAATTAGTGTATTCCGCCCTCCCTTCACTTCCCATTGTAATTAGCGGTTTCAATCTGTAATTAGCGGTGTAATCTATCCATTGCCCCTTCTCCCATTGGCACTTGACCACCCCTCCTCCTCTCTTCTCGAGTAGCTAATGTTTCGACCCCCATAATACGTTGTGAGATACCCAGATTTAGCAATAAATTATTTACTTTTTACATGACACTGTCATGAGATTATTAGAAGAAATCTTCAGCAGGGAAGATTACTCGAAGCATAAATTAGGACACAATAAATAGGGTGGAAGAGAGATGAGACAAGAAAGACAAGCAACGAAAAGGTGAATGACTACTGCACATAAAGTAGAGAAAGGAATGAGACCTCGTGAATAGCCCTAGTGGTTGTGTGTTCCCGGTAAGAGATGGTCATAGAAGGAAGGGGTACTGTAGTGGCACAGGTATACGGTAGGGGATTGAGAAGTGAGGAAATATCAGATCTATCCAAGTGCAGCTGGGCTAATGGGGCCATCGGAGGGGAATATTTGGGGGAAGATGAATTGGGAGGGAGAGAAGACCGGGAACACCTGGAATGAGGGGAGGATTAGAAGACTCGATGAGCAATTTCTTCTGAAGCGAAATAGTCATTCAGCAAAAATGAGAGTGATTCACTTTCTCTTCGACATTCTGTTCATTTTTGCGTTGAACCTTTGTGAAATCAAGAAAACATTTTTCGAAGATCGGAGAGATGGAATGGAGAAATAACTCACAACCGGGCGTTGATTATGCAGGTCGACGAGATTCGGAGGCTGCTGCTGCTGCAACTGTTGTTGTTGCAACAATTGTTGTTGTTGTAATTGTTGTTGTTGTTGCACTAATTGTTGTTGTTGCAGCTGCAGCAAATGCTGCTCGTGATGGTGATGATGCAGATCGGGAGGAGGAAGGAGAGGCAGGAGGTGGTGAGGATGGTGAAAGGGAAGGAGAGGAGGAGGAGGTTTGGTGGACTCCTCGGCCTCGCTCACTTCCCTCTTGCCCTTGCTGGAATTCTCCTCCTCCCAATCATCCGAATCTTCGTCTGACGGAAGGGGGAAGGACGGAGAGCCGTACGTTACCTGAATTCGACGGTTATGGACTACGGTAGGAATACAAGCGAATCGAGAAGTGAGCAAAGCGAGTTAGTCGGTTTAGAACTGAAGAAAATGATGCAGATAGAAAGGAAACGAAGTCTACATGCTTCTTCTAGTGGGTATACCGGGAATCACCCAACTTAGTATCATACAGAAGATCAACGATCAGACAACAACAAAAAGTGAGAAGTCGATTCTACATGCTCCTTCATTGTGATTACCCAACCAACATCAGACAGAGAGATCAAAGATCATGCATAGAATTCAAAGACTGTAATGATTGAAATCAAGAGCTCAAAGTTCAAAGACCAGACTACAAAGAGAGAAGGACTAAAGATCAGAGATCAGGAGGTGGTTAGTACAAGCTCCGCCTCCTCGGTGCGATCTCTACTCGAGGAGGCCTAGCAGATCCATCGAGAGACGCAGCCTGAGGAAGGGATGGAGGGGGAATGAGGAAGGACTTGTTGGCCATGGTTCATCTTACTTGTCAGGGCTATCAATCTAATGTCCTCAGCTTGTGACCAAGTTCCAAACATGCTGCGCATATTGCTCTTTCGTTCGAAACTAATGCGATGAGTTCCAATATTCTCAAACTAACAAGTTCCAAACATGCATGCTGTGTAATTATCGGTTCCAAGCAAGATGAACCAAACAATCGAACAAGCTCCTCCCCCATCCTATCCCCATCTCCCATCTCTGGCACGCGTCCTTGCAGTCTCGACTTCACCGCAAGCGACCTACGGACTGGGCTCCGGAAGGCTTCCCAAACAGCTTCGAGAAGAACGTCACGAGCGGGTTCTCGAACGGAGACTTGGGCGAGAGACCTGAGGGTACGGTAGCTATCGATTGTTCATGTTATTATGCTAAGGTATGCACCTGTTTTAGCTTAAGATGCAATGAAGGAGAAGGGAATAATTAGTTACGGTACTTCAAATCGGTCAAACTCACGATCTCTGGTCTCGAGGATGTGGTCGATAGAGGGAGGCGGGGGAGGGCGGGAGAGCTGAGGCGGCGCGGCGATGGGGAAGAAACCGGGAGGAATGCGACCTCCAGGAGGAATGGAGACGATCGTGCCGGGAGGGACCGTCTGCGAATGAGGAGAGGTTGATGAGAACATTGCTCTTTGTTCATGATCAAATGTCTTCTCTACGAATTTGTCAAACGGATATGCCCGATTCTTTACTGAAGACCACATCATCATTCATCAATATTGAAAGAGAAACAACTCTGCTGCATTTTCAATCACTCACCGGGAACGCTCCTGGGGGTGGGAATGGTCCCTGGGGGAGGGGTCCACGCTGTCCGGGAGGAATCTGCATCTGGGGCTTCACCTGAATGATCGACTTCAAAATGGCGCTCTGATTTTTGTAAATCCTTTCATCAAATGAACAGATTTCGGTCTTCGAATCGGAAAGATATTTTTGAATGTGTGAGATGAAGAGGCTAGCAATCACAGACTACATTCACAAACCTGCACAGGCGCTGGAGGTCTCTTGGGGTCCTGTCCCGGCTGGGGGATGGCTCTCGCGGCGACGAAGTGAGTTCCAGTAGGGTTCAGCTGAGGGTGAGGAGGGAAGAGCGGGTTGGCGAGGGTGGGGAACTGCCCGGGACGGAGAGGCGGTTGGGAATGGAACAACTGGGCGGGCGAGGGGAAGGGAGGACCACCGGGGAAGGGACCGCCGAGATTGGGTTGGGCGAGGAAGGCGGGATTGAGGGGAGGAGGAGGAGGAATGGCAGCGGCTTGACGCTGGAATTGCTGGGGCGGAGGTTGCTGGAATGTTGAATTGTGTCCATTTTCGAAATTAAATTTCTTTTAGAATATCTCTTGTCTCGTTTGTTCGAAATTTCTTATCAGCTTCTTCGTATCTTCAGTTCCTGGGAGGCAAACAAACAAATTCAGAAGTATCTGATTACCTGGAACTGTTGCTGCTGCTGCTGCGGGGGAGGGTTCTCGGGACGGGGAGGGACGTTTTCGAAGAGGACAGAACCGGGAGGAACGTTTTCGTAGGGGTTCGAGACACGACGACCGGGGAACAGCGCCTGGTACGCCTCGCGTTGGTCCTGAAGGGATTGGGGTTACGGTATGTTACGGTAGTTATCGATTATTGAGGATTCATGAACTCACGAGCCAGTCATCGTACTCCTCCACTTCAGCGAGCAGGTTGTTGTCCTCGGGAGCACGGTTGAAGGCCTTGGGCTGCAGAGATCGTAGATCAATCAGAGCACTCAAAAACAGAATAGTCGAAGTAGGAGTTTGGCGCAAGAGATCAAAGATCAATTAGATGTTGTCAATTATCGATCGGCTACCGTACCTTGGGTCGGTACACGAAGGGAGCAGGGGTGGAGGGGGCGGGAGTGACCTGACGGGCTACAGCACGGTGATGGGGCTGCTGACGAACGCGACGGACTCCTGAGGGGAAGATGGAGGATTACGGTAATCGATTGTCTCTCTGCTCTGTCATCTTCAATTGCATTCACTCTCATTTCACTACTGTACTATTGAAATTTTAACTATGAATCGGGTCTTACTTCTCTCGAGAGGAGTCGGTCTGATCAGCAGTGGGGACGAGGGAGCAGTGGAGACGCGACGAGAGGAGGAGATCGGGTGGGCGGGCTCGTCGACTGAGAAGAGATCAAAGATCAGATGAAATTCGGTTCACCACCTCCTCATTTCCGGTTGGTCAAAGTTTGTATCCGGAGAATCGCAAAAGGGGAGAGGAAGAGGCGAAGCATAATTTTGCGCATTTCTCAAATCTAAATGAGCAGAGCTTCGCCTAGCCGAGCTAAAAGCTGTTCGACAGAGCGAGTGTGTGTTTACTCTTATCCGGGAAGGGCCCGCTCTAGACGCGCCGGGTGATAGACCCGCGGGAGAGCGGGGCAGAGGGAGAGGGTGGAGGAGGTCTTACGATGGATAATGGAGAGGGAGAAAAAAAATGCTGCAAAACATGGTCACAAGTCGTATTCGACCAGCAAAAATGATTTGGCAAAAGAAGGAGCGGTGAAAAATGATTGCAAAAACCAGTATCCATGGGCCGGATCCGAACCAAGTACTCACTGCGCCCACCGTTGCTTAACTTGACAGATCGGACGCTACAGTAGTCGGTAAGGGGCCTTTTTACTATATAAGGGAGAGAGTTTTTACTGTGGACAGTGGCAGAGGGGGAGTGCGGAGGCGACTCCGCATCTCTGCCCTCACTTCGAACAGAAGTTTAGCCAACGTGCCATAGCCACGTCCCGTCCCCTGGTGGCTTCGCCCCAGCCAGTCTCCCCCTGGCTCCCGGTGACCAAGTTTTGGATTCAGCCGCCACCGACGGGCGTGGCACACAAGAACGAACCTCTAGCGAGGGATACTGTATGCGCCTCTCGTTTCTCACAACCACTGGTTGGCGGGTATCAAAATCAGTGGTTGAGAAACTGGTTGACCAGTATCTCAACCACTGATTGACAAATTAACTAATCAGTTGCAGGTTGGAAGAGGTTGGAAGAAACAAGAGGATACGGTATGCCCTTGGTCCGTCGTTCTCTCCCCGCCATCTACTACCCGGCTACTCTAGCACGCACTCTCTCCGTATAAGGGTGCGCACGCCCTCGTGCCACTGAAAAGCTTCGGCTCAGGACGGCGAAGCTATGGCCGATTTTTTGTGGATACTTGCTTTTTTAGTTAATCTCTCTTTTCGATAGTGCGGAATTTCCCTTCTCCGCTATAATCAAGCACGGTTTTTGCGAGGTGTAACTAGGCGCAACCCATCAGCCCTCAACAGACACATGAGGTGCTCAAAATAGCTGCCTACTGCTTTCAGACTAGAGAACATTTAGAGATCAAAGATCATTCTCCCTCAACTCACTCCTTCCGATGGGAGTGATGATGTGAGGAATCTCGTCGTCATCGGAGATCTTTCTCTGGAAAGCATTGCATGTGATTCGAATAGTTCTTCTTCGATGCTCATAACTTCACTGGTGTTCTTCACCTTCACTAGTCCATCAGTAACTGCGTGCATTCTTTAGAGAACCTTAGTCATTCCGTCTTCTATTCATTTTTTTTCAGCTCAGTCTCTCACCCTTATCTCCTTCCTCTTGCTCTTCTTCTCGAAGGCGTGGAACTCGCCGTCCTCGTCGTAGTAGCCGCCCAGTCTGGAAGAATTTCCATTTGTAATTTCGATCGATGACAACTGCTTTGGCTAATTGCCAATTGATTTCGGATTGAGAGCGATTCTTCTGTACGTTTCCTACTAGGTTTGCACTGCGTTTTCTGCAGCTGTTTCATGCATCTTCGCTACATTTCTACAGCTGTTTCATGCATCCTCACTTGCTCTCGTGTCTCGGGGGCAGCTCCGGGATGGGGTTGACTCCCCACACATTCGAGGGAGGAGCGGCAGTCGTCTGCTCAGCCATTCTCTTCTGATGGATGGAACGACGAGGAGGAGCGAGAGCATCGGAATCGAGGAGGGGAGTGCCTGAAGATCAGGGAATATCAGGGATAGTTACCGTAGCCCCTGCCGTTACAGTACTTCTTTCCTTCAATGCATTAACACATCCCTATTGTGTCTTTGTTATTGCTTCCGCAATCCTGCAGTTCACAATCCTCTTAGTAATGGATTTACCCTCTCAGAACCACACTTCCTGTTCCTCGGTGATTACCTAGTTATAGTACCAATAACACAGTCTGTGAACCCCTACTGTTCCTCTAAGTAGGGGGTAAATCCAGTTGATCCCATTTACTCCTTGACAGATCTCGCCCCTGTGATAATGTGGTATATCTCAAGTGTTTTCCTCGCATCAATCAACTCCTGTTTCATCCTCTAAGTAGCGAACTGGTATCTACTGACTGCGTATCAATGGAACGGGCCGTGGCCTCATCTATTGAGTAAGCTCTTTCATTCTATGGTAGGTCAAAGAGGCGAGATAGTGTGTGAAATGGAGAGAGTCGGGGTGAATTGGATACCGAGAGAAAGGAATGACACAATGACCGGTTTGTTTCTTCCTGAGAGACAAGGAGCTTTCTCTCTTACGTAATCCACCCACCGATCAATCAACTCAGCCTAATTGGAACGATCACAGAGGGGCATCGATCGATTGGCAAAGCTACAGTCAAATACCGTATCACCAGACTGAATGATCTCATAATGAGGTGTAAATGCATAGCGTACCTCTCTGAACGGCATGCTCTGGAAGGGGAGGCAGACCGGAGAGTTTGGGAGTTCCCAAAACTTCAGTTTGTACGTTGTGAACCTGAATTCGAGTATTTTCAGAGGCAGCAAGAAAACTTTCGATTTCTGAGCCTAAGATTCATCTTTCTCTAAAATCTCCTGCAATCTCGAGAGAACTTTCGATTTCGAAAAGCCAAAGTCTCAGAGAAAGTTTCTAGTCTGATTGGCACTTTGTGCGAAAGCAAAAGAGCAGAAGAGTTGAAAGTGGAAGAGTAAGAGGCTAATGCGCGTCTTCCTCCTTTTCCCGAGTCATAATAGTCAACAACCACTTTGTGAGATGTAGAGAAGGCTGATGACATTGAGAACTTTGCTTGAGGCATGGGGAATTTCGAAAACAGCTCAGGAATTGATGCCTCTCAGGGAACTCTGTGAGCTTTGTACACTCCATTGAGCAATGAAAGCAAAGCAATTCGAGTTTCTAGAACCATTGTATTCAAGTGAGAGTCGAAGATCGTTTTGAAAACAATTTATCCTGAACTGATACTTCCGACCACCTTTCCCCTTGCAATCTAAGCAGTCCCAACCCGTCCAGATTTCAACTCTTTCTACAGAAATTCTACTAGATACTACACGCTATTTCTATGTTTCAGAGGCAATTCACATACGTCACACCGGAATTCGGAACGATATACGAAATTCGTGCTAACCTTTCCTCTCGCAATCTGATCCTGCAGCAACCCCAATCCTCCCAGATTATTCGACTGGATGATCCGCGAGTACGAATCGAGTTGGTTGATGCCGTAGAGGGCTTGCGAGACAACTGCAGGCAACAGTAGCAACCCGAGGAGGATCGCCATCCTGAAGGGAAAGATGGTTACGGTAGGGTTATCGATCGAAGAGGGCACGGTAGGTTACGGTACGATTACGATAACGAATGAGAGGTATCGCGAACAAGCGTGGGTGCACTTTCCCCAAAGCATAGAACACAATGGAACGTCCGACCGTTTATCTCTGCGTATGATCTGCCAAAGAACAACGACTTCGCAGGGCAAAAGAGAGCCCGGAATGCCCTTTGTTTCCATAACTCCGTGGCTCTTCCGGTGTGTAAGGAAGAAGAGGGGCAATAGACTGAATGGATCGAGGAAAGAAAAGAGGGAGGAGGAGAGGAGGAAGCAGTTACTCTAGTACAGGTCCTTGAACGGGGGGCAATCCACTCTCTCCAATCCGCATGATCTCTCGCTAGACAGAGCGAGAGAGCATGGCATTCGAGGAGAGCTCCTTCTCGGGCAATGAAACAGGGGTAGACATCACAATGGCATCCAGGGGTGAGCTGGGAAGGGAGGATAAACACCCCCAGGGGCATGAAGATTGACTCATTCTCACAGGTATGGTAAATTCTCAGTGAGAGAGCTAGTAGAATGGGGATAGCAACCTCTTCATTTGACTCATTCCCACCCTATCCATGGCCCATTTGATCAACAGGGCAGTGTACTAACAGAAAGGCAGGATATCAGCCAAGGCCAGTCGAATGGCCGGGGTGGAAATGTGACTGGCGAATGGGGGAAGGTTCGGCTTCGTTTACAACCCTGTTCCCTTCATCACTGCGATGATTCATGAACAACTACGTTTTGAATGTTGATTCTCTCGTGTAAAATAGGCGAAAATGATGTAGAATGAAGAAACTGCATACTTTGAACTCTGATACAGAGAAACGCGAAAATGAAGCTGCAACTCTCGAATGATGACGCAGAAATCATCGCAGTACATCCCGAACAATTGCGCAATCCGCCATATGCCCTACGCATGGAAACAGCGCGAGGAAACAAAAACGAGCTCTTGTCCGATCACAATCTATGCGATATGCTGAGAGATACAATAGCCAGTCTCTCTCTATTCTGATGATCTCTCTGTCAGAGAAGAGAGAGAACAGGGAAAGTAAGAGAGTCATTGCTAGCGTGAGGAAGAAAGGGAAAGTATTGAGGACGGCATGGCAGGATGAAATGGAGAGTGGAAAGGATGAGACGAATGCTATTATCACCCTAATATTCGGTGCAAAAAGGCGAAAAGAAGTTCGCAAGACGATGCATATCATCCTTTGATCTACCGACCACGACTGTTCCGACACGAGCCAACAAAGTGTACGCTAACGGGCAGGATAGGATGGACAAGGATATCACCAAGGACAAAGAAAGCCTACGCAACAGCGTATCACTGCTTTGATCTCCCGCTCCCGCAGCTGGAACTGGAGTTCCCTTAGTGTGAAGGAATGCCATTGGAGCGAGTCTAAGAGGTGTGCATTGGAAGGAACGATTAGCTTAGTCTGAGAGTGCGAGATTATTAGTGTGCCCTGGGGGCGAACAAGGTCAAGGGAGGGGAGGAGGAGATGGGATGGAAGGGGAAAGAAGGGAGTGAATAGGCAGGGATCAAGTATGAAGCTAGCGGAAGAGAGGGAAGAAAGGAGGGGTAGGGCAGATATTAGATGTGCTGCAAGCAAGCGATAGACTAGTTGCATCTACCTAAGAGGAGGCGTGGTCTGACTCTCTCCATTTCCCAAGCTCTCTCGCCTTGTCTAACTGGCTAGAAAACGAAAAGTTGGTCGAATCTAAGAGGAACTTGATCGCGCACGACTGGTCAATTACCACTTCTTTATCTATACAACTTATGTACAAGGAAACATACGATCTGGCTAATACCCGACTTGCCATTCCAATCCCGTTCACGAATCATACAATCGAAAGTGAGTGTGCTTATGTCCAATTAGGGATCTACACCGGGGGAACCGATGCGGTGGTACAGTATCCAATCGATATCCCGCGGTAGGTCACGTGTTGAATCTCGAGAATCGATGGTCTATCGTATCCATCGGGATGGCGTAATTGGCCAATCTCCCTCGAGTCGTAGCCACCGTAACGTAGATTGCCGCTGGAACGAATACCGTAATCCTACCTGAGATTCTACAATTACCGTACACCTTGATCTACCGTAATCTCGCTACCGTACCTGGCGTGCCGATGAGAGCCATGTGGAAGGTATCCTTGAGCACGGTCATTCTGAAACGGGTCTTATTTCTCTCAGCCCATCCATGTTTCAGCTATCACTCACAAGGTTACAAGTGAAGGAGGACGGGGGTCAATAAACAATAACTGCCCCATACAATTCGATCCACACCCACACAGTGTAATGTGCTTATCCCATGCTAGCTGTTCTAATACGTTTCCCTCAAAAAGGCGTATTTCTCGACTAGGAATGTTAATGTTACACTGTTTTCACTAAACCCGTCACTGTCCAACAAATCAATTATTTGCAAAGCCACCTAGGAAGAAAAACAACATCAAATAGTCTGAAGAAATCTTCGTGCCTCAGTCTGTTTACGGAACCTTTTACTTATCTCTGACAACTAATCTGGTAGAAGACGAGAAACCTTGCAACTATGCTATTCATCTACCATTGTCCCACATACTCAGTTGCCTCACCTCATCAACGGGTCGATATCCATCTTCTTGATGTTCCTCTCATTGTAGGCATACACGAGACAGAGCCCGTTGACGTCCACTGTCACCACGACTACTTTGGAGGGGAGGCGAACCTGTGGAGAGAATTTGATTCAGTATACCCTCAACGTTTCATGAATTATCGGAATGCTGAGAATATAGAATTTTGATGGCGAACACTGACCAACGACCGATTACTGGTCCCGAAATTCGCTTGCATATCAGCTAGCAATGAAACGCAAGTTGACTAGCCCAAAATTGCATACTTATTGTCAAAACTACAACAGCTAAAAATTCGATAATGTAGTGACTCTCACCGTTCCCAGCCCGATGATATCCCCTCCGATCATCCGCAGTCGACGCTCCTTCTGATTCACTGCAATTATAACTGTTTAATTATTTTTGTGCCGCAATTGTTCATCTACTAATCCAACAGAGCCCTCGGATAATTTATGAATCTAGTGTGTCGCCAAACTTATGGGAGGATCGTGAATATTCCTCTGGTTCACTGTAATGGAGAAATTTATTATTTTGATATCGCTTGTTTCAATTACTATTTTCACGCAACTCTCGATCTACTTCAGGCTTTAATGCGGCACTGATCTATCACGAATAACACTAAACTCGAAGAAGAAACCGTGGTAATTTGCGCATGTTCATGCCTTTCCTCACTTTTTTAGTGAGGAAAGGCATGAACCATCTCCCCTTCCCTCAAACTCTTCGTCCACTCACCATGCACGACTATTCCCGTGACGAGACTGCCGAACGTCCTCACGTAATCCGCCCGATACGGCATGAAGATCGTCGCGGCGTCCATTCGAGAATCGCAGATCTGAGGAGAAAGGATATCGATAGACTCTCTGCAAATATTCTAAATCAATGAATGAATGGCAGAAAGTGAGCAACATAATCAATTTCAAAAAGGCGAGAATGCCCAAGCTTCCTTCCATAACTCTATCGGCGATCTGTGTTACACACTCTCTACAACTATCCCAAAAGTGTTGGATTTCGATTGATTTCAGTAGCGATTGGGCAACTATAATATAACTTCGAGTTCCTCATCACTCACGGTGACACTGTGATCGCCCGAGAACCGGATGGCTACGTACTGGCGACTGCCCGCCTGTGACAGCCACGCTTCGTACTGACGGGTTGCTGATCTGGAAGTTGGAAAGTCAATTCTAGGCTTCATCGATTCTACATCCCATCACGTCCATTACGAAGAACGATACACCAGGCGAGCATAGGATTCACCCAATCTAGAAATCGCAGTTCCTATTTTGGAAGCGCTTACACTCAGGATTTTGTCACAAAATGAATTGATTCGAGAATTTGATTCTTTGCAATCGATAAGATGTAAATCAGCAACATACTCTCCGATGGACACTCCTGCTATGTGCGATGGCACTTCCCACTTGTTGCGAGGAAGGAATCGATTGCTCTCCGGGCACCATTGGAATGTCCGCACTGCAAATGAATTGTAACAACCAGGGAATGAAAAAAGATAGTAACCAGAAAACATATTTTCAGGAAGTGGAATATTTTCTACGCTACGAGATGGAACAAGACTGCTCATGTGGAATGTTCGTGAATTTGATAAGCGATTGAAACCTCATTGCCACTCACACACTCGATCAGTCATAATTGAGATCAGCTCCCTCAACCCGTCCCAATCATATTTTTTAAGGTTTATTTAGCACAGGGAAGAGTGCAAGATTGACTTAGCAAAAAATCCTTGGCTATGTAATGTGATTGAAACCGCCAACTACATAGCTTTCAGCCTCGTCCGAATGCTTTATATTCGACCACATGCACACTCATCGAAAATAAATGCCCACTCACACACTCGATCGGTCATGATCACGATAAGCTCCATCAGCCCGTCCCTGTCCACGTCCGCGATCACTGCTGCCGCTGCAATTGAATACATATATTTAATTAATTAACAATAATAAATAAAATCATAATTGGTCCTACAAGCATAAACGGCGTTTTATATACAGCTGCTATGTTGTTTTGTGTCTCGCCTCCACTTCATCTACTGCTCAGGTCTCACAAAAATGATAAAGTTGTGGTATTTTTTAACAACAATAAAAATTGCGAAACAAATCGATAGAAAAACTCCTCTATGAGTACAATTTCATAATGTTGCCTGCTTGAAGTGATTGATGAAACGCATACACGTCTAATTATTTTACAAGACTCACTGATATTCGCTTGCACCAGCTGGTGGAAGGTCGGCTGTAGATTGAGCGTCGCTCCCTCGATCACTTTGAACAGCGTCAGCTGCCCGTCCGCCGAAATCGTCACCAGCTCACTTCTGACGGGAAATATACCGTATCCTATCAATACAAAATCACCAAAACCGAAGCCCGTCTGATCAATAGATATCGTAAACTGACTTCTGATTTTCCAAACTCGCTTCTACTCGTGAATGGCTCACACGAACTTCTAGCCATCGATCTAGATGCCAATGGTGACCTGCTTAGAATAGTCTGCGTTTACCGTAACCCAAAAGCCACTACTTCCCAGACCGAATTGATCACGAAATCGATAACTGACCTCTGCTCATGCCCGCAACCTACCGTAGTAACAGGTGACTTCAACCTACCCGATGTCGATTGGTCTATCCATCCCCTACCACAACACCAATCGATCTCCCCTTCCTCA
>LS513504.1:271081-292099 GCA_900490845.1 Pristionchus japonicus | reverse complement strand
AAAACCACACCACTTTTGTTACTACTTCACTAGAAACGGCATCAACTTCACAAACAGTGTCTCCCCCTCGAACTATAGACACCACAGTTTCTTCCCCAGAGCGGCAAGGCTAGTAGTTAAATCCGGAATATTGACCAGTTTCCCTGAGTGACCCCACATCCGCCCATTACCTGCTATTCTACGACGCATCATTGAACTTTATAATATTTCCTATTGTACCGCGTTTCTCCTCGTGAACTCGCATAAATATATATATATATATAATCGATACTGTTATTTACCGTATTCATAGTCTACCGTACACGTTTGAGTAATCGCTGCCCTAATCGATACCGTAATCTACCGTACCCGGTCTGATTGGTGGCCCTCCCGTAGGCGATGGCAGTGATGGGCGACGAGCACGATTCGCTCTTGCAGAAGCGCTGGTTGTACTCCAGACTCGTGTCCGTCGAGAACATCACTGTCTGCAAATGCATTATTACTCAACATCAGCTAATAGAGCGACTATCTGAATATCTATACTATTGTCTCAAAGCAGAATCTGGGTATAGTCAGACATTGTAAGAGCAAAATTGTAAAGTTTAGACTCGTGTCCGTCGAGAACATCACTGTCTGCGAAGTAGGAAATTAATTAATGAGACGAGTAGGTGAATGCATGTTGCATTCAATGAATGTATGAGCAGCATTTCCGAAGAGGCAATTAACTAGAAATAGATAGCCAGAAAATAAAGATCCATTCAGCTTGAGTTTTAGTAGCTGTTGATACACTTTCCACTCGTAAGCGAAGCACTAATATGTAGTTTCTACCTGACGACTAGATAATAAGGCATGAGCCGATCTCAGACTGTCTAGATATCTTACCTCTCCATTCTCCTTTCCACACACGATCAGCGGGGGCGCATCGGACATCGAGTGAGAGGGAATGAGGAGGAGGGAGGAGCACGTGTGAGTGAGGGTAGTGGAGAGACACACCGACGGAAGGAAGTCCAGACCTGAAGAACAATGATAACTCTCACAAGAATCAGCACATTTTGCCAAATAGGGCGGTATCACAAGTATCGTAAGAATATAATCGGTTCCGCTATTGTACTACTCTTTCCTACCGTTGGCTTGATGCCAAGCCACGCCCCTTTTCACTTTCACTCGCGTTTTAGCACATTTGCTGATGTTTATATCATTTTAATCAGCCATAACACGATTCTACGCCACTAAAAAGGCAGGAACGAAACAACAAAATATTTTTTTCAAAAGCGCATCGTTTATCGATTATTGTGTTCCGAACGATTCAGTTCGTAAGGCAGCCGCTAAACACCGTATTGACAAAGCTGAGCATTCGAAACGCACGATAAGCTTCCCACCACAAATCACAATTCAATCAATACCGTACCTCCCATCGATGCAGGAATGGTCGCATTCGGAGAGGGAGACGAGAGCAGGGACATGGCTGAAAATGATGCTGATGATCATGCTTGAGCTAGTCAAACACGGTTCAGTGTTCCGAGTACAATAAAATTGTCCAGATACAAGCATATGCAGCTGTCATCAATGTTCTTCCATTTTCTCATCTTCAAATATCTCCAAAGCCTGTCAACTTGTTTCTTGCTATACTTCATTCCAATAAAGAACACACTTTATCACTCACAACAGCTAACAAACAATGTAATATGCGGCTCAACAAATAACGATGAATAGACAATCAAAGTCAAACGATCTTCTCCCTTCAACTCTCCATCTTCTCTCCTCCTCCCTCTCCTCCCTTCTTTCTCCTTCTTCTCTTTCCATTCGCAGTCTTCGTCCCTTCACTGCCCTTCACTCCAGTCTTCTTCAGCGCCTTCTTCTTGCACGAGAGCGGATTCACGCCCTGCAAAATAATCAAAAACTGCTAAGCACTTGATAAACTTTTTTTTATTTCATCTCAATTATTGTTCCCAGTTCACACCCAATCTATAATTGCAAGGAAGGACGAATAGGAGGGATACGCAGCATTTGCAACCTCGATTCACAAGTGATCCACGCTCAATTGAGCACAAACTCAACAAAATAGAATGAACTCCCACCTTCTTCTTCCTCTTCTTCTTCTCCGGTTCCTCTCCCAACAACTCCTTCTTCAGCTCGCGAATCGTCTCCAGCTCGCCCTTCTCCGTCTCAAGGGCGACCTTCGTTGCCTAAAATTGATTCTTACTTTCACAGTTCAACCTATGGGAAATACGTATCAATCAGGCTATATCTTTTTCATTAATTTATTGCTCGGATTGACTTCACCTTGCCCTTCTAATCCCAACTAATAACATTTCAAAGAATCGACAGCATCTCGATCGCTTATCGATGCAAGAAGAACTTCATTCAAGCCCCTCTGCTGGTCACGTAACCTGACAGATGTTACTTTCCACCCATCCTCCTCACCTTCGACACCGAATTTCTTGTACACGATGTACAGATGTGTTACCATTCTCTCACATCTACTAAACTGGATCAATTACCTGTGCCCCTACACAGATTTTTTTGAATTTCGAAATATCTTCTCACCTCCGACACCGGATCGAGCAGCACAGTCTTGTACGCGATGTACAGGATGGGAATGCCGCCGATGGCGCGCAGCTTGTCCTGCAGGGTGGGGTCCTGCAAGGAGATAAAGGATGGATGATTAGGGAAATAATTCATGATCTAGCATTCCTTTCCCAGCCCCCCCCCCCCACAACCTGTGCGGATAAATATCATTATTACTATTATTCGCGTTGCAGGCAATGCAGATACCGCAAGAACAAACAAAAGTCACTTTCATGTTTCAGCGACACACAATTTTCAGATGTGTGATTGAGAAGCCGATAGCTCTCCCATCGTCGCAAACACAACAAACGAAAAAGATCTAGCTTTCACCGCTCTACTATGAGCCTGAATATTCTGATGGAATAATCACTTCCTTAGATCTCGATAAAAACAACATCACAACGGTACGCATTTTTCACGCGACTGATCTAATGACCACTCACAACCAATCGGGATTCAATAGGTACATCATTCGATAAAATGATAATCCCCCTTCTCACCTGCGTCGCGAAGATGTACTTCCTTCCCTTGTCCTTCTTCGACCTTCTCGCCAGATGAGAGAGACAGTCGCCCGCGCCTCTGCAATCAATCAATCAACGAATCAACAATCCGTGTTGGACATATTCAGAACGTTCTGCCCCTCATCCCTCATCCATCCCCTCCCCTCATCCTTACCTCGGCGGATTGTGAGGACAGTCGGCCACAAGCTGCGCCTTCGCCACGCAGAGAGCACCGTAGAGAGGCGAGCCGAGTTTGGCTGCAATGAGAAACAAAGGTAAGGTATTCTGTTATTTGAAGGCGCATAATTGTAAAGTTAGACGAGAAGACGATACTAGGCTGCATGTGACTACTAAACCATTAGGAAACGTGAATTTACTGATTGGATCAACTGAGCATATTTTTATTGTTTGATTGCGAAAGACATCGAAGATGGCATTGCCAAACATAACAAGGTGAAGTAAAATGTCACCTATGAAACCTCAACTAACATTGGTTCAGGGCGTTGAACGACCCTTCCTCTCCCACAACTCCCTCTATTTCATCCATTCTCACTCACTCAGCTCATCCAAGCAGCACTTGGTCGTGTGGATCTCCACCGGCGCCCCGAGGTACTTCGGCAGCTGCTCACTGCGATGGGCATTATTATTTAAGTAAATTATCATTATTATTATTTATTAAATTATTATTTTAACTCTTTTTTCATATTACCTTCGGCAGCAACAACTGGATTGGGATCTCATCAAATTTCAGTGGTTACTATTACTAAAGAAGTAACATATCTTAGTGTCTGTCTGTCTGTGTGTGTGTGTGTGTCTGTTTGTAACGTGTGTCACACTTTTGAAAAATCCCTTTAAATCGCCCATTTCACATTCCCCAAGCCCATACCCGGTACCATACGAATCCGCACGAAAAACTTTTCCAAAAAAAATGCATATTTCGTAGTGATGACGCAATATGACGAAATTTTTAATCACACCGTATTCGCCTGAAACTCAACCAAATCACTCGGGCGGACCACCAAACTACTTCTTGGGTTCAACATTTTCAAAATTTGCAAAATTTCATAGTCATGACGCAACATGACGAAATCTCCTTTTCGCGCCGTTCTCGCCTGAAACTCAACCAAATGACTTGGGAGAACTACCAAACAACTTCTCGGACTCAAAATTTTCAAAATTTGCATAAATTTCATAGTGATAACGCAATATGACGAAATTTCTCTTCACACCGTATTCGCCTGAAAGTCAACTAAATCACTCGGGCGCACTACCAAACAATCCAAACATGTACCGTGGGACTATCTCGATTATCGTGAGACTATCTCGATGGCAATGTGTGGAAAGGTTCGTGTGGATAGCAGTGGGAGAAAAAGTTGCGAGGGAGCCACGAAGTGGCGGAGTCGCAACTTATTCGACCACTGCTATCCACACGAACCTTTCACATTGCTATACGAGACAATGCCCTCCCCAAGATTTAGGTAGGTCCCCGGTCCGCCCCGCCTCCTAGACTTACGTAGTTAACCGGAACGCCCGCTCTCTAGACTTGCGTAGATAACTGGATCGTCCCCCTCGTTTACGTAGACCCATACAACGCTATTAAACAACGACAGTGCGTGGTTCAGACTGCGATATGGTGACCTTAATGCATGGCCCAACCTGCGATGCGCTTGCGAAAGGCTCGTGAGGCTGAGAGCTATACGAGAACGTTGCGATGGAGCCACGAAGTGGCGAAATCGCAACTTTTTCGAATCGCTCTCAGCCTCACGAGCCTTTTGCAAGGGAGGATGCAGGCTTGCAATTCAAGCGAATCTATGATAACCCTAACACACACCCCGGCGTACAACGTAGCAACCGTAGGTTGCTAGTTATGCCATATACGAAACACAGATCTTTCTTGATATTCGTAACCATAAACAAACGTACGCTAGATTCAGCTTCTCCTTGAGTGCCGCATGGGCGTACGTGCCGTCGATGATGACCTGGTAGGGAGGAGAGACGCCGAAGTTGTATCTGAATGGGGTTGTTGTTGTTGCTGTTTTCCAATGCTTTGTTGTTGTTCATGAATAACAATCGCGCACCTGTACACGGAGAGGATCCTCGCCGCTCGCTTCAATCGCGTCTGCTTCATTTCGCCTTAGTTTTCTGGAAAGCAGGGCGATTTCGATATTCAAATAGTATTTAAATGAAGATTAGGAAAACGATTGCGTCAGCTAGTGCAACACAATGGGTCAACCTTCTCCAACAGAAATTGAATCAATAATTTGATTCCATTCACCGTACCTGTCTCTGGACGCACTCGAACAGCTTCTCGAACTCCTTGCCGCACGCGCCTTGCTTGATCGATTCCGCCTGTCCCGACACGCAGTTACCGTACACGAGAGCCTGCACGGAATCGAGAATCATCCCTTTGAGACCAACCTTTCTTTCCAAATAAAAGGATTGTGCATAGATGTTTTAATTTACTTTGGTAAAATATTTAAATTTACTTTTTTTACGTTTTTTTAAAAATAATCAACGAAATAAATACGCACCTCAGGAGCACAAGCAGCTAGATACGTCGAGTACTTCAGAATCCGACGCTCATTCGGCATCGAGCGAATACGAAGATACTGGAGGACGAAATCGATTATTTACCGTATTTCCGGCTACCGTAAACATCAGATATTGGCTCAGCGTTGTAACGCACTGAATATTATCAACACTTTCAATACAAGAGAAAAGTTTTATCGAGGTTACACCTTACTTTGCTTAGATAGCTACAACAACAACGTCCACATTGGACAACACAGGGAAACAAAAAAACAACAACACATGGTACAGAATCAGTTCGAGGCTCGATTTTTCTTCGTTCATTCCTCATCAAGCTTGTGAATGGTGAAATCGCGTCCATCACACTGGAATAATCGAGTGAGTAAATTCGGTCGTTGCACAATGAGCCTCTCATAAAATCAGCCAATAAGAAAGCCCGGAGAGAGCCAATCACCTTTACGTGCTTCTCCTTGTAAACATCCCACTGGTTAACGAAATTGCCTCCGCACGCACACTTCAAGTAGATGCCACACTGGGAAATATAACAATAGCACGATGCCAAGTTGTTCGATAGTATATTTTATCCAATTTGTATACATTTGATCGCTTTAAAAACGAACCTCTCTCATAGTCATGTTGTGATGTCTACGCAGATGAGCAGAGTATCCGCCGGCTGTCCTGGGGTGGAACTAAAAAAACTTGAATTTATAAACTTATAAAGATAAATCTTAGAAATTGATTCATAGCTGCATCAAAGACTCACTTCACAAATGAGGCATCGGGGAGATTTCTGAAGTTACATATTGCACTCTAATATTGGTAGAATCCCACTCACCTTCACTGCCGATTTCGATTTCGATTTCTTCGCTGGAGGAGCGGAATCATCACCAGTCTTTGAGATTATTCTCGACGATTTTCTCCTTGTGTCAACTTCTCCATTTTCGGAAGAATCCAGAATTAATAGAAACTGGAAGCATCGAACCACATACAGTGAATTATTTAGCGAATAGTACGAACCTTCAATCCACCAGTATTAATCGTCTCTCCATCTTCCTCAAGCTGACCATTCTCCACAGCATCAGCATCTCCAGTCTGAATATATTATTTAAAAGTGATAAGCTTCCACACAAACCTCAGCCTGGGCAGTCTCATTCATATCCTCCATTCTCACAGAACCATCATTGAGTGAATCCTCTCCTCCCAGATTAAGATCTTCGGCAGCCGAATTCTTAAATATGCCAGTTAAAATCTCCTTTTAAAGGTATTCTCATAAAACTCGACAGTGGCGCCCATCTAATTAAATAATCATAATAATAACAAGGAAATGAATTAGTAAACCCACATTAGCCGGCTCAATTCCAGTGGATGGAGCGAGTGCATTCTCCATTGCGAGGACGGCATCGTCCAATTCGACTTTCTAGAAAGAAAGAAAGAAATAATTAATTAATTATTAATTGAGAAATACTGACCAAATCATCTTCCATAACTTCCTCCTTCAGCTCTTCCTTCAACACTTCTACACCGAAATCCATCGCGGGAATCTATAGACAATATCGATTATTACGGTCAAAAACCGATTCAGTTTGCCTGATTCGCATTGAGATTAACGTCTCCCTCTTCATTCGCTTGCATCGATAGAAAGAGATTTCTTTCATTCGCCCATTCACTGAGAGTCACATTCAATACTTCGAGTAGACCGTATACAAGAGAACGAACCGGATCATTTCTGGAATTTAAAAAATAAAATTGCCAAATGAGAGTACGAATTGCATACTTGGACAGATCGAATTCGTGTGCCAGTGCTCGTTCGAGGCTGAGATAAGCCAGTGCGCGTTTTACGTGCTGCGTGGGAAAACAAGTTAATGAAACTCAATTGTGCGATGAGTTCGGGATAATGGTGCGAGGTAAGGTACCACACCGGAGTAGAACCATTTTTTTATATATGTTGATGTGCTTACTGAATTTAAAAATCGTGATATCCATCCGATAGCCTCAATCTATCAAGTTTTTCCAAGCGTGCAACACAACACTATTCCCAACTAACCTCATTGTCTCCGGGACTGGCCATCACTGTGGCAACTGCGTCGAATCCCTTCGAGGCCGCCTTGATTAGAGCGTCCTCGCTTTGAGAAGACAACTCCAAGCACTGAAGATAGTTGGTGATGGAAGCCTAAAACAGCTCAGGCAAACAAATTGATAATCATCAAACCTTTATTTTCCACTCTTCGACCGTCGCCAATGACGCCTCCAATTGCGCCATTCCTGAATATATTCATTGTCCATTGCTCAAATATCTGATGAGAAAATGTGAGACAATCCATCACATAACTTTAGTTGCGAAGGGTTCTTTCAGGTATCGATTCAGCGCTAAAACACCTCGAATGTTCAAATAACCAGTTACAAGTATATTTCAGCTTTATCTCAACATGGGAACGTATCAACAATCGAGTGAGGTAGACTCTGACAATACTCTATCTTATCCAAATAATCTGCGTGCGAAATGTATCTCAACTTGTGGAATGTATGGAAAATGGCTACAGGTTAGTCAACACTCGTCTAATAGGAGGGGGGGGTGAGATACTGTACAATGGATGAGGACAGGAGGCTACCGTAATCCAGGGGAATACAGTCAACGAGTATAATCGATAATAACTGTGAGGGGCTACCGTAACCCACCGTAACCCTACAGGGCGGGCGCATTGAATGCGTGGATGGCGAATCGATGGACGTCGGATGAGCAGAGGGAGTTCTCTAGGGGCGAGTCGAGGCCGAGACGGGAGAGGGCGGAGAAGGAGGAGGAGAGCGCCGAGAGTTGGTTGGCCAGAGGGCCCGCCGTGATCGACTGCGCATGAGGGAAGATTAGTATTTTGCACAAGGTTCGTTTCTGGTATCAACTCGAGTCTTATCCCGAAGCTCTTGATTCCCATCCGAAGCACAACTCACTCGAGTGTTTACCGAAAGCCAAATATATTTTACCAAGGACATATCCACCATTCAAGTTTCCCGTCCACGCGTTTTTCATCTCCATCGGTTTCTAGCTTCTTATTCACAATAAAATAAAACTTTTTGAAACTCCAACTCACCCTGGTGCTCGCGGACAGGAAGAACTGCACCAGCCGCCCGTTCGTCTCTCTGCACTGATCTCCGTCCAGGAGGAGGATGAGACGGCGCAGCAGGAGGGTCACCGAGTCACGGGAGGTGTCCTCCTGGAAACTCTTTATTTGTATTTTCTAAACTCTTCCTAATATTGCCAATTCGGAAATGTTAAAACCTCTTTTCCAGAATCCTGTGGACTCTAGGAACGGGTTTGTAGGATTACATTTGACGATTTGACAGTATCAACTACAATACAGTAGCTAGTAAAAATCAGTTCATGATCACGTAGTACTGTATACCGTACCTTATCGATGGGCGCCACGTAGGCGGACAGCGCGGCGGCCTCTGCTGCCACCTTGGCCGAGAGGGAGACGAGGAGGGCGAGCACCTCATCGGAATCTCGAGTCTCGTCGAGACGGGTGTCTGAGAGGATTAATTAGGATTAATTAGGGCTATTATCAATTTGTTAATCCGTTTTTTATCTCTACCGGTCTCCAAACTTCCTGTATTTAGCATCGACCCTCCTCACCTTTCAACTCCCGCTTCACCACCTCCTCCACGATGGTGGCCAGCTCGAGCACGCCCGTCTGCGTGAAGAACTCGATCGACCGGAGGAACACCTGTGAAGTTTCAAATGTCTTCAAGCATTCTAAACTCCTAATCTAACTCAATCAATCAACGGAACCCTAATCACACGACCAAAATCAAAACCCAAACCAGTCCACTAATTGTTTCCGTTCAGTCACCCCTAGGTTTCACTAGACCTTACATACGGTTCAAACTAACGAAGCTACACATGATTCGAGTCAACACTTCTTGCATCTTCTTATTCACGAATTTCATTATTTAGCCCTCAAGAACCACCAACCTGTCTCGCCGTGTCATTCCTCCTCCTATCCGCCGCACTCATCTCTCCTCCCTTCCCTCCTCCGATGAGGGCAGTCATGCTCGCAGGCGCCCACGACCACCTTAATTTTGCTAATTAGGCACTAATTATAGAATATTACATTAGCAAATGGACTCTTGCTTCCACAGCTGCCCCAGAAGTTTGATCTACAGATATTTCAGCAGGTTCACTTGTAATTGCATGTGTGCCCGACGTACCCCATCTGTGTTTCACATGCGCTTCTTATCATCGTGCCACCAACATTTTCAATCGATCTTCGGAAGTGACCATACAAAAAAATATCCTTTTTCTACAAAACTCCATCACTCTTTCTCAACAGGTTCCCATCCATACGGTTTCCTTACTGTATAGCCCCTTCACCCTCCATCCCTCATTTTCCATCCACTCACCACCCTCCACCCTTCACTCCTCCACTCGTCACCGTCACGATATCCGCCGCGAGGATGGAGATCTGCGCCTTGAGCGTGAGAGTGAGCAGGGAGAGGGCATGCGAGACGGCCAGCAGACGACCGATCACTGTCAGCTGCAATCGATTATCGATTACGCACCTCATCGACCCAGGGTTATTTATAATTATAATTGGGTATAAATAAATAGTTAATGAACGCTCCCTTGCTCGTTCACATGCTAGATGGAGGATATTGATGGGCAATATTGATCAGCCACCTTCAACCCAGCAAATATTCATGCTTTGGTTTCTTTGTTGCTTATGAAAGATCCCAATTGTCTTCGTAGTTGATAAAAAAAGATTCATTTCTCACCTTGAGTTCATTCCACACCTCGATCTTCCTCTCCGTGCTCAGACTTCCCTCCTGCAGCTGACGAGTGAGCGACTCGACGTTGAAGCGAGACTGCAGCATACGGAAGAGGGACGGGGCGAGTTCACTGCGATGGGGGGTATTTAATGAAGCATAATAATTAATAATTAACGGCATCATAACGACAGTGTTCATGTTCAGATTAGTTTTACGTCAAAGGCATAAAAGAGGAGCCAGCCAGAGCATCGATGAACTCTTGACTCTAGAAAAAATTGACCATCCTGATTTTAAGTAGTGTATTCTCGAAGAATACCTAATTCTTACCAGCAGAAAGTAAGAATCACCAACCGTATGCTCTCATCGCAGGCCGATTGATTCGCATCGAAGACGTAGTGGCGACGGGCCTGAAAGAACCGGTCGTATCGTTTTATTCGGTATTCAGTGTTATTTCATTAGGATCGGCTCATGTGAAGAAGTAGCTCTTTTCCTTTCTGATTTATGTATCTCTTTTAAATCAGCAGGAGCAACCACATTGGGGATTCAAGACTGCTAGATACCAACCTGCAGCCCACTCTCCTCCTGAGGCGTTTCCACCCTCTTCTGGTTCATGCCCATCGAGAGGGCGACTGCTCCTCCAATGATCGCCCCTCCCGCGATTATCTTCCCCTTGTGCCTCTTGGCTAGCTCCCACCACGACATCCTACAGCTTTTTGATTGATTGGAATGCTAAACACTATACAGATATTGTGTACCGTTGATAACGTGTGTATGTGCAAAAACAGAGAGAAATGAACATTTAATTTATTAACAAAATGGGATTTCTCGCGAACTTATCAACAGGAATTAGCAAATTCATTACAGATAATCGGTAAAAGAAAGGAATCGGGAAACAACTGTTTGGATACGTCACATTGACACCAGGGCTATTACAGAAAAGGAGGGGAGTTGTGTACTCAGCACACTACAAAGTTCATTGTTGCGGAACAGTTTAACATTATCAGTGAATGGGTGGGGGTTTAAGGAGCGGGAGCAGGGGAAGGAGCCATATCGACGGCTGCGATCGAGAGCTTGGCCTTGATGGAAGAGCTGGTCTTGTGCTGGCACGAGTCATGGTCCTGCAAGTGATAAGATAAGAACATAATCACTCGGGTTATTTGTATCATATCATCAAACTCTAAACGCATTTGCAAAAGCCTTGAGCTCATAGAAAACGGGTTTGAGGATAGGGAACAGGAAGAAGAAAAACTTGGTATAATCAATAACGCACCTCGTATCTGAGGACATCAAAAATGGGCTTGTTGACCTTGTCCGGAACGGGGGCAGTGATCAGCTTCTGCTTGATGATATTTCTGGAAACACAAATCAATTACATGCCCCTGGATGGCGGCAACAAACCCGATTCTCATGTTGGCAGCCTCGTTCGAGTGGTCGCGAGTCCACACGGAGATCTTGCTGCCCTTGGCACGCACGTTCGCGACGAGACCGCAGATCTGGTCCTGCAATCAGCTTATGTAAATATTAAAAATCGATATAAATAACGAAAGAAAAAGAACCGACCATGTCATCTCCGAACTGCTCGCCAACGATGGCGATGAGAATCTCGAGCCAGATGATGTCCATCACATCGTTAGTGCGTCCCTTGTCGATCTGAAGCAGACAATGAACGTGGTCAAGGCAAGGAACGGACGTACATTGATGAGCCAGCGACCGCCGTTGGCGTTCTCGGGCACCTCCCACATCGGGTCGATTCCGTCCTTGAACACGTTGTAATCGCACGTGACGTTCAGCTGGCTGGGCGTCTTGATGTTGTTGTAGAGACTGCAAATACATTATATTGAATAAAACAGCAGCAAAAATGCAAGAATGCGGCAACTTACGCCCAGAAATCCTCCACGGTGTTGAACGTGCAGATTTTCTTGAGGCGGTCCTCCCAGTTCTGGCTTCTGTTGTCGTTCAGGTACCAATAGGTCCAGGGACGTCTCAGCGCGTGTCTCTTCTGCAAAAGAAAACTTGTAAAACGAGGAAAATTAGTTTTCGAAAAAAAGAGTTACTTACGGGGATAATGGCCGAAGGGATAGTGTCGGTGTGTCCATTCTCCTGTTGGGTGGTAGCGACGTCGGAGGAAGCCATCTTGAAAAGATAATTTTACTTAAATACGTCACTAATTAGCAAAAATCGTGAAAACAACGAAAATTGCGCGAAATTAAAAACGAGTCACCAAAAAATGTAAGTGATGGACTTTTACGCGGAAAAGGCTGATTTTCAGGCCACCGTACTAAGGAATTTGAATTTCCCACCAATCTTTTCAGTTCGTGATAGCCTCTAGATGAGAATTGCCCACCGTAACCTTCGTCATCATCTTTGAATCTTGTTTTTGTTTTGTTGACTTTATTTGGCTTCAGTTGGGTTTCGATTATTCTATTTTTGATTGAAAACTAATCAACCCTCTTCAGATAATGTTCCGTAATCAGTACGATTCGGACGTAACGGTCTGGAGTCCTCAGGTAAGCCGATCTTTCGTAACTATGCAGCTCAACTTTAGTCATCTTTCTCTATTTTTGTTTCTTGTACGATTACTTATCTTTGATTGCCTTGAGGGTCGTCTTCATCAAGTCGACTATGCCGTAGAGGCGATGAAGCAGGGATCGGCCACGGTCGGAGTCCGATCCAACACTCACGCAGTTCTCGTCGCTCTCAAGGTTCGTATCCCACTTGCGTCCTCTTCTATGCTGGTTAATTGTATCGATATTGAACCTCAATCATTCAATTTCAGAGAGCAGCAAACGAGCTCTGCTCTCACCAGAAGAAGATCTACGAGTTGGACACGCACTGCGGAGTGTCCATCGCTGGTGAGTTCTTTATCTATCCTGATCATCTCTCATTCCTACATGCAGGTTTGCTGTCGGACGGTCGCATCCTCGCTCGCAATCTGCAGACAGAGTGCGCTTCCTGGAGATGGGACTACAAGCAGCCGGTGCCCGTCGCAGTCCTCAACGAGCGCATGCAGCTCAGTAAGTAATTCGAAACGTTAAAAAAACCTGGTAACGTCCACGGGCAAATACCATAACTTATGATAGGTATTGCTGATGAAGCGATGATCAATAAAGTGGGAATCATTTTCCCAATCAACTTATCTCATTTCGAAGTGACTAATCCGGTCAGTAATGATCATTGTTCCAGAGCTGCAGGCGAACACGCAGTACTACGGTCGCCGCCCCTTCGGAGTGGGACTCATCATCGCCGGATACGATGTACGATTTCCTCGTTAATTATTTTCAATTTTATTATTGAAATGTATACAATAATTTCCTTTTTTTGTATTCTAATATTAATCGGCATCGGTGATATGTATATTTCCGTGAATTCACCAGTAGACGGAATACGAAAAGGATTTGTACCAAAGTGATTCATCGATGGTTCTTGCAGAAGGACGGCGCGCATATCGTGCGCACGGACCCGTCGGCCGAAGTGGCCGAGATGCACGCGACGTCGATCGGTGCCCGCTCCCAGTCGGCCAGGACCTACCTCGAGAGGAATCTGGAGAAGTTCGCCCACTGTGAGTAATTCCTCATCGACTATAGGCTGAGATCGAACACCTGATGAAAATACACATACGGAACCCAAATTTCGACGTTGCTCGGCATAATTTTCTAGTATTCTGCCTCTTTCTGTTGTGTGACTGAATCAATTTCTCCTTACATTTTATTGGAGCAAATGATTTCGAAAATATTTTATCCGGTGATATTTGATGAAGATTTCATGGTCATTGAATTTATTTTCTTAAATGATTGCTGCATTGTAGCCTCACCGGACGAGCTGATCGCGCATGCTCTCCTCTCGCTGCGAGACACGCTCCCTGCTGAGGACAACCTCTCCGCCAAGGTGAGATACTGGAATGTGACTCTCTCAATTTCACGTACTCTCTCGCCGTCCTGCGAAAGAGTATGGGATATGCAGAGGGCCTGAACAATTCTCGGAAAAGATCGTGTAATGGGTTTCCTCCTGTGGTATCTATGCTGCTCACTCACGTGAATACGCCTTTCCTCCTCCCCCCTCTCAACACCTCCCTACTCAACCATTGTTTTGTGTCCATCCACATCCGATTTCCACTCGGATAAACGCAGAGCGGAATCGGAACACGAATTTGGAATAAAAGACCATTTCACGGTTCTCTCGTTGCAGAACACGACCATCGCAGTCGTCGGAAAGGGCACGCCCTTCAAGATCATGGAGAATGATGAGGTGAGGGGAAGGCGAGTGGAGAACTAGGACAGCTGAAACCTGGAACTGTTGTGTTCATCACTACTTCAAAGCAATTTTTTCCACCGTATATTCAATAGTCATGTGATATGAGATGCATCTAATGTTGTTCCTTGGAATCCGATCGGTCAATTATTCGATAATCCCTCAGGTGGCGCCGCATCTCGCAGCGATCGCTGGTGTCGCGCGCACGACGGCAGTGCAGGGAGCGGGAGGAGCCGGAGGAGCGCCGCCCCCGCCTCCCGCCCCTCAGGGAGGAGCGCCCGCCGCCCCCGCCGCGCCCCCCGCAGCACCCGGTGCTGATGATGTGAGTGAGGGGAGGGAAAGGTTAATTGGGCGTTGATGGGGAGATGTGTTGGATGATGTAGGTAAATGTAGTTGGAGAAGTTGATGGAATGTAGTGATAGGGAAAGATTGGCAGTGCAGGCAGAGTGCAATAGCCGGGAGGCCCTCCCATCTATCTTATATGCAGCGTTTTGCACGTTTGTGAAAAAGCGGGGGCTGCTTAGAAATGGATGGAATGAGATGCGGCATTGGGGATGGAATGGGCGATATCTGCTGGTCAGTCTGTAGAAGAGCAGGAGGGCAAGGATGAGATCAAAGTACCATAGTTTGACATTGCTTAGCGTTAGAGTTCCCTGATCCGAAAGGGAAGGAATACCCACAGTTTTAGTGTTGCGGAGCCTGGATAAGTGTATTTTGTGTTCACGAGACCAGGCCAGTTGAGAAAATTCGTCCTGTGGGTCTCAGACTGGGTAATGCGATTTTCTCAATGGGGAAAACATTCGAGTGGAAAGGATTTCATCAGAGGGGAAACCTGTTTAGATTGTGTTGCGGATCGATGATAATTATGATTACTGCAGGCGCGTATGGAGGAGTGAGTGAAAGGTGAAGAGCAGAGAAGATACCGCTGATGGCTACCGTACACCCGACTACCGTAATCCCGCTGCACCGTCTCCGATCGATATTTGTCTCATTTTTGTGTTCTTAAATTATTACACACTCGCCGGTTTCGCTGATTGTATTGTATTATTAAATATTGAAGTAAATGGAGGAAGTATGTGCGAGTGTTGACATGGAGGGAACACAAGAGAGGGGGTCGAGTCTATGCATTTCACAGGGAGGGGAGGAAAGTGGAGGAGGAGATAGGCCCCCTCCGGATGCAGAATGGTTCTGTATGGAGACAAGGAGGGAAGTTGATGGATATGCCTCACTTCTTTTCATACTCACTACCATTGACGTGCTTCAGAGGAAGTAGATTTTTTTTGTATTATACCTCCTCAGATTTTGAAATTGGAGGGTAGTCTAGGGTGAGTTGACAGTCCTCTTGACATGTTTGAAGGATTCCAGTGTTCCTTTGCCTTCCTGATATCCGACCTCGTGGCATGCAAAAAGTGCTATCTTGCAATTGATAGCAAACCTGTCACTACCGCACCTCACTGGCTTGCCTTCGCTTGTCATAATGACTTGCCACTCTGATGTTTCTCCAATCCTCATCTCTGGCATCTCCTCCATGCAGAAGAACCCTTCTTCTGATCTACGTTCCATGCTAACCACCTCATTGATGGGTTACAGACGATATCCAATCTTGTTTTTATGTAATTTTTTGACACCTTTGATGAACACCAGTGTTCACTCATCTCCCATCCTCATCTCTGACCTTGTGCAGAACAATTTACTCTTCCAAATGCCGTTTGGTATCCCCTTTCCCCCTTCCATCCAATTGGAATCTGAGAAGTACTTTGTGTGTCTCTTACTGAACAATTGAAGAGGAGGAGGAGGAAAAGGAAGAGGAAGGTGCCCCCCTTCAACCTTCCCCCTTATCCCCTCTCTAGACTGATCTACCTAGAGAGAGAAGAGTCTCTAATCCTTCTCTTCGCCCCTCCCCTCCTCTCTTCCAGCACCTCCATTCGTCGAGTATTCACAGAGTATCTCGCCCCTTCTCCATCCCCCTTTTCTTCCCCTAGATTCTACTTCGTTCGAAATTATCATGATCTTTTTGGATATTTTTCTTGCTTATAGCCCGACCATGCAGCTCTGTCTGAATGAGGTCTAGGAGTAGAATAATATTGATAGGGAATACACTCCATCTCTCTCCATAATCCACTGTCTTCCTCAAGGAGCGTATTCATTCGAACTTTTCATAAAATTTTCGGTTATCTAGCCCTGCCATACAGCTGTAGGAACATGCGGAGTCAAAAACCTTCTCCATCCCTTTCTTACTCCATTCTTCCCTCTATCGCAGTCGCTTCTTCATTCGAAGTAGTCATCATCGATAGCTATCATTACGTGAGAGAAAAGAGGAATTACTAGTTTTATGGTAGAGAAGGAAGAGAGAGAGGAGAGTGGGATCTAGGAGTGAGTGCGCAACTTCTTCGGTTTCAAGCCATTCCTCAACTCCGAATGAGAAAATGATAGACAAGGTATGCACTTGGGGTAGAGGAGTAGTCAAAAACCGGAAAAGTGGAGCACATCCAGCACTTTCGATAGGTTGTTCATCCTTGCAACTCTTCTTGCGTATCTCATCTCACCTGTGAACGTTTCATTTCCAGAAACTCGTGAACGTTCTTTGTTTCTAGCATGTTTCACTATTCTTCTCACCCCGTTCCCCAACCTGAAAGGAGTAATCTCTGAGTCTGTTCACTGGTCTCTCATCCTTTTCAAGAAGAGAATGCACGAAGGGTCGACGAACTCGCTGACCTCATGCAACTTTTCTCATTTCTCTCAACGCCAGCGCCGTCTGACTCTCTCGATTTCGCATACTCTCTCGCTCTGTCTGACCCACGAGAGCTCATGAGGGTTGATAATTTCCCAACTTTTCTCAGCGTTGTCCTCCCAAATTAGCTTTCCGATTTTCACATTCGAATCCGAAATTTCTCTCAAATTCAGTTGATCTTCGATAGAGAAACAGAGAATGCGTCATTTTGTATGCGACTAACAATTAGAGTTCTTTTCGTCGCTTTTCTTGATTATAGATAGCATTCAGCTGTAGTAACCTTCAGATGTTTTCTCTCTTTCTTCGATGAAGTAGACTGACTCTCTCATTTTCAACTGCTATCTCGTTCTGTCTGACCGACTAGAGATACTGGGAGATGAAGACATTATGTACTCCGATGAAATGTATCCTCGACCTCAATAATGTTCCCATCTCGTTTCTCTCGGAGAGATTCTCTTCACAGATCTCTTAATCGTCCCCTGACGTTCGATTGCTTTTCTGTTTCTGTTTCCTCGAGATGTAGCAACTTCGTCATTCGTCTGCGTACATTCCTCCAATCTTGACGGTCGAGAACGTTCTAGAACAGTTGATGTTGGAATGGCCTAGGGCCGATGAGATTGATTCGAAAGTTATGTTAGAAAAATCTACCTCAATCTAGTTTACGCCGAATTTCTTCAACCCTCGCACGTTGCCCATTCAATTCATACCCAATTGCTCGAGTCACTGAAGAAGTACCCTACGTTTCACCCCTCTCATCCAATTCAGAATCTTCACCCGTCATCACTTCACTCGATGGAGAGTCTCCACCATGCACTGGCTACCGCCTAGACCGGCCACAATTCCAGGTATTCAGGCAATCGAAAAAGTTCACGATTACACTTACGACTACATAAAACCAGTAGCAATAGGCGTTTAGCGATAAGTGATGCATGCTATTAGATGCATTCTTCTGCATTCATGAGGTGTCTAGTCTAGCCACAGTGCCCTTGAACTAGCAAATGCATGCAACAACAGAGCAATGCTGAAGTGCAGTAGTCGATACCGTATCCTACCGTATCCCTTCAGTCCTCCCCCTGCTCCTTCTCCTGACTCGATGGCCCTCTTCGATCTCCGCCAATCGATCCGAGCCCATTCCCATCTACATGGATGAGATGCTGAGGGCGGGAAGGGCCGTCTACGACAAGCAGAGTCCGCCCGTGCAGGAGTTGGGTGAGTAGAAGAGATGAGAAATCTTGAGTTATTAGTTATTTATTCGATAGGAGTTACTTTGCTGATTCGGCAACACAAAGTAATGAATTGTTTTCGAAACTCGAAATATAAATCGATAGATTCATCCTGGGGAAATGAATCCACTACTGTAACTGAAGATTCCCTCATTCCAGAGAACGGTACCTATGATCCTAGTAAGTGAGGAGTGTCTATTCAGTTGCCTATCTGTCTCTTTGTCTGTCTCTCTCACTTTTGCCTGATCTCTCGCCTTCTCTGACTACTCAGAGATCTCTTTCGTTCCAAGCTGTATCTTCCGACCTTTGGTTCGCGCTTTGGTTCTCGCTCGAGCGAACGCCTCTCTTCAGTTTACCTGTTCTCTCGCTGTCTGACTAGAGAGTGTGCAGAATGGAGAGAGCGGGATCATAGAACGGATCTCCGTTCCGAGTAGCAATCTACGGCTGTCTGCTCTTTCCATTCCGCATGCTCTCTCGTCGGTTAGACGAGAGAGTGTGGAGACTGGAGAGAGACAGGAAGGCGTAAATGGTCCCTTCTCTCTTTCAGACTCACCGACGAAGGTGAAACTGGCCATGTACATCGAGGGAATGTCGTCATTCCGGACACAGACTATGGTGGGTTCAGGGAATGTTCTGAGGGTTCGAGGGTTCTGGAACCTTAGGGTTCTAGAACCTCAGCCGGAGGATTCCAGATCCAGTTCTCTGATCATATTATTTTTTACGCTATGTTGAATTGAGCTGGACTTACTGAATAAAAGACGCCCCAGAAATGGGACGTGCGTTCCCGAGCCACGAGACCCTTTTTTCGAATTTTTTTCAAACCCCAAAAAACGTTCTACTTTTGATCGTCCCTTCAATAGTAGGGACTACTTTTGATCGATGCTTCAATAGAAGGAAAAAAAATTCCTATATTTGAATGTGTGTGTAAAAGTAGGTGCTACTTTTGAACAATCCTTTATTAGTAGTGGCTACTAATGAACAACAAGTTAAAAGTAGATAAAAAATTTCCTACAATTGAAAGACTTATCAAAAGTAGGAAAAAAATTTCCTATTTTTGAAGAGTCGATCAAAAGTAGGGGCTACTTTTGACTGATCCTTCAAAAGTAGGAAAAAAAATTCCTATTTTTGAAGAGTCGATCAAAAGCAGGGGCTACTTTTGACTGATCCTTCAAAAATAGGAAAAAAATTTCCTACTTTTGAAGGATCACTCAAAAGTAGCCCCTACTTTTGATCGACCGATCAAAAATAGGAAAAAAAATTCCTATTTTTGAAGGACCAGTCAAAAGTAGCCCCTACTTTTGGTTGACCGATCAAAAGTAGGAAAAAAAATTCCTACTTTTGAAGGATCACTCAAAAGTAGCCCCTACTTTTGATCGACTCTTCAAAAATAGGAAATTTTTTTCCTACTTTTGAAGGATCAGTCAAAAGTAGGAGCACATGTTAAAAAAATAATTAAATTTAGAATTTAGCAACATCACAACAAAACGTTTCTACGTGATTTAGGAGTTAATTGTGGATATAAGAAAGAGTTAATATACTCCAAACGAATAAATTGGGCAGGGGATCATTGAAGACAGTGCATGATCGAAATGACGGGAGACCTGGCTATCCACCCCTAATTGTAAGGTAGATCTATTCTATGCCTATTTGGCTATTCCTAGCACTGTTAACCTACCTATCCACGTGCAATGTAAACAAGAGCACGCGAGGTATTGATAATAAAGAGACACAACAAAACGGCAAGACAAAACAATACGTACAATTAGCAAAATCCAGACTATGACAAACAAAAGCGAGTAAAAGAGGATGTAAGAGGAGAGGATGCATCGTCGTCTCTTCGATGACGTCCGTGGGGAAATTGGTCTTGTATGCATCTCTGACGGAGGTCTTAGCCGTAGTTCTGCAAAACCATATCAAGTAAAGTAATTATTAAAAGAGATGCTGAACAATGTCGAATAAACCTCGAATAAGCTCACCAAATTCCTTCTTCACGCTCAATTTCGCTCCATTTCTCCTCGATTTCGACTGCACGCAGGCTATGGAGCTCGGTCCTCTACAACACAGGAATTTAATATTTCAGATTTCCTCAGTGAGAAAAAACACTTTTGTCCAATTTCAATTCAAAGTCCAATTCAGGCGCTAAGTAGTCGGAGGCGCTAAGTTCGATCGACAATAAAATCGGCATTCTCTACGCTAGGAAAATGATCGGAGTATCGCTGGGCGTGTACTAGTGCACTCCCCCACTTCCCCGCTCCCACTTTGGCTCCAGACAAAAAGTGTCAAAGCCATTTTCGACGTCGTCTACGAGGCCGGATTCTGAAGGCACGACCCCGGAAACAGCACTGCGCAGCAGTCATGGTGCATGTCTGGGGATGTATGGGGGTCCGGGCCCTCCACCGCCCTTCACCGTCCTTCTATGACAGCGTAAAGTTGAGAAAATCGAGCGCCTGACTTCACATCTTCGGAGGCGGCTAACTTCGGT
>LS513504.1:146079-256182 GCA_900490845.1 Pristionchus japonicus | reverse complement strand
ACCGAAGTTAGCCGCCTCCGAAGATGTGAAGTCAGGCGCTCGATTTTCTCAACTTTACGCTGTCATAGAAGGACGGTGAAGGGCGGTGGAGGGCCCGGACCCCCATACATCCCCAGACATGCACCATGACTGCTGCGCAGTGCTGTTTCCGGGGTCGTGCCTTCAGAATCCGGCCTCGTAGACGACGTCGAAAATGGCTCGAGGTCGATTTTGACACTTTTTGTCTGGAGCCAAAGTGGGAGTGGGGAAGTGGGGGAGTGCACTAGTACACGCCCAGCGATACTCCGAGCATTTTCCTAGCGTAGAGAATGCCGATTTTATTGTCGATCGAACTTAGCGCCTCCGACTACTTAGCGCCTGAATTGGACTTTGAATTGAAATTGGACAAAAGTGTTTTTTCTCACTGAGGAAATCTGAAATATTAAATTCCTGTGTTGTAGAGGACCGAGCTCCACAGCCTGCGTGCAGTCGAAATCGAGGAGAAATGGAGCGAAATTGAGCGTGAAGAAGGAATTTGGTGAGCTTATTCGAGGTTTATTCGACATTGTTCAGCATCTCTTTTAATAATTACTTTACTTGATTTTATTTTGCAGAACTACGGCTGAGACCTCCGTCAGAGATGCATACAAGACCAATTTCCCCACGGACGTCATCGAAGAGACGGCGATGATCCTTACATCCTCTTATCCCTCACTTTAACTTGTTGTTATGTGTATTAGCTTGTCATGATATATTCCTCAATTGTTCGTATTCTTTTGTCTTGACTTCATGACATTGTGTTTTAATCTTGCAAGATATATACATAGTTCATTTTCAATACCTCGCGTGTTCTTGTTGATTTACATTGCACTTGGATAGGCAGGTTAACAATGCTAGGAATAGGTCGAAATAGTCAAATTAGGCGTAGGATAGGTCAGATAGGTCTTAGGATTGGATAGGAAGATTTTTTAAAATCCCGGGAAAATTTAGTTTTTAGGTCACCCCGGAGTCCTCCCTCCAAAATCAGTCAAAAGTAGGGGCTACTTTTGACTGATCCTTCAAAAGTAGGAAAAAAATTTCCTACTTTTGATCGGTCGTTCAAAAGTAGGGGCTACTTTTGATCGACTCTTCAAAAGTAGGAAAAAAAATTCCTATTTTTGATCGGTCGATCAAAAGTAGGGACTACTTTTGACTGATCATTCAAAAGTAGGAAAAAAAATTCCTATTTTTGATCGGTCGATCAAAAGTAGGGGCTACTTTTGACTGAGCCTTCAAAAATAGGATTTTTTTTTCCTATTTTTGAAGAGTCGATCAAAAGTAGGGACTACTTTTGACTGAGCCTTCAAAAATAGGAATTTTTTTTCCTATTTTTGAAGAGTCAATCAAAAGTAGGGACTACTTTTGACTGACTCTTCAGGAGTAGTGGCTACTTTCAGAGGGCTAATCAGAAGTAGGAAAAAAAATTCCTACTTTTAACGGGAGATACAGAAGTAGGAAAATATTTTCCTACTATTGAACAGACGATCAGAAGTAGGGGCTACTTTCAAAGAGCTCTTCAAAAATAGGAAAAAAATTTCCTACTATTGAAGAGACGATCAAAAGTAGAACGTTTTTTGGGGTTTGAAAAAAATTCGAAAAAAGGGTCTCGTGGCTCGGGAACGCACGTCCCATTTCTGGGGCGTCTTATAATGAAAATCATCGTGTATGAGAAAGCATGCCTAAAATGTAGGAATAATTGTCAATCTTTCGATTCTTAGCGTTGGCGTTTCTCCATTCAGGATTTCCAACTGGACGTATACTTCCAACAATTCTGGAAGGACCCTCGATTGGCGCACAATGAGTCGAGGTTAGTCGGGAAGAAGGAAAAGAAGACTCTCCTCTTTTTGCACACTATCTCGCCACTCTAGACTCTCTCCATTCCACCTGATCTCTCGTCGGTCAGAGCAATAAGAAACTTCCCAACATCAATTATCGTTTACTCGAAGTCACGTTGTTGGTGTTCGATCTTTTGGGCAGATTGACAATAGGAGAGAGACCTTCGGATACGTTTGGGAGTGGGGGTTGACGCCCTTCCGGAATAGTTCGAAGCACGGGTCTCGGGCTCTTCATTTCGCGCATTCTTTCTCCGGGAGCGAGAGGGATGGGATGAGATTCGGGGGTGGGAAACTGATACCTGCGAAGTTCGTTTGAGAGGGTGAAACAGGAGAGGGATGGAACAAAAACAAAGCTTTCTTTTGTCCTTTCAAGGGAATGTTTCCATAGTAAAGTTCAGTAGAAACAAAGAAAATCGATACTTCAGGCGGGTCCTAGTCAGAGACAAATCAATCCTCAACATGATGTGGCATCCGGACGTGTACTTTGCGAACGCGAGGATTGCAGAGTTTCATACGGTAGGTTACTGTACATATCGTTCCGCTACCGTAATCCTACTGATCCTGAATTTACTGTAGTCAGAACTGTCGTTACAGTAACCATTTCGTAACGTAAACTACTGTATTACAGGTCACCCAACCCAACTTCCTAGTCTGGATCGAGTCAGACGGATCCATCCTCTACGATACTCGCATCTCACTCGTCGTTCTTTGCACACTGAATCTGGAGAAGTGGCCGCTGGATTCGCAGAGATGCAATCTGAGGATACTGTCGTGTGAGTTATCTTTGATTATTGATCTTTTCGGGTTGATTCCGAGTTAGAACTTTCGATGCAGAGAGAAGCATCCCTAGATAGTCATGTGAGTCAGAGATGATCTTTGATCACTACAGGTTCTTTCTGATAAAAATGCGCTGAATACGACGCTATCTTCGCTTTTATTTTTTGCAGATAATCGATCAATACTTTCCAGTCGAGAGACCGATTACCGTATCTAATTCCAGACGCGTACGACACGGACCAGCTGGAGATCGAGTGGATCGGCACTGATCCCATCACGAGGAACAATGGGATAGGGATGAGTGACATGCACATTATCGATCTGTATCCCGGACTCTGCGATGGGAACTACAGTACTGGTGAGTACGGTAGCCGAAGTACAGCCTAACGATAGGTTATCGATTGGGAAAACGGCGATTGACTGAAGCGAGCTCAGTTGAAGTTGTTCTTCGTACGAGGAAGTAGAAAGTGTTCGCAGTGAATACTACCCAAGTTGTTGTCCTCTTCTCCCTTGACGAGTTCAAATCGAATCTTTTTCCTACTCTATTTGAGTTGAGAGCACGAGGAGATTCTCCATTTAGAAAACCTTTCTCATCGATTAGAGCAGCAAGTGAATGTGCGGAATGGAGAGAGTTAGACCATTGAGAAAAAGCGGTGTGGATTGAATCCCATCCCCAACCCCCCAATCAAGTCAAGATTGGGTCTGGATGAGAGTGAGGAGAAGAGAGGGCTCAGTTCTGGGATGGATGCTCATTGAACTTAGCCGCACGACAATGAAGATGAACCTTGCACAGCGTGCACAGTTCCCATTGTTCTCTCCAGACAAGGGTTGAGCAAAGCGAATCAGTTTCCCGGCTATACAAATTATTTAAAATGAGCGGGGAAAGCGAACCCTCCTCTTCCTCGTTTTTGCAGTTGGATTCATGCGAATCGCTTCTATGTGCAGAACGCTAGATAACAGTTTGTATAATGGAGAGATCTTGTCTGAATTTCGTTGGAACAGTACAAATTCTTGAAGTTTTTTGCATGCACCAGATGACGTGCGGACGTCTGTTGCTGTTGAGAGTCGTGGGAGGAGAGAGGGTAGAATTAGAACTTGTTTGTTGCGGAGAGATTGGTACACATCAGATGGAATCTCTGAGGAAGAACACGTAAATAGTCTATTACTGGGTCGAGAAAGTCGATATGAGCAATGTAGAAAAGTTGAAAGTGAAGGCTACATTGTGAGCGAAAAAGCCAAATATACAAAATGCTCTTGAGAAGAAACCTGAGATGAATTGGTCAAGCATCTGGCTAGAAGCTAGCCTCTCGTTTCTAAGCAAGACGATGGTAACTTCATTTTATCTGCTATCTGATCGGTTGTAGAGATAACGCTCTTTTTGGTTGATCCTGCATCTGAAAGATAGTAGAAGGAAACATGAAATCACATGGCAATTGCAGGAATCTGGAGCTGTGTCACGGCGGAGTTCCACGTCAAGAGGGAGATCACCCATCATGTGATGCAGTCATACGTACCGACCACGTTGATTGTGGTTATCTCGTGGTTAGTCAGGAGAAAAATATAGGCCTCACAGTCTCTCAGTTCCGCAGACTCCCTCAGATAGAAGAAAGAGCGAATTGATGAAGAGGCAAAAGTCCATATCTCGAATCGAAACGACCATTGGCAGTATCTGAAAAATTGACTTGATTCCATGGAGCTTCATCCACAGTTCAAAATGCTCAAATCTTGATCACAGGTTCTCGTTCTGGCTGGACGTAGAAGCAGTGCCCGCTCGAGTCTCCCTCGCCATCACCACCCTTCTCACACTGTCGACCCAGGCATCGGCTGCGAGGATGGCACTGCCGGAGGTGAGAAGGCAAATATGGGGAACCAATGTGGGCGTGGTCAATAGAGTGCGTTGAATCTACTGCTGTTCACTTTTTGTTCACAAGATCAAGCTTCAAAAAACGTAGTAAAGTATCGAGCTCGAATGATGCAAATTTTAATCGTTGCATTAGTATGTAGTCTGGAGCTGCGAGGCTCTCGCCGATACTCGAGGAAGCGATAGTTTGGGTGCAAGCCAACTCATTTCGAATGCAAAAAAGGAAGAGTCGCTAATCCGCGCAGCTCTTGAGATGGGGAAAGTGTGAGAGTTGGGAAGATATGGCCTGACTTTCTCCAGTACGTCCTCTCTTTCTCCCGGTCTGACCGATGAGAGAGCATTTGAAATGAAGAAAGGCTGAGGAAAACTCGAGAATAGGGGAAGTCAGCTGGGGAGAAGCTAAAGGTCGAAAACCAGAGATGAGCCTGGAAATTTGCAGGTTTCCTACATGAAAGCGATCGATGTGTGGATGGGAGCGTGCATGATGTGAGCGTTGATCTTTGATCTTGAACTGATCTTTGATCTTCGCAGGTTCGTCTTTGGAGTGATGATCGAGTTCACGATCGTGAACTACGCCCAGCGACAGGGTAAGTCAACGTCATGTTCATTCATCTTGTCTTCGATGGTTTTCGTTTGAGTCCCACCGGTGTTCTGAAAGGCTGTCAGAATGGAGAACAAGAATCTCCGTTCGAGTTTTATTGATTCTAACGAAGAATCGAGAACGAACTCTCCAATCTGACTGGCTCCCCTTCACTTTTCTCTCACTTCTCCTCCGTTCCTGAGTTCGCGTCACTTCGAAGACGCTTCTGAAGTCCGCACTCTCTTCATTTCACACTATCTCTCGCCAGTCAGCGAGAGATCACGTGAATCGAAGAGAGCGAGATCCTCCATTCGTTTTCTGTTCCAAATTCTCCTCTGTCTCAGGTCGTAAATGCACCCGCAGAGACATGTGTGAGTATAATCTTCCCGATCGGTCGAATATCGATTGATTATTGATCGATTAGTGATCGATATACCGTAGTAATTCCTTGCATGACCCCTTAGTTCACAACGCTACAGTCCTACCCCCATCTCTGTTTCCATGTGAACCCTGCAGTGCTTTTGATGATCGATTGATGGTCTGACTCTCTCCGTTCTGCATGCTCTCTCATAGACAGAACGAGAGAGCATGCGAACTGGAGAGGGAGATGATCGCTTCGAGAATCGGCAATCGAAAATTGAGTTGATCTTTACAGTGAATGCAAGTGAGGAAGAGGAGAAGGAGAGGGAGGGCGGCAAGATTTCGGTGTCTGAAAGAGCGAGGAATCTCATCACTCGCATCAGAGGGCACACCGAACACCACGAACAGCTCGTTGAGGTACGGTAGATTACGGTACTCGGCATGGTCTATCGATTGGTTGCTTCTCGCACTATCTGCTTTAACACAATCGCTTATTTCTCTGTTTTCGCAATAACCAATCGATAATCAATCGATAACCTTCTCTGGATAGGTATTTCCACGCAGGAATCGACTCCCGCTCCACTCCGCCACTTCTGTCCCTCGTCTCGATTCGAAATGGCCGATTCATCAGTGGATGATGAAGAAGAAGAGTCGAATCCCTCTCTTGAGGTCCCAATTTGGAATGTTCACTCGTCTCCCGCACTATCTTACCCACCCTAACAATGCTAATCGGTTTGCGAGTGCAGTGTCTATCCTTTTCCCCTCGCACAGATACAGAGCCCGAACAATCATACCGTACACCCGATACAGTACCCAATCAATTATACCGTAATCTTTCAGGTGGGATCCGAGACTGGTCCTGAGGATACTCCGATCAAAGTGAGGAGTACCGCTGAGAAACTGGCCAATTGGAACAACGGAGAGACGAGAAAGGCCGAAGGAACGACAACCAGTGTGTGGAGTAAGCTGCAGAGCAACGGGAGTGGTGAGTCAATCAATAGTCCATCTCATACATTATTCCCTATTCGATACGCTCAGCCAACTACGGTAGCGTGACAGTGGTGGCCGAGGAGGGACTCAAGCAGAGGAACGGTGCTGCTCAAACGGGAAATGGAGAAGTGCAAAGGAAGAGTGAGTGTGACCTAGTGACTCCAAGAGAGATTACGGTAGTCAATAGTCGATAGTGAGAGATTACGGTAGTCGAATAATCAATAATCCAGGTGGAGGAAGTCGAGCGGCGATTGGAAGAGCAGTGAGCAAGTTGAAGAATGATCGATGGACAAGTGTCGTCAGACAGATACAGAAGAATAAGTGAGCAAAGATCAAAGATCAATCTACCAATCAGTTCTTTTGCACAATTTTGACCGTACAAGAAGAGAAAGATCAAAGATCAATCTTTGAATCGTTAGTTCTGTACTTTCAGGAAAGAAGCAGGTCGAAATCGAGCGAAACGAATCGATCAAAAGAGCAGGTACCGTAGTCCTCCCCGATCCTCGCGAGTCCCAATTTCAGATGGATGTTCCCGCTTACTTTCATCATCTTCAATATTATCTATTGGCTATACTACACAGTCCTCACTTGATTAATCATCAATTAACCGCCAATTAATCGACTATTAGCGACCAATTAATAATTGTCGAGGGTAGATGATTCCATCGTCCATTCGGGTTCCATTCTTCTTCATCCCTTTTCTAGACCATCGTTCTGTCCTCTATCATGCTGGTTCACATGTAATGTCGAGATAAATAAAGTTTCGCATCGCACCTTTTCAAATTCCTAATTGGGGTATTCGTAAGAAAGGTTCTCACTTTTCTACAACACTGCATCGCTCCCTCAGGCAAATCGAGCTCTTCACTTTCAACATTGCAAAGCAGCAGCAAAAAGCCTATGAAAGCACGAATGCGGTATCGTAGTTATCTACACGAAAAAGGTACCGTCGAGGATTAAAAATTTGAACTTTCAAAACGCAACGATCAACGGGGATAAATTAGCTATAAGCTTCTCCAATAACCCGCACTACAGCACGTATTGGGCTGGAATAATAGCGCAAAAACGTTCCCTTACCCAGCAGACCAATAGGGCGGTTCCACCATATCCCCGCACAATTAAGCATCCGATTCGACGGGCCTCACGTAGCTCCGTAAGATACAATAACCCGCGAGCAGAACTGCACTGCAGTTTCCGCACAGTAACTCACGGATCGGTGGGACACTGCAGCTCTCTGCTCTCTGGCTGCTGGACCCCATCCACCTTTCACAAAGCCACCAAGGGTTTGCTGGAAAGCAGCAATACCCCAGTGTCCATTCCCCTTCTTTCTCTCTGTTCCATACACTGTGCACCCCACAAGTCCCGCACGAGCGCATGCTATAGATGGCTCGCGCGAGTACAACGACATACAAGAAACGAAAACAACAATATAGCAGCAGCACAAAGCACTGCTAAGCTCACGACGGAGGCAAAGAAGAGGGGGTAGGGGGGGGGGGAGGGACGAAAAGGGGGAGGAGCACGACGAAGCCACGTACTGTCCAGAGGCCGAGAAAGACGAGCGGCCTGAACAGATAGATCTAGAGTATGCTCCCCGATTAAAATATTTCTCCTACATCATTCAATTCATTCCTCATTCAATTCAGAACATCCGAAAATCCTGTACTCTGGGAGTCTTGAATCAGAACACAATCCCATTTTCATCAGATCAGAGCACTTGGAGATGTTTCATTGGAAATCGTTCTATCCAAGCTGTTAATAGTGAAAAAGATTTGTTGAAATTGTTCCACTCTGCCCGTCAACTCTTTGTAGTAGACTCTGACAACCTTACGACTTCCTTTCGTCTAACTCACAAGCGAAAGAACGAGAAGAAGCCGACCGGCAGCTACTGCAGCCATCGCCTTCCACTGGCAGGGAAGTGAACGAGGAGGGGAGGGAAGAAGTAGAGACCTGTAATGGACAACAATAAGCACTAGATCACGATATGAAAATTAACAATCACAAGAGGGTTCTTTGACGACCGCTTTCATAATTTAGAATGCTTATTTTGAAAAACTCCCATTTCAGAAAATTTAAAAATGGAAACTGCTTACATTCAGATACTGGTAACTTTATTATTGTTATCGAGTTCTCCTAAGCGAGTTGAAACGTAATTGATCAATAGAAATAAGAAAAACTTGTTTTAATCAGGCGCAAATTGCTTCAAAAGTGATGTGCGCTCTCTCCTGGAAATGTTTTTCTGAAGAAAAATTTCTGAAACGTAGGGACCGCAACGTAACGCGCTAAATCGCTATAAGTATTGTTTCCTTGCTTTCAATCGATAGTTCTATACCCCCTTGTCAGTATTATATCCGTAAAATTAAGGAAAAGTAAGAACACAACCAATTTGAGCACTTCAAACAAGCGACCTTCTTAACCTGCTTACAGTAACCTATACAGTCTAGACTTACAAGGGAAGCACCAAAGTCCACGGGCACTTCCCGGGAAGAGACCTATATGGTCAGGTAGGGCTCGGGGAGGGATGATAAAATCCGATTTCAAAACCTGCTAAACCCTCGTACCGTAGTCAGAAAATCGATAATTGGTTTGTGTGGACTTTGGTGCTTCCCTTGTTAGAGCAGTTCACGGGACAGCCTTTCGACATGCTAATTCAAATCTCTGTTGTAAATCCAATTCTACCTTTGAATATTTTTTTCTTTCAACTATTATCAGTAGCGGTGAAAGACTGTTCGATCAGGTATGGTGATAATTTTTCACCAGCTCTTCTAGGTAATTAATTGCCTTTTTTAAAGAACTAATTCTGATCGTATTACTACCATCTAGTGCGTGTTCCTACCTTTATGAAACATTCTCAGAGTGAATCTAACGCCAGATAGCATCGAACTTGTAACTATGACTGCACAGCGTTCAATAGCTTCCCTTTTCTGAATTATAGTTTCAAACTGTCGTACTCAATGATCGATCAACGAGCGCTAGCTAACTATTTTATACATAACCGTTTACAGCAATAATCTCGTTTCAATTGCTAATACACTCCTAGTTATTAGAAGAAAACCTGAATGATCTACAATAAATTTATGGAGTACTTTTCTGAAGGTTCTCTAAATTCGAGAAGAAATTTATTTGCAAGTCAAGACTATAATAGTGCGATGCTAAAGGTTCCATGCAACTATTCATTGGTAAAATAGAGAGAAATAATTTTAACAATAACGCTTTAAATTGAAAATCCGAGAGTTAGGAGTGGGGACACCCATTTGGTCAGCCCTACCAAAAAACCTTAACGTTTCTGCAACAAATGAGCAATGCGCGACAAACGTATACCCCTAGGGCAATACTATGCTCAAGAAAACTAAGTGATACCTCTTGATACTAAAAAGTTCTGTGACTAAAACAAAAGTCGTTCAAAAATGGAATGCCACAAAACAGCTCATTATACGCTGTTAGCGGTAACATGTTATCAAAACATTATCATGATGTGAAACAAGGCATCCTGGCCTAACCATAGGAAAATAACATGAAATTAAAAAGCGACAAAACATCGATAAAACGAGCTTCAAAAATTGAAATGAAAAACAGCCGTTTCAGTTCTCGATAGCATTGTTACTGGGAAGATCATACTGTAGGTGGCTTCTTCTGTCCGTATTTTATTTGCCGGCGATTGCGGTCCCTACTGAAACGTCCTTTTCTGAATTTATTTTTTCGAAACGTCTCATCACCAATGTACGGACCACAGAGGACGATTTTCATCTGCATCCAATCGATTACTGACGTCATCATTCATCGAGTCCTCCAACCCACCTCACGTCGTCACTGCATTCATCCTAGTCGAAGGGACGATGCTCCGGTCCTTGCAGCAGGTGCAGCCGGCACGTCGCTCGAGAAGACGAGGCAAACTGCAACAGAGGAGAGATAACATCGTTGTTTACGATTGCGGATCGATACCTCGCTCATCTACCGCATTCGGCTATCGATCCGTTGATGAGATGCGGCCAGCATGTGGCAGGAGCAGACGAGACATACTGCAATCGATCGATTGTGGATTGGATCGATAAGGTGATACTGTACCTCGACGTGCTACCGTATCCTCCCGATCGATCGAGGACCGTCGAGCGAGAAGTAGCGAGTCTTGAGTTGCACATGACCTGTAATCAATCGATAAGCGACGCTATTATTGATTGACATTCCACACAGTCTCCGTTCAACAGACCTCCCCGAGGCGATTCCTTGGCCCCTGCTTGACGCATCGATCGTTGAGGGAGTCGAGTGGACGGTGAACCACCTGGAATCGATCAATTAATGACGCCGTCCCTGTCACAGTTGTCCTATCCTGCCTCGCCCAACTCACTCCTCCTCTCTTCCTTATCCTTTCTTCCCCTCATCGATCGATCCTCGTCCTCTCTTCTCTCTCATCGATCGCATCCTTCTTCGCTGCAACAGGATAACAACAAGTATTAATCTTTTTAAAATCTCGTTTACAGTTAGTCTCCCTCCCCTGAATCGCACTATTTCGCCCTCTCACTTCAAACGTTTTCCCACCCCGTCCCTTCACACGCAACCGCATCAGCACGTTATATACTCGCCAAGGCAAGTTAGTGCGAGCAACATCATGCAACCTCATGATGCCCAGCGTAGTAAGCCCGAAGAGCACCCAAATACGTTCGGCGCCAGGAGCCATGCCTATCGGCTGCCCATCCATGAAGACGTCCAGCTCAGCACGTGTAGATGTGGACGGAAGGGTAGGGCTTTTCTGCTTCTACGCTGAGTTGTGTGGTCCCTATCGCGGACAAATTCATTCACTCTCATCCCACGCACTCTTGCCTACTCTGATTTTAGAGAACCAGGTTCTCTAAAAGGTTGAACCAGAGAGAGATTCAACCGACTGTAAGGGTGAGGCTACCCATGTAGGAACAGTCGGTCGCCCCACCATTAGGCCCGGCAATGCAAGGACTCGACGATGGCGAACCACCACAGTACGCGAAGTACCCTCAAGCGACATTAACCTTGCGCGTGAGTGAAACGCTCTGTAGGGTGCCGGGTTCTAGAGGTGGGGGTCTCAGACAGTCAGGTCCCATCCACTATCTCTGGTTCTCATTTCCGAATGGGTGCCTCACTACATTGCATAGAGTAAACTCAATGCAAAGGTGGAACCCTGAACGCTTCCATTCGGGGCGCGCCGCGATCACGCCTTTCCTACGAGACCGAAGTCTCGCTAGCACCGGAGTCTCTCAGTTACTTACGGAGTTAGGTGCGCTCTCTCTCCACTCGCGGGGATGGGGGTTAAACGTATCTGATGGAATGGAGTGCAGCTTGAACACGAGAAGACGCTGGAGATCACTTGTTGTAGAGCCCTTCGAAGAAGAAGACGTCTCGTTGACTGAAATCGAAGCATCAGCACATACGAGAAAGCAAGGAAGAGCACACACACACGAGCGAAATAAACGAGGAAGAGAGCGATGATAATTTTAGGCCCATAAATTACAAGCAGGAGCGAATTGCCGATTTTCGAAACTCGAAAGAACGTGCTAAAAGCAGCGCGTGGCAACGGGATTCAGCAAAATAGAAGTGGAAGAAGTTGCACATGCTTTGTGTTGATAAGTTGGGGACTGCAGCAAGTGAAAGGCGGGAAAAATAAAATTCACAGAAAAGCAAGGGGAGGTCAGAGCGAGAAAAAAGAAGCGCGTCGAATGAGGAAAATCCTAGGAAGCGAGTGAGAAGAAGGGAAGAGGGTGGAGCGCGCGAGGTAGATCAAAAAGAGCTGATGGTGGGGGAGGGAGTCTCTCACGAGTCAATCGATACGAGATTGTATCAGATTTGCACTTTTGATCTCTTGAACAAAGTGACAAAACATATGTGTGACCCACAGTCAAGACCCAACGCAAAAGTGTACGGTAGAGCCGCGAGTTGTTTGCCGGTTCTCTAGTTTTTTGCAAAATTTTGGTGTTGTTGTTGTTGTTATTGTTCGCGTAATGTTTTTCTTGTCGAATAACGTCTAAGACAATGCCCAGATAGGTGAACGATGTCTGGCTATGCCTGGGTGTTGAAAGAGCGTTTATTCATTTCTCGCTGCGTGTTCCACTGTGCTTGCCTAATAACACGGCTTCCTTGCACGGTTTCTGTCTCACTTCAGCATGCTCACCTTCTGCCCTGAGTGTGGCACTCTTCTGCAGGTCGAGGAGGGCAACCGAGTGCTCCAATTCGCCTGCCCGAGCTGCCCCTACATCTGCCCAGTGACACGAAAGGTTGGTCTAGTTCGATTCCGTTCCTCCTTGTGTGAATACGGGATAACCTCAATTTGTCTAATGAATTTTCGAGTTGATACTACTGGTTTATCATGAGACAACAAAGTTAGTGGAATTCGAAAACAGTAGAGTTTTAAAAGAACTCCATTCACAAGTATGGCAATGAACAATTTTGCAGGTTAGCAGCAAGGTCTATCCGAAGCTCAAGGACATCGACGAGGTGCTGGGAGGACCGACGGCGTGGGAGAGTGCGCAGTGCACTGACGGTGAGGGTTTGATTAAAGTATTTTAATTAATATACTGCATTAAAACGCAAATAGTATGTTATTCGTTCGTCTCTTTGGCGAGCCTCCTATGGCTCAAAAGTGTGTGTGGAATTTCGACAAAGATTCTTTCATACCTGACCGATTTAAAAATTCAACCCCAATATTCAGAGCGGTGCCCAACTTGCGGCCACGACCGTGCCTACTTCATGCAACTGCAGACCCGATCGGCCGACGAGCCCATGACCACGTTCTATCGCTGCGCCAACGCGGATTGTGCCCATAGGTGGAAGGAATAAGGTGAGCTGGTGATTTACCCCCAGATAATCTAATTTTACAATCGAAAATTCGAAGAAGACCCGGTTTTGTTGTCCATTCTTTTACCTCATCTCGTTTCCGAGTAGTATAGGTGCAAAAACCATTGCACGTCGTCCAGTCGTGAAACAACGGGTGGCGAAACTTCCGTTTCGAAATTAGCGTATTTACATTCTTCGATTTCGATTCATTGAATCTAATAAATCGGTTCTTCTAGTTTGTTATGATGATTCTAAAAATTATCGATTTCAGATGCTCTCCTCCATTTTCTCATTTGTCCAACTACTCGTCTTCCTCTCGATTTGGTCCATCCTCTTCTACTCTACATTCGTAGTTCTTCGGTCGTTGTCTGTTACCCGATTCCCCGCTCATCCACTCCTTCATATCTTCGTACCTTCTGTAGTTGTTTGGTGAGTTTATTTACATAAAAATTATTAATAATGATGTAAAATATCTGATTTGTATCAAAAGAACACATTCTCATTCTGCTAATTAGGGCTAATTAATTAATTAACTAATTAACTTTGCAGTAGTCTTATGTTCGAGCTGATCCATCGCTGGGAGTCTCTCCACTCATCTCCCCACTGTTCCACCTTCCTCTTCTTCGTCCTCTCTTGTACTCATCACTCAATTTGGAGTCTAAATCCCTTCCAAGTCGTAGCCTCGCTGATTGGAGATGTGATTGTACTCGTCGCCTCGGTGGTGGGTCAATTTCAATTAGTTAATTAATTAATTAATTAATTAATTATCTCCAATTCACTCAATTACTTCCATTTAATTAGTCTCCAGTAGTTTATGCGACTCGTTCGCGGTGTTGCATTGAAACTATGCCTTAATTACCTATGAAGGTTGTAGCAGCGATCTTTCATAGCACAGGAAAACACTAAACACATTGCTGATGATTCTCCCATTCCAGATGGGCAGATCGTGTTCTCGATTCGTCTCCTCCTTCTTCGATGATCTACCCTGGTTGCTCTCCATTCCCTCCTTCTTCCTCGTCTCATTCCTTCTCATCACCTTCATCCTCTCCCTTCAAGGCTACCAACTCAGTCTCGGCTGGGGTTTCGTCACGATTAAGCCGACGTAAGTGATGATCTCGCTAATTTTTCTAGTGTAAGTAGCAAAAATGGACAATTGTTGCTGCTGGGATTCGATTTTGTGTTGATTTGTGGGCTGTGGGCACTACTCTAAATTGAGAGGAATGAAGAATGCATACATTGTTAATGGGGAAGGAAATACTTAAATAATAGAGCTCAATCTGCCGACATATTTGCCTAGCTGACGTAGTGCAATCCTTGAACCACGTCGACTTGCTTATGCTGATGTGTACTATTCCAGGAGAGACCAGCGAGACTCCGCCCCCAAGTTTGCTAATGAGACGAGGACTAATTACGCTAATGAGACAAGAACAGCACCCGTGTACACTCCGATTGTTAAGAAAATGGATGAATTGTATCTCAAATTGGCGAAATAAAGCGATTTTGGGTTAAATCTGTGTGAATTGTACATGAAAAAAACTGTTTGATGCAGTGGAATACATGTAAGAATACATGAATAGATGTAAAGTGAATGATAATGAAGCCTGACTCATCCTAAGCCTCCAGTCTCGTCACCATTTGCATGCCAGGTTCTAGAATGTTCGCTTGGTCGAGTATAAAATAAGGCGAGTCTGTCCTAGCTGTTCATTCTCTGCTCCCCCGCACTCGCGTCGCGTGTTTCTCGGCTTGCGTTGCGGTCCTGCTGACGTCGCCTCCCGCTCTCTCGGCCAATAGCCGCAGAGCACGTTCACTAAGCCCCGCCCGCTCTTATAAGAGACCCAAGCGCGTCCGTTTCTCTCCACGGATTCAAGTCACATTCTCTGTACAATCTGTAGGTCGGTTTCCGCTTTCGATTTTGATTGTTAGTCGACGTCATCTTACTGATTAGTCCTCCATTTTAACTATTTCACTTTCGTTTATTGCTAGTACTCCCTCATCTAGTACCGTATTTACCCCCCATGTACCCCCGTATACTAGGATCATTCTACTGTTGATAGGAGCGCTATCGATAAGATAGTAACGCGAGAGTTCCTTCCTCCTTGCGCGTCCCTTCAATCCTTAGGAGGGGCATAGTAACTCTCTCGTACTTTGCAGTTTGGGAGGTCAGTTGGCCTTGTAGTCTCTCGTCGTCTCAATCTCTTCCCCTCCTCTCGCCCTCTTTCCTCCTCTCTCTCACTCTCAAATGGGGTCAAGTTCGTGTCGGGGGTCACTAGCGCTAGCAGCGATATGGACGATATCCCCATCTTTCTCCCCTCGTCTCGATAGATTCTCACCCTTGCAGTTGCTAACACTGTCCGAATGCTGACGTGTCACTAGAGCTCCACTAGTCGACGTGTCTCTCTGTCTCTGAAAAGCTATACATTTGTCTCTCGCGCACCCCTCCCGATTCCCTTTTTGCCTTCATTTCATTTCATCTCGTATCGCCCCCGCCCCAGTTTCGAAGTCGACGTGTCATCTCGCAGTTCCTAATTGCCTTCTCGCTTGCAGGTGAACCACCCACAGACGAGAAGTACTAAACGACTACTTCACACCCTTCACTGAGAGAATGAAGACCATTTTCTTCCTGGGCCTGTTCGCCCTCGCCGCCCTCTCCCTGGCCGCCGAGGAGGAGGAGAAGAAGGTGAATATTGATTAGTCAATCGATTATCGTAACCAATCTGATTCTCAGCAAGACAAGTACGGTACGATCATCGGTATCGATCTGGGAACGACGTACTCGTGCGTCGGAGTGTTCAAGAATGGCCGCGTCGAGATCATCGCCAACGACCAAGGAAACAGAATCACCCCCTCGTGAGTTGATGGGTCCCGAGTGGAAGACTGGATTATCGATTGATTGGTACTTTTACAAGAGCAGGCTCAGACCTCTTTTCATTTTCGTGGAATTGCGAAAACTGCCCAAATGCTGACGTGTACTAGTGGAAAAATAGTTCCTGAGTCTGGTCTTGTGAAGCAGCCCCGATTGATTGCAGGTACGTTGCCTTCACGCCGACTGGCGAGCGTCTGATCGGAGACGCTGCCAAGAACCAGCTGACGATCAACCCCGAGAACACGATCTTCGACGCTAAGAGACTCATCGGAAGAGAGTACACTGAGAAGACCGTCCAGGAGGACATCAAGCTGTGGCCCTTCAAGGTGCGACGAATGGGAAATCGCAGAATGAGCTACATTACGTGCTATACTATAAGACCAGATCGCGCCGTTTTTCCTGTTGTGATGATAATTATGAATCTGGTCTAGTTGAGTGGCTCACTGGTGATGGTGAAAGATACTTTAATTAATAATTAACTTAATAATGAAATATGTTTATAGGTTACGGACAAGGGCAACAAGCCGCACGTGAAGGTCTCCGTCGGCAAGGACCAGAAGGAGTTCTCCCCCGAGGAGGTGTCCGCCATGGTGAGTGAGGGCGACGATTGGAAACAGCACAACTGTGGCGCACCACACTGATGGCAATGAGGAATATACACCAGTAACTTATCCATTCTTCAGGTGCTCATCAAGATGAAGGAGATCGCTGAGGCGTACCTCGGAAAGGAGGTCAAGCACGCCGTTGTTACCGTCCCCGCCTACTTCAACGACGCCCAGAGACAGGTAAGGCAATGCGGAATGTGCACGCTGCACAAGCAGAGATGCCTCAATCGAGAAACTACACGATGCGCCAGTGCTAATCACAAACGGATTTCAGGCCACCAAGGACGCTGGTACGATCGCCGGCCTCAACGTTGTCCGCATCATCAACGAGCCCACCGCCGCCGCCATCGCTTACGGTCTCGACAAGAAGGACGGTACGGTATCTAGCCTGATATCGATTGATTGATCAGGGGGTATTGATTGACTGGAAGATGAGCTACATCTTCAATGGGAATCATTACTTTTACGTGAATTTCGATTGAGATCCAGGCCCAGTGGGTTTATGCTTCTCAGACAGTCCACCTGGTGGATTTGATTGATTGGTGACGGTCATTTGAGATGAGAGGTGGGGGATAAGTGAGGGAATGTGGAAGGTCGACAGAGGTCAGTGAGTAAACAGCGGAAGAGAGGGAAGAGGTGACTGGCACAGTTTGTATGGTTAGGAGACGAGAGATGGAGGAGATGAGAGAGATGAAGGGAGTGTACTCTGAGGGCAGATTGGAGGGAACTGTCGATTTGGAAAGGACAGGGATGATGAAAGTCATTAGATAATTAATTAATCAATTGAAATAAAATAAGTAATTAATTAATTAACCCTAATTGCAGGAGAGCGCAACATCCTCGTGTTCGATCTGGGAGGAGGAACCTTCGACGTGTCCATGCTCACCATCGACAACGGAGTCTTCGAGGTGCGGTATCGGGCTATCGATCGATAACTGATCGCTACAGTACCTCTAGATCAATCAATAATCAATCAATAACTGCAGGTGCTCGCCACGAACGGAGACACTCACTTGGGAGGAGAGGACTTCGACCAGAGAGTGATGGAGTACTTCATCAAGCTGTACAAGAAGAAGACTGGCAAGGACCTGAGAAAGGACAATCGCGCCGTCCAGAAGCTGAGAAGAGAGGTCGAGAAGGCCAAGAGAGCTCTTTCCTCCCAGCACCAGGTACGGTAGAGTATTGATTGATTGGTTGATCGCAAACTGAATAGATGCGGTAATTTTGATTCTAATCGATTGTTCATTCCAGACCAAGGTCGAGGTTGAGTCCATCCTCGACGGAGAGGACTTCTCTGAGACGCTCACCCGTGCCAAGTTCGAGGAGCTCAACATGGACCTCTTCCGCGCCACCATGAAGCCCGTCCAGAAGGTACGGTATCGATCGATGACTTGATTGTTGAACTACCGTAGTCATTTATCGATTGAGTACTAATCGACATTCCCTGCAGGTGCTCGAGGACGCTGATCTGAAGAAGGACGACGTGCACGAGATTGTGCTCGTCGGAGGATCCACTCGTATCCCCAAGGTGCAGCAGCTGATCAAGGAGTACTTCAACGGCAAGGAGCCCTCTCGCGGTATCAACCCCGACGAGGCCGTCGCCTTCGGAGCCGCTGTTCAGGTACGGTAGATGTGTTAATATCGATTGAGGGAGGCAGATTGATTGATGGGGGTACGATAGATGATCATCGATTGCGTTTGCAGGCCGGAGTCATCTCTGGAGAGGAGAACACTGGCGACATTGTGCTGCTGGACGTGAACCCGCTCACCATGGGTATCGAGACTGTGGGCGGAGTCATGACCAAGATCATCCCCCGCAACACTGTGATCCCCACCAAGAAGTCGCAGATCTTCTCCACCGCCGCCGACAACCAGCCCACCGTCACCATCCAGGTACGGTATTGATTATCGATCGATTATTGATTGACGAGAGTACGGTAGCTATTGATTGCTAAGTATTGATTGCTTGCAGGTGTTCGAGGGAGAGCGTCCCATGACCAAGGACAACCACCAGCTCGGCAAGTTCGACCTGACTGGCGTGCCTCCCGCGCCCCGTGGAGTTCCCCAGATTGAGGTACGGTAGTTGATGATCGATTGATTGGAGGCAAATGCTAATCGACAATTGATTGCAGGTTACGTTCGAGATTGACGTGAACGGAATCCTCCACGTTACCGCCGAGGACAAGGGAACTGGAAACAAGAACAAGATCACCATCACCAACGACCAGAACAGACTGTCGCCCGAAGACATTGAGAGGTACGGTAGAGTATTGATTGATTAGCTTTATACTGGATTGCTGGTTACGGTATGATTATCGATCGATAATTCAGAATGCTGAACGACGCTGAGAAGTTCGCCGACGCCGACAAGAAGGTGAAGGAGACTGTGGAGGCCCGCAACGAGCTCGAGAGCTACGCCTACTCGCTCAAGAACCAGATTGGAGACAAGGAAAAGCTCGGAGGAAAGCTCGATGAGGTACGGTAGAGGGTCCTGAAGGGAAGGGTTACGGTAGATTATTGATTGGCGTACGATATCTAATCTTGCATTCGCTGCAGGACGACAAGAAGACGATCGAGGAGGCAGTCGACGCCGCGATCGCCTGGTTGGACTCGAACAAGGAAGCGTCCGTGGAGGATCTGCAGGAGCAGAAGAAGGATCTGGAGGGCAAGGTGCAGCCCATCGTGTCCAAGTTGTACAAGGACGGAGCTGAGGGAGGAGCCGGAGGAGAGGGAGAGGCGCCCTCTGATGAGAAGGACGAGTTGTAAGGAGGAGTCGTGTGTGGTGTAGAGTGCGAGAGACGCGTCGACCTTTCCCCCATTATAAATGGAGTGATTTTGACCCGTGTTTCGAGCTCTATTAATTGATTGTGATAGAATATCCTATTACCCCCAAATTTTCCCTATTGCTTGTATTCCCCACCCCTTCCCTTGTATTGTAGTAGTACTATGCAAAGAATACGTCGGACAATTGTGCAAATAATGTAGTAGTGACAGCTTCCTTTTTCTTCTGCCTGAATTTTTATTTCCTTTTCCCGCCCCCCTCTTTTAATTGTAATTTATCAATCTCTTTAGTCCCGAAACAGGTTCTGTGATTGTGTTGAGTTGTTTGGAGGAGTAGCTTGGTCTCTCCTCCGTGTTATACCGAATGTACCGTCTCCCTGGAAGAGAATAATAATTTATTATGCTAATCGAATCGATTTCCTTGATTGTTGACACACAGACAGAAGAAAGAACAACATGTTGAATGTCATGGAAATATTTAAGGGCAGTTTGATAAGAGGGGCGATATGAAGGGAAGAGAAAGGGGAGGGGATGGACAAAGGAGTGGTATCACTCTCGGAATAGTCGACGAAGAGAATGGGACTGATCTACTTGGCTGGAGATGTGGTGCGATGGCATCATTATAATGTAATCTTCTTCCGATTGCTTGCTAGGTTGATGTAGAATGAGCGGGACGTTGACACAGCTGGAATTGCCAAAATCCTTTTGAGAAGGCGCGTGTTTCAAAACATACGTGCATGATTCATAGATGTTGTGAGCTTGAAGCACGTGTCCTCTTAGCTATCAGCCTTCAAATCTAGTGAAGTTTCCTTTCGTACCACCTGAAATGCGTTGTATCACGTCCGAAATTGTCGTAGTATCAGTTTTCTACAGACATTGAGAGTGTGCACGTTGAGGGAAAGTATACTTTTCTCGATGTTTGAAGAACTTTCATTGGAGAAGTCGCCTGATGCTTGATTAATGCTAATTTTTATAATTGTTAATTAATATTAATCGCTACAGATGTATCACGAGCGACAACGGAAACAGTTGTGTCTGGTGCACGCACTGAATGCGATAATGCAGCAAGAGGTGATTAGTTTAATTAATTAATTGATGGAATAATTTTTGCTAATTAGTTAATTGATTAATTATATATTAATGATTTTACTACAGGAGTTTACGGAGGAGTCACTCAACGAGATCTGCTACTCGCTGGATGACAGGCGATGGTTCAATCCTCATAAGTGAGTTGAGAACGTTATCCTCACCTCTCCTTGTTCACATCAAGGCCTCGCATTCTGGAATGTTTGTCCATGGCGGTTACAATCGTATGTACAACATGAGTAGAGATTCCTGGACTACGATAATCGCAGATATTCAATATATCGATTGCAGATCGTGGCTGAACCTGGGCAACTACGATGTGAATGTGCTCATGGCGGCTCTCGCGACGAAAGATCTTCAGGTACGGTAGATGGTTATCGATTGCTATAACATTGTCGAAAATCTCTTATTTGGATTTATTGAGTTCGGGGATTTTTTTTCTTTGAATATACGTTTCAATGATACAGTCTGTTTGCAGATGATGTGGTTCGACAGTCGGCAAGATCCTGCGAGGATACGACTCGAGTTTGTCAAGGTAACGGTTATTTACTAACTGATTTGTTAATCTGCGGTTCTCTGTTTCACTTGAAGATGGTGGTTGTTTTCAGTGGAACTTGAGCGGATGTTTGGGATTAGATCTTTGATTCATTTGAAAACGGTACTTGTTTTCAGTCGAATCGGTAAGGATGTTTGAGATCGGTTCCGTCTGTTTCTCTACAAAACTCGTCATTTGGTGTTCGATTTTAGGTAGATGGAGTAGATCAGAGGCCGAAGTTTGAGGGACGTATCGTTGATATCAAGACGTATCAACACGCACTTGGTATCAAACCGTCGAGAATAGGTTGCAACCAGGGGTTGCCCCGACGAACTGAACTCGTGACGTTAGACCTTCTTGGTATCAATGCCAAACCTGAGATGATACCAGTAGGAATTAGTTCTCACGTGAACGTTTTTATTAGTCGGTAGTATAGGAGGAACAAGGGATACCGCTAGCAGTGCAACGAAAAATAGATGGAAGGAACCTTAGTAGAGTTAAATCTTCGCATATAGTAATAATTTAATTAATTAAATCTAATTAATTAATAGGCGTTCATCGTGAACGTGCCCGGCCGCTACATCCCCTTCATGACGAATCGCCACTGGTTCGCCATCCTGCAGAGGGACGATGGAGCGTGAGTCCAATCATTACACAATCAATTTTGTATTTATTCTGGGTTGAGTGCTAAATCGATGTACTGCGTGAGCAAAGTAAAGGACGTCCTCAGAGTCGAAACGTTTTTATTTGATTCGGTAGATATGCAGAGGGACGATGTAGGGTGATGGGAAGTTTAGGAATCCTCGAAAAAAAAATTGTGGCTTAGTTAGGGGCAAGTTCCTGAACATTTGTAGACTTTTTTGTTCGGGTTCCTAAACGCGAGCTCCTTAACGTACCATCACCCGATGGAGCGTGAGCAAACATGACCAATATTTCCCTCAATCGGTGGCGAGCTTTTCTTAAAAATTAATGAGCATTCTCTTCGTGCCATTTGCATCTAATTTGGATGGAAACTTGATGTGAATAGTAGTGGAGACAAAGGGGAAGCAATGCGATGACATTCTGTTGCAATTCCACTTGATTGTTCTCCGTAACTGAAATGCCAATTGCAGATTCGTGAATCTCGATTCGAAATTGGAAGAACCGGAGTTGATCAGAGATATCGTCGCGTATGTTAGGCAGAAGTTCGAGAAGACGGAGGATAAGGTGAGAATGATGATGTGATGGATTTATAATGGGATAGAAGAGTGGGACGACTTGTGACATGAAATAATCGACGTGCCACGAAATTTTGGTGCTCTATTCGACCCGAGAGCAACAGGACGAAGATAGGTGATAACGTTCCAGCATTCATTACTGTTTGGGATGACAAATAAGATGAAAACAATCCAAATTGGAGAGAAATATTCTTCAAATTGATCTAATTGAGGCACTTTTCAGGTGCAAGTAATGATCGTCTCATCGATGGATTCTGCGGAGCTCCTGAAGGCCGAATGAACGAAGAATACTGTACATAGCCACTGCTAGCCGGTTACGGTAGTCGATTACTGTATCTTAACCAATCGATTCCGGCCCAATTGTTCATCGGGTTTTAGTTGGTTCTTTCTCCATTTGTAACGCAGCTAGTTAATAAATATTCCAGAGTATACTCTCTTGCAAATGATAAAAGCTCCTTGATTTAATTTGTTGCTGGAACTCAGTTCAATCAAGCTTCAAAGCAAAAAACGAAGACATCAACTTGTTTCCACTTTGCTGTTTAATTGTACATTTAATCTTGCAATTTCTTTACACTTTATGTAAAAATCGATCGAGTAATTGAGAGGGGGGGGGGGAGCATGAAGACGCTTGTATGAAGGCGACGATCGGCATGGCCCAGTAGAGGGGAGTAGGGAGGGATGGGGTGGCCAGCCCCCCTGCTTCTTCTTCTGGGAAAGTTCGAATCATTATTGATATCGGAAACGTGGACGAATTATATTGATCGATGACGCCATTACAGTACTCAGCCACCGTAGTGATCTTCATGAACTGAGCCTTCAGCCTATTCATGTATGCAGTGGTCATTTCCTAATGGATGCACTGATCTGTCAATAGTGAACAGACATCACTGAATGGTGCCAGCATTAACGAAGAGACAAAATTTCGAAACAAAAACTTCTTCTATTAAGAATGCGAATGCGCAATTTATCAGAGGTAGAAAACCGTTCATCCAGTACTCGTATAAACGGAAACCAACACTCCACACACAGCAAGCGATCAACATTCGGTTGACTCTCTCCCCTCCATCAGCTCAGAAAAGCGAGAGATCAAGGAAAAATGGGAGAGCCAGATCGGACTCTCTACTCAGCAGGCGAGACAGGAGCGGGCGTAGCCGAAGTGGAGTTGCCCATCTTCTTCTCCTCATTGAAACTCGTGTAGAGTGATAAATTCGATCAGAGTAGAGACGTAAACTTTTTCAGAAGAGAAGCTAGTGTGTTCTATACTTTCCATTATACGATACTTCCTTTATTAGAGGCGCATCACAACCGTGAAGACAATACCCGAACTCAAAGCACAAACGATTAACGATTGCAAATGTTAGGCCGTACGAGCTTCAAGTTTACTCAGCAGGCGAGACAGGGGCGGGCGTAGCTGAAGTGGAGTTGCCCAACTTCTTCTCCTCATTGAAACTCGTGTAGAGGGCATCGACGATGAATTCGTTCAACGTCGACATCGCCTTCAGAAGCGCTGCTTTCTCCTCTGATGATTCCATTGAAAGACGATCCATCTGGGCGTCACTGAACATTTTGAAGGTAAAGAGGCACAACAATATTTCGCCTATTATTCAAGTCACTTGCACTCATTCGTTTCAGTTGGTTTGAATTCGAGTGTTCTCATCCGACCTACCGCCTCGCAAAGAACAAAGAGCCTTGATGATTAGCCTAATTGTCGTATTCGGCTAAGATGAAACGCAGCATTGACTGATCTCCACAAAGAGAAAAGAAAACGCACACGTGATGCCTCCACAGGTCGAGAAAGTGCGGTTTGAAGCCGTATTTGAGGTAGGCTGTGTGGATCTGAAATACGATGCTTTTCATTCCCGCAATTTTAACATTCAGAATAACATTCAAATAAATTACCGACTGCACGTAAAAAACAATCAAATTTGAAATACAGAAAAAAAAACGATCAAATATGATTGGCTGACAAACCTTCGCCAGTACACCAATTCGTTCAATCATCGGGTCGTTCTCCAGATGATCCACGTAGATGAGGGCGTCGATGAACTCTTTCTGGGCTTGGCTGAAAATTTTTATCATCTGATCTATCGCTATCATTCTCAGGTATCGCTCATACTCAATTCAGGTTTTCGCACTTAGAAATCACTCCATTCTCACGAAACTTATGTGACATAAGAAGGGTGAGCTGGTGAAAGACGAAAAAAAAAAGAAATTCTGACCACATCTTATTGAGTTTCGGCCACTGCGTTAGATCCCTCATGCAGTACTGTTGGCAAGCGATTATCTCGTTCATTTTGGGAGAGGCGTTGATGCAGAGCAGCATTGTCTGAGATGTTGTTGTTGTTGTTGCTGATTTGCTTCGGTAAGCAATCAAAACAACATTGATTTCAAGGGCCTAGTTCTAGTCGAACTAATTGGTCTATTTGAACCTAACTGAATGATCTGGTTCCGATGATTTCATAACATGCTTCACGAGGAATGACAAACAAGCACCATGTCCTAACTTCGTTCATACCTTCCTCACCCCCATCGAGACCTAGCTATAATGGGATTTCGGCGGAGAAATCCATCAAACCAGCGGAATGACCGGATCTCTGATGGGGGGACACTGGGAAGTATTTTTGGCTCTCTTCGTGTCTCAAAAATAGACGGAGCTTTGAGGAAAGAATGCGCTCAGCCTATAATTATGCAAATGGAACGAGCATTTTCCTAAAAAAACTATACCAACATGTGATGAATTATATTTGATGGGCAGACACTAGAGGTATTTTCGGAATTCTTGTAGATATGATCGAAATGTCCCAAAATATACTCTATTCCGGAAGCGAAATGCATTGAGTCTACAATTTTGCAGTCGCCAAGCGCGTATGAAGTTTTTTTTTTCTGTGAATTGCCGCAAATTGTACTCTGCCCGAGACTTTGCAACACGCGTAATTGTATTTCTACCGTGCAGTCAGCGAGCATTCGGCGAATAGAATGTGCACACGATACCTAGTTTTTTGACCAAATGCTCTTTCAATACTTCCGCATTCAGCCAAATTTTCGCAGAGTACAGAGAGATCATGAAAGCAAAGGAATGGGAAACGTCCTCACCTTGTGATAGATGTCCGGCCTCTGGGCAATGAGCGTTTCTCGGAAGTGTTTCACAAGCAATTTCTTCTCATCTTCAGTGAGATAGAGGATCGGCTGAGGGGCTCCGCCCTTTTCCTGTAATGAAATCGACGAATGCATTCGATTGGTTGATGAGTGATTGAACTGAACTGAGTGCTATTTACCGGCTGTGAATTCGACTGGCTCGATTCGGGGTAGACTTCGGCTGAAGAGCAAATTCCCATTTTAGAAGTGATGGATGTAGTCAGTTCCAATTTAAGGAATGTAGGAAGAATCGCCACTGTGAGACTGCTTGAGTTGATCTCTCGAACTGAGGAAGTTGAATCTGAGCAGAGAACCCCATATTTAGAAGAGTACATTGTAGGAAACAACTAGGAAGATGAAAAAACGATTAGAAAAAGTGCAAACTTTGAACAAGATCAGGAGTAGTAAAGACGGAAGACCTAATACTATCGAACGTCACGTGGCAACGACCTGTGGCGGAGAAACAAAGTGCGAGATAGAGCGAAGGGTGATTGAATCGCCACGAGAGGTCTCTCGCTTCATTTGCAACACTCTATGACTGGTTAGACCGATGAGAAAGATCGTGAAATGGAGAGAATCAGACCAATCTTTTCGAGGCAAGCGATAGACTGAGCCTCAGGCTCTGAATTCCTCATGATCTCTAGCCAATAAGATAATCGAGAAAGCAAGCGTAACGTGGAGAGCTTCGGCGGTGAAAATTTGAAAGACAGAAATCTTGCAAGAGCGCTAATGAGCCAGTGCGTACTTTCTGCTACTTTGTGCGAGACTACGGAGTTCTGGGAAGCGGCAATCAGGATTCAAAGATCTTCGAAACAAGCGACTGCGTTAAGAGTACGAGCAATAGATGCGTCTATTCACTTTGCTTGTTCTTTCACAGGCCAGACCCGTTAGTGAGTGCATAAACCAAAGAACGTCCCTAACAGCAACAATCCGATGGCTTAGCCAGAGTGGGAAAAGAATGAACAAGAATCGCCTGAATGCGATCGAAGAGACGTTCGGAATCATTCTAATTTGTAAGTCCACGAGATCTCGTCTAGTTGAACGAGATCTCTTCTCCGAAGAAGTGGACTATTTCTCCGACGCTCAATCTCGTGCCACTTCCCTGCCCCGACGGATGAAATGAGGTGAAAGATTGGCATTTTGTCTGACTCTCTCACTTCTCCATGCTCTCTCGGTCTGTCTAACAGGCTTCAGAATGGACAAAGTAAGGGGAATGATTGGCCGACTACAATATGCCATTCTTCCTATTTCCTCGACGGGAAGAGAAAACGAGAGATCATGAGTAATGCATAGGGTGCTACTGTTACTCAAAGGCGATAGGCAGTAATGGAATCTGGGCTGTTGATAGTGGCTGAAGATTGAACATTCCTCATTTTCCATGATCTCTCACTTCACAGACAGTTGAGAGATACCATAGAGTGAGGAGAGTCTTTCATGCTTTCCGAACTCTAGCACGGACAGGCTACCAACAGGTACGAAGCTATACGAAAATGAGATTGGATCTGTACGAGGTTAGATCTGGCAAGTGAACAACTCTCTCAATCTGACACGCTATCTAACAGATTGGAGATGAGTGAACAGACGAAGTGAGGAGAGCGATTGCTTCATGTGCTAGCTTTGTACGAGATTCGTGCTAAACCTTCTGAATGGAGTTCGTTAGAGGAACGAGACTAGGTGATTTGTAATCATCAATCTCCTTCTTGCAGTTCGAAAATAATTCAAAAGAGATCAGTATCATTCCAAAGGTGCGTATAGAATCAGCTCTAATCGTTAGCCTGCCATGTTTCATCATCACAACTCAACTACAGAGGACAGAGTCGCCTCGTTTTATTAGCAAACTCAACGTTCAAATCTCAAACAATTTGCATCATTTCAATCTTCCTTGTCCATCTCATCCCTCGCTCTCTCCCTCATAATCCCCCTCATTTCCCTCAACAAATCAATGCAGAATGAGCCATTTCCCTCTCGCCGTCCCTCACTCCGGACTATAAAAGTCCATCGATGCGGTCTCCTCCTCACACCAAGTCGTCGACATGGCTCAGTCCGTTCCTCCCGGAGATATCGCCACCCAGCCCGGCACCAAGATCGTCTTCAACGCCCCCTACGATGACAAGCACACCTACCACATCAAGGTATGTTTCGCCTCGCAGTACAACCTAGGATCCTATCGTACCTCGTACCATACCTTGCCTACAGCAACCTAACCTCTTCAGGTGACCAACTCCTCGGCTCGCCGTATTGGATGGGCTTTCAAGACCACCAACATGAAGAGACTGGGAGTCGACCCCGCCGCTGGAGTCCTCGACCCCAAGGAGAACGCTCTCATCGCTGTCTCCTGCGACGCGTTCGCCTACGGACAGGAGGTACTGTATCAATCCCCAATCTACCATAGCCTAACTTACATCGCACCCCTCACTCTCAATCCTCTACCTGTATTGATCCATCCCTTCTCAGGACACCAACAACGATCGTGTGACCATCGAGTGGACCAACACCCCCGACGGAGCCGCCAAGCAGTTCCGCCGTGAATGGTTCCAGGGAGACGGAATGGTCCGCAGAAAGAACCTCCCCATTGAGTACAACCCCTAAATAAAGGTCGTTGATTCTCAATCGATTGTGTTTTCGCGTGATATCAAGGGATACTGTACCTGCAACTATGGGTGCTTCATTAGGTTACACTGGAATGGTTACGGTAGAATGGGGACACGGTAGTTTCTGCATGAGTTATGACTACTCTCTGCTCTCTTCTTAGTTCAGTAATCGATTGAATACGGCTTTTACGATAGATCTGATCTGATCAAGAATTGAAAGAACAAGAACTGAATTTTTTTTCTGGATTTACATTTTTTTTCCTGTGATAAAAGTGGCGTATTCATTATTCCCCTCTACTGTCCTGATTTTCTGCGGTGGCGTTCAACGTGGTCATTCATCACTCCTTTTCTTCATCGTCTTGCTATTTTCCTTGCTCAATATAACAGTGCCAGGAGCCCCTGTTCATAAAGCCTTCTCTAATTCCCCACACCGATCACTGTCCTTCTTCCTTTCAATTCGACGTGGTCATTCATCACCCCTCTTCTTCCTTCTCTCTCTCTCGGCACACACTGACTCACAGACTGGACCAAGTGCGATGACTAATGGAACGAGACTACTCTCTCCAGACGGCATCACGGAACCCCTTCCGAGCAATCGTGAGCGTAGAGGGAAAGAAGCGTGCAAACGCACCGTGAGGCAAGCGAGAACAACAGTTTGTAACCGGAATTATATTTATCCACGTTATGGAATAGAAATTACAGAGTTTCATGATTGTTCCCGAAGCGTGAGTGAAAGAGAAAAAGTCATGGAACCCTTCGTAGAGCACGGAAGGAGAAAAATTGCGTGCAAACCGGGGGTTTTTCTCTGTGGTCATGAGAAGTGTTCCTCGTCGAGGGTACAAACGTGAAGTGAGCGAGAATAGTTTGGAACCGGAACAATCTTTCATATACTTACACAGAATTCTAATGATACAGACTGTTTACGTCCGATACAATGAGCTATGAGCGAACTATGAGTTCTATTGTTCTCTAACGATGATCAAACACCGGCTTCGAAGGGCTCATTTCCTCGTTGATTGTCTGAAACTCACACCACTCGACTTCTTTTGTTCTGAGTAAACAGAAACGTGCAAGCGCACCATCTACGGAAACAACGTTCTGGAACCGGAACAACTCGCATTTCGAAGTTGGTAAGAGGAAATCCTCCTCAATTTGAGATTTTCCCGTTCTCTTCTCGCTTCAAGATCCCATTTCCCATTCAGATCACTAGCCGATCTCTCTTCTCGATTCTGGAACGGCGATTGCGTGAGAGATATCCGGATTGGGAAGGGAAAAGATAGGAGGGAAAACGGACTCTCCTCTTTTCACACGCTCTCTCGCCTATGATGATCGACAGAAGAGCTCATGGTGTTGGGAGATCAGACGATTTCTCAGGAGATGGGGTCGATGAGGGGCATCGCCTGAATCGTCTGAATCTCTTCGTTCCTCGTGATCTCTCGGTCTGTCTAATCGATCAAGCAGGATAGGAAATGGAGAAAGGCAAATGAGTGTTCAGAAAAAGGGGGAGAAGCGGCTAGATATGGACACTGATTGGAGCGAAACAAGGAAGAAGAGGAGATTGTGAAATGAACTTGATTGCGAACGGTTTCAATGATCAAATAAAGGAAGTTGTGAACCATTTGGTCCGGCAGTTTCTATTGAATGATGATGAAGAACACGTTTTTACGTTCTACAGCATCAAATGCATCAACTTCAGGAACGGATAAACCCTGAATGAAATGTCGAAGAACAGATCCCTACAATCCCCAACGATCCCTCTAATCATGCTAACTATGCTAACCAGCTCTTTCTCTCTCGGATCAGTTCCAAAACCATCTAATCTCACTCCATCTTCAGCTCTGTTTACCCTCCTACTCCAGTCTTTCTCAACTACGTCTACGAGAGAACACGTGATCAGGAGAGAGTTCAGACGGCGAGAGCGACGAGAGAGTGTGCGAATCGGAGAGAGCACCCTCCGCCTCTCTGTTTTTAGCCTTCTCCAGGAGCCGATTCAAATAGTCGCCCCGAGGGCAGGGAATAGGCTCCGCCCTCTCGCCTTCTGATTCTGCTCTCTGCCTTTCCTTTCCACATTCGTCGCCCTCGCTCGCCGCACCGCCATGGTGCGCCACAATGCCGTCCTGCTGCGGCTGCTACAGGTACTGTAGTCGCACCATCGATCGATCGAAATGATCTATTACCAGTAAATCGATCAATAATACCGTAATCAGATGACAATCGTTGCGGGAGTCGCCCTCGCTGCGCTTGACTGCAATCCTTCTGAAGACATCAAAAAGCCCGATCCCGAGTCGCCCGAGTACTACCTGTACTGCAACCTGGAAGGGTACGTGGCTACAGTAGAGTTCAAAATACGGGTCGCCGTCTCTTCATTTCACGCACTCTCTCACCGGTCAGAATGACGAGAGAGTATGCGAAATGAAGAGACGATTACCCGTATTTTGAACTCTAGGCTACAGTAACTTACCGTAACAGTTACTTACCGTGATAAATAAACTGGTAATCGTATACTGACTATATTTCAGAACCTTCTCTCGCAAGAGGTGCCAGGGCGAGAGAATCTTCGATGCTGAATCGAAAGCCTGCGTCTCTCCTCTGGGAGAGGAAGAGGCTGCGTCGGATGATCCATTCTCGTTCGCGCACTTTCAAGCTCCTGGTGAGTCGAAATACCTTTTCTTATCTTGCATTGTCTCACTTTCCTAATCTCAGGAACTGTAAATAGAAACGCGCTGAATTCAATGGTTTTCTTTGAGGTAGTGCATGAACTCTTCTGAGATTCTAAGAATGAAAAGCGGTGTTAATTTCTACTCAATCCAATTCTCATAACATTTGCTTTTCCTATTTGCGTAACAGTGTAGCCTTGAATATAGCTAGTGATCGCATCTTGCAAAATTCCCTGTGCCCTCATGTTTCTGGCACAGTGACCACTGTCTCCTCTTGGCTTGTTCACCTATCCAATCCAATCATATCCAATATCGCTTCTTTTGTCCCTTGTTCTTCTCTCACTCGAGCAGATACTCCTGTCTATGATCTCTTTCTCTCTCCAATCTCATCCACATCTCTTCTTGATGTAGCACAGCCTTACAGTCAGAAGGGCGATAGAGCAGGGGAACTGAAGAAAGGTAGATATCTCTGCATCCATCCGCACAGAAACAAGCGCAGAAGGGGTCAGAGAAGCCAGAGAGTAGGGAAACGAAGAGACACAGATATTGCTCGCCCCATCCATCCTACAAAGAGAAGCGCCCTTGTTTGAACTCGAATAGCGGCGCAGAAACATGCGGGATTCCAACGTGAGAGAGCCTATTTTTAGGAGGATTCCCCGATTTCGAATTATATCTTGCATCTATCACTATCAAAGAATACGTTTTCGAACAGTGCAAGAACGGACAAAAACCGAGCTGTTTGGATGAGTGGTTTCCGTGTCTCTTAGCCTCCCTGTTTTTTGATCTCGCGCAGTTTTTCCTAATTCACGGCGATCGGTCGAAATTCCGGTTCCGGAAGGCTCTTCCTTCTAGGGAACGATGACGGGAAGAAGATGTTTGTTTTGTTTGGTTGGGAAAGGCAGGAGGGATCTGGCTGGTTTGGCAATGAGGAAAGGGGGAGATAAGGAGGGAAGAGATCGAGTGGAGAGGGCTGAAATGGAAGAGGGATCTGTTTCCGCCTGTTCACCCATGGAGAAAGAGCTGCAACAAAACAATGCAAGATCAGCATACACTAAACTTGTTCTGTTCTCGCGTGCTTTGACGTATCATAACAAGGAGAAACAACAATAAACAGAAAAAAACAACGTAATTTCTACAGCAAGACGTCGCAAGCGACAGTATCCGACAAGAGTTTATCCGCGTAAGACCCCCCACCCCAACTCTCAGTTGCAAATCCCCCTTCAGTTCCTGGACCTACGCTTCCTTGGGTTCCCTATTCAATCGATAATCCACCGTATTCAGACGATCTCTGCGGTGCGGGAATCCCGCTCACCATCCTCTCAGCGCCGGTCGTCTGCAACCCATCGATCAGCTCCTGCCCCGATGGTGAGTACCGTAATCGATCGATACCGTATTCAATCGATAATTCCGTAACCTACCGTAATGCTCTCAGGCTACGTTTGCCGAATGTACGAGCGATCGGGCACTTCCTACTGCTGTCAGAACACCTCCCCGACCACGGATAATGGGGCCTCGTGCTCGGCTGATCAAGTGACCTATGTGGAGGTGAGTGATTCACTATTCCTTGTTGATTCTAGATTCTGATTCTGGATCTGAACCATTGATAATACTCGCTATAGTTATTGGTGCAATATCCCTTCCTGACGAACTGTTGTACATTCATCACGCGTCCTTGCTAATTTCTGTACGCTAAACAAATTTTTTCGATTATTTCTGGAAATGACTGTGCTAGTTTGCTTCCAACACATGCTTCCTCGTCTATTTCTGTCTACTCCTTATCACAAACCACTCCGTTAGCCATCATCCCACTTCGTCTCCTTGTCGGGGGTGGTCCATCCAGTCCACTCTCCCCTCATTATCACCTCCCGTCTCTGTTTGCGCTAGTACCAGTTCATTTATTGACCCTCGGGATTCTGGAGCCGTGCTTGATGATCTGTAGAAGGTTAGACAGAGCGAGAGAGTGTGTGGAATGGAGAGAGTCAGACGAAGGAGAGGGGTCTGACAAGAACTCTGAGAACTTTGCTTGAGGAGACGAATTGGCTGACTCCCTGGGTGATCTGACAGGGCGAGAGAGTGCGTGAAATGGAGAGAGACAGACGATTGGGAGAACTTTCCCCTTAGGGGAGAAGGCAGTGTTTGCTGTCTGCTGTTCCTCATCTCGAGAGGGGGAGAGAATGAGCTTGTTGTGAGCAGGAGAGAACACCGTTCAGCTTCGGGAATAGATGTGTCGAAAGAGCTGCTTGAGTGCTTACTGGAAAACAAAGCGGTCAACAGTCAAGTGCTTAGATGGGGTTCAGAATGCGATTAGAAGAAGCCATGCGAACAGACGTAAATTTGCATCGAGAATCGGTGGATTCCCATAGAGAATCAGTGAAATTCCATAGAGAAAATCAGCAAAAAGGCTGTGGAAATCAGTAGCAATATTCGTTCTCAGCCCTCAACCGGTCGTCCTCGTTCGTGCGTTCTCTCCTCCGAGTCATCCTGCCCCGTTGGATTCGGTTGCAATCTGGTAGGAGGAACGACCACCAGATGCTGTGGAAAGGTACCTCTTCTGCTCTTTTTGACCTGAATCGATTCAGCAATTAACCATGCGAAATACGGTGCAATTTGTAGCTATTTTATAGGCGATCTTGAAATGGATTCACCTGAATAAAAGGTTGTAATTGCAGGACTTCGGCTGCCCGTTCAACTCCGCAGCCTTCCTCAACCCGAACACTGGTTCTCATGTTGAGTGTTCGCCCGGAAGCGTTGGGTTAGTTGCACCACTTGTTCTTCCCCAAAGTTATCTGCTCAAACATTGCTTCATAACTGTGTTCTGACAGATTGGCTAGAGAGCATGTGAAATTTAAAAAAAGGTCTGATTGATTCTCCTTCAGCGAATGCCAGCGTGGCTTCGTCTGCGTCCGTTCCGCCATGTTCAACAAGCACATCTGCTGCTCGGCTGTGGAGCCGGATGATAGCAATGGTGAGTTAGGTTATTGATGAATGAAGAACACATCTCCTAGCCTCAAATATAGTTATTCATTGTTCTGTCGTTTATCGACTAGAAGTTGCTTGAAGCTCCAGATATTTCTGCAGTCCCTTAGAAGCAATTCAAAACCCATGGTAGAATGAAGAACAGAGTGTTTATCCCCATTATCGTTTCAGCACCTCTTGGAGAAACTCTTGCTTCGATGCTCAGAGGTATCAAAGAGTGAGAATACGTGTGAAAACCGCGCGCTTGCCGTTACATAACCGCGCGCTCTGATTGTCTTTCCAAGAACTCCTCTTTGCTACAACGATCGCCATGCGTGGAGCCTAACTACGCCTTTTTTTCCTTTTTTTTGATTCTTAATCTACTTTATCGTGCTGATCACTGACACTCCTCTCCACTGCTCTCTGACCTCTGATAACCCATCCCCTGACTGATCTTTGATCTCCTCTCCCTTCAGCCCAATGCCCCAACGGCGAGCCCGCCCTGGCCTCTCCCTCCACATGTGATGCCGACACTCTCTGTCCGACTGGATACATCTGCACCGATGGAAAGTGCTGTCCGTCAGCCGGTGAGTGAATACAATCATGTGTATAAACTGAGAATCTTGTCAATGTCTTCATGCAATCTTCACGTGTTTTGTGTGTGGCAGAATATGAAACATGCTGTGAATTCAGGAGTCTGCCCTGCCGGTCAACCCCTCGGCGGAGGAATGACCGTTTGCTCTCCCGATAATCCTTGCCAGGAAGGCTATGAGTGCACGACTACCGGAGGCGTGCAGTATTGCTGTCCCTCGAGAAGTGAGTTTATTCATTCTTGCGGACTGCTACTTCTGATACAAATTCTCTAAAGTTCTTTTCATGAAGGCGAATGCATGTAGTAGAGGATAAAAAAAAGGAAGAACTCGAATCAACAAAAAAGGAAGAAAATAATTCCAGCCCGAGTGTGCAACCTCGCGCGCAACTCTGGAGTCGAGTGCTCCAGTGCTCGACCGGCGGTTACGAGGTATCAATTTCATCCCTTTCATCACTTATTATACCAATCTCATCATCATCATCATGCGGTTTCCCATCACCCACACGCTCGTGGATTATCCGAAAATGATTGAATTGTCTATATTTTGCATAATTCGTGCATAACCTTGCGAGAAGTAGAGGATTTGTCAGAGGCGTTCATGGTAATGAACGATATCCTTCCTTCCAGATACTTCTTCGACGCCACCACCGGCTCCTGTCGCTCGTTCCAATTCTCTCAATGCGGAGGCAACGCGAACAACTTCAACTCACTCGATGAGTGCGAGGGATTCTGCGTCGATAGACAGTGCGCCGCGGGACAGGTTCGAGGCTACCTCGCATTTTCCTAGACTGTTCTTGATAAACCGAGGAAGCGTACAGAAGAACCAACAGATTCGTACGCTTCCTAGCCCAATGTAAAGGCCAAATAAGGGAGGAAAGAATATTACTCGGAGCTTAGTTATTTTCAACGATTTTCAAGGTTTCAAGATGCATTTCTTCTGAAAATTCATTGAGTAGCAGAAGCTTAGAAACCACTCACTTCAGCCGTACCGCGTCGGAGCAGTGAATGCCGCGTGTGCACCTCTCGCAGCCTCCTCTTGCCCCCGTCAGTTCGTCTGCCAACCGCCCCTGTTCGGAACGGCCTCGATCTGCTGTCCTTCGCCGGGTGAGGGATGATCTTTGTGCACTTCTCTGTTGGCCTGGCTATTCTCAAAGAGCACTCTATTCCTATCATTCACATTCTCCGCCTCACTCCTCACTCAGAGTGGTCGAGGCCGGGCCAAAACTTAGACGTTCCCATCTTCGATCTTTACAGAGACTGCACATAGTGATTATGAGAATGGTTGAGAAACTAGTTTTTGATCCTCGAAATCTCTCAGAACTAACGTGCAACGAGATGGTCTCGGCGGGAACTCCCTGCTTCGGACGGTCGATGACCATTCAGCGGTTGGTCGAACTTATTCACTCAAGCGTATATCTTCATGAAATCTTACGCTAGGAACATCGATGATCATCCTTCCTAGTTTCTCATCTTGATCAAAAATGAACAGAAGCAGTTTGCATTGAGCATGCAAACCGTGAAGCAATAGCCGAGGGAAATTGAGTTTGAATCAAGAGTTCTGTTGCAGCTTCTACTTCAACCCGAACACGCGTCGCTGCCAGCCCTTCCAGTACTACGGCTGCAATGGAAACGGAAACAACTTCGAGACTCTCGATTCGTGCAATAACTTCTGCTTGAATGCGGTTGATTCGGGTTAGTATTTTCATTCTCAATTTTCTTTAGAAAACACAAATGTATTCTACTGCATCTTATGCTGCGGAAAAAGTCGGGGGAGATTTTCTCCTGGGGTGGAAAATGTCGCATGGAGAGAAAAAGGAGAAAACCGAAAATTTGAATTGGCGCCTTTTCGATATCTCTCTTGCCCGTGGATCTAGGGACTTGCAAGTTTGTTTTTAGGGTTCTTTGGGATGAAAAACCATAACATCCAATTTATTATATAAGCCTCTAGCTGCACGGGAAAGTGAGATCTCGAAATAGCGCGAATTCAAAATTTCGGTTTTCTCCTTTGACTTTTTCCACCCGAATTTTCTCTTTTCTCTTTTCTCACCCCACTTTTTCCACAGCATCAGCGGCAAAGTATGATCTCCTTTCGTTGCCTCAGCCTTAGAATTATGAATCGATGATGACAAATTGATCTTTGATCTCTCCCAGTCTGCGGTGGTGTCTCTCCCCTCTACAACCCGAACAACGAGGTGCAGCGATGCTCGGATGACGTCTCTTGTCCAGCTGGATACACCTGCAACAGCCAGAGATACTGCTGCCCGTCGGCTCGTGAGTATTATCTACGTTATCTTCCCTTGTTGCACCTGCTAATTTATTGTGATCTACATGCTTAACTATCTTTCCTGATTTCACTGAAATTATACGTAGAGTTATATGAACTTCATTGAACCGGCAAGAGGGATGCGACTCTAATAAGCGGCAAAAATTATGGAACAACCCTACGAAATTTCAGAAACGGCCTGCGCCGCACCCGTCTCTCGCGGTAATGTCTGTGCTGGATCTCCTCAACGTTCTCTCTGGCACTTCGATGCCACCACGCAGAAGTGCAGACAGTTCACGTACAATGGTGAGTTCTTCATCTCATTCTTCATTGCTCAGCCGAAATCCCAAGATCAGCAGAATCTTGAACAATCTACTCTTATGTAGTGTTTTGCGAGAATGAATCGTACAAACTGATCATTGATCTCTCAGGCTGCGGTGGCTCGGCCAATCGCTTCACCTCCCTCTCCTCCTGCACGGACACTTGCGTGAAGGCCGGAGCCCTGGGGCAGTGCCCTCGAGGAATGACCGCCTATGTGGATAGTGGAGACGTTGCGCCCAAGGTGAGACCACGCCCACTTTAGGCCACGCCCCTTTAGCCCCGCCCTTTCTAATCGATAATTTGCAGACCTGCACACTCAACGTGATGGGCACCTGCCCTCCATCGGCTTCCTGCGTCAGGTAATCGATAATTTGAGGTTACGGTATCGGGTGAACGAGTACGGTATCAATCAATACAGGTCAACGACGAATCGCGCAATCTGCTGCCAAGTTGTCACCTCTTGTCCCGAGGGACGAGTACCGTACAACATTCCCGGCTCGACCTCGGTTGTTTCCTGCAATATCGACGGCAATGACTGTCCGTCGGGCAATGTCTGTGTGGAGAGCAGGTACGGAGGAGTACTGTAGGGAGGTTCGGTGGGTCAAACTCCTGATTTCAGCTCCGTAACAGGATTCTTCATGTGTTGCTCGTCGAGAACCGGCATCAACAGCCAGCGACCGCCCCTCGGAATGGGCAAAAAGCAGGTTTGATCTTTGATCTTCGATCACAAATTCTGATCGTAATTCTGATCTTTGATCTCTTCAAGGCCGCTCGTGAACGTGTTTCCCAAGTGCTGAAGGACCTCTCACCCTGCCCGCCCGGTCTCGAGTCGGCCGGAGAGGTACGGTAGCATATCTTTATCGATCGATAACTGAACAATTTAGATGTGCACCGTCAACGAGGTGAACTCATGCGCCGCCGGAGAGCTGTGCTTCAAGGATCGAGGTGAGGCTTATTGTTAGAGATCAAAGATCAAGGAACAAAGATCAAAGACCACTTGCAGGCTACAAGAACGGCGTCTGCTGCAAGACCACGCCCCCGAAGTGCGCCGAGAAGGGATTCATCCCGATGTACATCACCAGGAATCAGGTACGTTTTTGCATTTTTTTCTTCAACTAAGACCTACAAGATTACATCGATTTTCGCAAACATGCTACTGAATTTGCGAATTTAATTTGCGAAAAAAAAACCTTTTTTTTGATTTATCAGCGAAGTAACAAAAGTGTGCATCCTCAGAGTGATTTCTTTGTTTTCTAAATGTTGTTCATGTAGTAAAATCAAATTCTCAGGTGCAACTCTGCCAGTCCGACCTCTCGCCGTGCCCTTCCGGATCTCGCTGCATGACTTCGAATGTACCCACAGTGGCAATCTGCTGCCAGCAGTACAACCACCCTGGCAGACCGATGGACCGACCGATGGGACACGTTCTGGTGAGATATTTGTCTGTCGAACACGTTGGAAAGGGTATCAGATGATATCAAGGGGATTGTGTAATGGATAAGATGGTCATGGTAAATACGGCTATCCACCCGTGGTTCTACATCAATCCTTTCGATCGGTCCACACAACGATCTTGATTAGCTCCACGCTACGTAGTATTTCATGAAAACGATGCAGAGCAGAAGCATAACTGTGACGGGATAAATATGAATTGTGCATTTTCCAATCTAATCTCTGCCCTCTCAGCCTCCTCCCTCCTCCTCTCCGATGAAGAAGGGCGTGCCCGATCTGAGCAATCCCCTGTGCAAGAACAGCGAAGTCCCGTTCAAGGTACTATTATTGGATTTGATTTGTATTTTCGAAAATGCAGAATTAAATAAACGAAATAAAATATTCAGGACAACTTCGGCAAGTTCGTCTCGTGCAACTTCTTCCAGAACTCGTGTCCGGTCGGATTCAAGTGCGTTTATCTTCACAACAAACGACCCAAAGTATAAAGTTATTGGGATAGTTCGGCAACAGTATTGGGAAGAAATCGTGTAACGTGTCAGACACGTTCTATCTTGACTCACTCAATCAAATACACCCTCGTTTTGCGTTCACGTAGATGCAGTCATGATTTCGGAGAGTTCACGCTTTTAACAAAACGAAGTGGTATCTGAAAGATCAAAGATCAAAGATCAAGATCAAAGAGAATGGTTCCAGATGCGAGTTCTCGAACACTGGCCAACCCGTCTGCTGCAATGACGTCGAGTCGATCAGATGCCCTGCCGGTTCGTCCTCATTCGAGTTCGGAGGAAGACCACTGGCGTGCCCTGCTGGATCCACGAGGTATTCTTCACTTCAACATGTTCTTTTACGCGCTGCTCACTCTAGAATGGTCGTGCTTCCTCGTTGCAGCTAGAGTTTGCTCTATGCCATGCCCACTGTTTAGAAAACGAATACAATTTGGAACAAAACGAACGAAAACTCAGCATAGAGTGTCCTGACGACTGCACTGATGAAGATCCTGCAAAACATAAAATAATAATCCCAGATGCCCCAATGGCTACGCGTGCGTGCCCTCACTCAACCCTCGATATCATCTGTGCTGCTCCACTGGCGCGAGTCTTGTGCCCCAGTGCACGCGAGGAGTCGCCTATTTGGATCCTGGTATGCTACTTTAGTTATTCATATTCATTTCTGCCTTCTCATGCAATCAGGCAAAAACTCACGATGCATGCATTCAGAATTAGTTATCCAGAACCTCTAGGAGTTTTCTCTGAATGCCGTTGAAAGAGAAGAGAAGAATTTGAGATGCGGAAAGGAGATGAATAAGAAAAATTCGTAATGATTCCTATTCCAGTGACCAATCAGCACCAGGGCTGCTCTCCTCTCTCTCCCATCTCTTGCCCCTCTGGCTTCCACTGTCTCGAATCGACGCAGGCCGGACATTTCGTCTGCTGCACTAGTGGGGATATCACCGCGAGCTACAAGGGTATGGTCTTTGATCTTTCCCTCCTTCAATCCACCTTCGTGGCTGTGCCCTCAAAGACTGAGAAACTTTAGAACGTCTCAACCATGCACCCTGCTGTAGAAAATCAATCAAGAATAATCCCTTCAACTGTAACATTCATCAGGTTTCTGCCCTCCCCGTCAACTCCCGCACATCAACGGCAACGGCGCGCCCTCCACCTGCCACATGACCCTCCATCCCTGCCCCACCACGGCGCCCTACGTCTGCATCTACTCGGCGGAGAGACAGGTAGGTCCAAGTGTACTATAGGTATCGATCTGAAGATTACGGTATTCCGCTCAGGACTCCTTCTGCTGCGCGCCCATCGACACTGCAGTCCGCGTCGGCAACTCGATCACGCTTCGATCCTCGCGTGAGTATCGATTTTCGGAGTGCTACCGTATCCCCAATGCAACCTTCGAGACCCAAACTGTTTCAGCCGGTCATGGAATCAACGCAAACGGTGGTCTGGGACACGTGCCTTCTACGCAGGTTAGTGCTCTGTACAACAACCAATCTAAATACATCTAACTCCTATCACAGGCAATTTGCAGTCTTGAAGTTCAAGTCTCTTCAACAGTGGCCCTGCCGTTCTAGTCTTATCACCTTTGCTTTCAGTCACCCTTCGACTCGCTCCCCGTGCAGGGTTGCCCCGCGGGCACTCGTCCTCTCGTCGATCACTTCAGGAATGTGGTTGAGTGCGGAATTAGACCGTGCCCCGATGGATTCGCTTGTGTGTACTCGCCGACTGTGAGTCTTTTGTTGCAATCGTGCTTGTAATCGTGTAACCTAGGGCTACTTTTATGCTTCTTTCAATCAATATAGAACTCTGCTCAAAAGTGTACGTGTGAAAAGTGAAAAGTGAAAAGTGTAAAAGAATTCGAATATCATCATCAAGAAATTTTAAGATGAACATGATCTAATCTTTAGGACTCCCGCTGGCAGTGCTGCTCCGCTGGTTCGATCCTTCTGAAGTCGATCGCCCCGCCTCCGCTCTCACCCGATCCGTCGCCTTCAACTGTAAGATTTGATGATATGACATTCTCCTAAAGTCTCCTAAAGGAACGCCTGTATGCGAAAGAGAAATTGTTCTGTGATTTGACTGAAGCAAGTATGCGCTGACCGCAACCGAATAATTTCCAGGAGATCTCTTCTCCTAACGACCCGTCTAAGCCCGTGCTCGAGTGTCCCTTCGGCTTCTCTCTAATCGACGAGAAGTGCATCAAGGGTACGGAAGATTACAGTAGCGACCGATCGATAATCAATCGACACTTACAGTACTCTACGTCGGTCAGAAGGGCTGCAACACGGATGTGCAGTGTTCTACTCGTGAATCGAACGCAACTTGCGACAGCGGGTAAGATATCGATTAGTCAGTTATCGATCAGTTGCCGTGATCTTCCAGATACTGTATCTGCCCGGAGAATCGACCTCTTGTTCATGGAGGAAAGTGTGTGTCCGATTGCCCCGCTGGATTCGCGAACATCGCTGGAAGGTGCAGTATTTTCATCGATCGATAATCAACAAATCAATAACCATTCGATAATCCAGATGCTACGATCCGACTACGGTAATCTTCATGGACTCAGTCGATGAAAGGGCCAACGGAACGATCGGAGGCTTCTGCCTGGATACCGTAATCGAGGAGAAGCGATGCAGCGTGCTCAATGCGTACTGTAGCGAGAAGGTATCGATTGATTTATGAAAATTAAAAAAAAACGATAATTTCTCCAGACGATCACTTGCACGTGCAAACCGGGCTTCGAACTGAAGATGGACTTCAAGAACAAGAATGATGGAGTGAGTTTCCAGATCCTTCCTTCTTTCTAGCTTATCGATCTAAATTCGTGTTTGGTGTTGAAGTAGACGTGAAGAATCAGTGAGAAGTCTGCATCAAAAGTTTCGAAACTCAAATCAACATTCACATACAGGGTTCCTGCCTGCCCGATCCCTCCTCGAAGTTCTCCTCCGATAAGCCGATCCCCGCCTCGGAGACGCTGCTCGAGCCACAGCAGGAGGGCGAACTGTACTTTGTCGATATCGGTAAGATACCGTACTCCGAACAAACCGTAATCTTCCCCTCAGGACCTCCTCCCTCACCATCGACGCCCGAACTGAGCGAAGGCAGTGGAGAGGAACCGACAGCGCCCAAAGAAGACGATGAGAATCTCGATCGATATCTGTTCCAGTCCGACCACATGGTTGGAGTCTTTGCCTGATCTACCTACCGTAACCCTACCGTAACCTACTGTACCCTATCGTATCCCTCACTATCCCCGTGTCATTCCATTCAGAGTAGAGCTTCTGAACGCTGCCAAAATAATCAATATTTACCATGAGCTAGTAGCACAGTATCTAGCACTAATCCTAATATTTTGATTTCCCATGACGAGGTATGTATTTATTATATAATCAATAATTTATTTGACTGTTTGTACATTCGTGAATGTGTTCTGATAAATAATTTATTATTATGAAACGTTTCAAATCGTTCGCAAAAATAGCAGACTGATTTTGATCATGAGTAGTAGAGATCGTAGGTTTTTTGCTTTATGGGCGTAAGTTCTGAATGAACAATATTTGACTTCGAACTGATAACCTTGAACGATTGATCAATAGAAACTGTCTCAATTACACGCTGATTTGAATTCGCGGGCGTTTCCGACGTATCTCGGCGCACTGTCTATTCCCCGGTTTCTGTTACTTTTGAAGATGAAGATGCTAAATGATCTTATTTCTCTTTTTCTTTCTCATGCTGCTGTTTTATTTCGCTTGTGATTGTACCCTAGTTCGCTCAGCGTCGTCGTTTCGTATCTGCTCATAGCCTAACGTAGAATTCCTTCTCATTTTTGTGACTCTACTTTTGAATAACATGCTGGATAGTTAGGATTTTCAGCAACTCTCTCGTTTTTCAACACTATTTATCTGCCTGATTGATAGTATCCTTGACTAATTGTGAGGATAGCTCAGAATTCGAGCGTGATGATGCTAAAGCATGTAGATGTATGAAGCACACATACATTTTCATGGTCCTCCCATGCTTTCTACGCCACCTTTCTACGTCTTTCCTAATTTCTTAATATGTAATTTTTATCATGCTTCATTAACTTCTGCCATTATTTTTCGCTCTGATACTTTCTTGAACTGATTGAACACGTTGACCCTTCGATTTCCCCAATATTTGAAAATATTTTCGAATTCCGAGTGATTGCCAGAGGGTCCAAACCCGACATCCGATCTCGCTCGACCACTAGTTCAACCTCATGGGCAGCTAGACAGCGATGCTGTAAACGACTGAGTTGCCATCCGATCTAGTCATGTCTAGTATCTTTCGTAACCACTTGCCATTACCTCCATATCTCTTTCTGTCTTTCTTCCGCTTTCCGTTTCGCAATTTAATTTCGGATACTTCCCCAACCACTGCTTTCAATTACTTCTCATGATTCCGATATTTTTGACGCCCAACGTTTGCGCTTTAGTGAAGTTTCCCAATCGAAACTTTCCATCATAGATCATTAGGATAGCTTAGTGACTCGAGAAGTTTGCTAACTAGGGTTCGAGTTCGAAATCAAAATCTTCGCTCATTCGAATATTTCGAAATGAAGAAAAAGGTCAAAGCATTTTCCATTTTGTATACTTTCTCACCCTCATCCCGAAGAATTCGAATCGGCAATCCTACCGCTAATGTTTGCAGATTGAAGTTGCAAAGACTTCAAAAATTATCTTGATCGTCCTCTCAATTTTCATTTTCTACGTTCTTTTTTCATTCCTCATCATTCTCTTTCTACACCAATCGCCCAACTGCTAAACACTTTGCTATTTTTCGTTTGCTTTCTACTGTAACTTGATAGCTTCATCCATAATCCCATTCAATTCTTTGATCTTTCGATTCCTCGACCTGATGACCTTTTCGAATTCCATGAGACAGACAGCGAGAGAGCGAGGGATATTGAGAGAGCGAGGTCGGAAACACAATTAGACATGTTGTAAAAAGCATGTCTGGACGTCCGATCTAGTCAGTATCATTCATATCATTCGCAACCACTTCTCCTCATCTCCTCTTCCACTTTCAGTTCTTTCTACCCTGCTTCCGCTTTCCAATTTCCACTCCTGTCTCGGATGCATCACCAGTCACTTCTTTCAATTACTTACTTCTCATGATTCCGATATTTCTGTCCCGTTTTTGTCGCTCCAGTTTTGAACAACGCGCGCTTTAGTAAGGGTTTCCATCATTGATCATTAGGATGGTTTAGTAACTGCGAGATGTTCGCTAGCGTTTGTAGGTTGAAGTAGAAGACAATAAATTGAATAATTCCCCTGATCTTAGCTATTTATATTTTCTGTGCCCTTTATTCATGCCGTTCCATTCTTCGCCATTCTCTTTCTAGGTCATTCGTCAAACTTCTCACATTTGACTATCTTGTCTCTTGCTAATCTTACTTTGTTACATCCACTATTTTTCATTCATTTTCTCACTGAATACTTTGATCTTGCTCCCTTGTGAATTGATTCTGATCTCATTCGTGCAATAGATCAATCCCTTCATTGCCTAGACAGCCATAAGCGCATGATCGGAAGTCGTAAACGACTTGGTTGCACGCCCGATCTAGTATCATTCATCTCATTCGCAACCACTTCTCATCTCCTCTCCCGCTTCCAGTCTCTTCTTCTCTCCTGCTTCCGTTTCTATTTTTTAGTTGAATAATTCCCCTGATCTATCTATTTTTTGTTTTCTTTTTTTTCGTCCTTCATTCATTCATTTTTTTAAATATTCATCATTCTCTTTCTACGCCATTCGCACTATTTATTCTCATTTTTGCTATCTTGTGTCTTGCTGATCTCACTTCAGTATTCTCATTGAAAGCATTGATCTTTCGATTTCCCAAATATTCAAAGCGCTTTTTCGGATTCAGAGACATAGCCAGAGGGTCCGAACACGACATTCGATCTCGCTCGACCACTAGATCAAATTCATGAACTAGACAGCGTGATCGGAAGTCACATCAGACATGTCGTAAACAGGACTTCCGATTCAGTATGCATCCGTATCACTCAAAACCACTTGTCCTTATCTCTATTCCCACTTCCATTCTCTTTCCCTCGTGCTTCCATTTTGAATTTCCATGTTTTTTTATAGATCTCGGAAACTTACTCAACCACACATCATTTCAGTTCTCACTCAACATTCCGGCATTCAACATGCAACCGCAACGTGCTTCAACTCGCGCCAGAAGGGACAAGGTATGTTTCACTAATTTTATTTTACATTTACCGACTTCAGATCGATAAATGCAATGAAATCACTCTTCAGGTCCTCTTCTCACCGAGTCGTGAGGTTCGAGCTTCTTCCCACAGCTCAACATCTTCCATCTCTTCGGCCTCCTCAGCCAACTCCATCGATGTCCCTGACACTCCTTCAAGCAGCAGACCCGTTGCTGCTCAGGATCTCTTCGGAGCTCAGCTGAACAAGGAGGTATGCTAAAGTTCAAATTGTCGTTGTTTTACGGTATCAGTGTTCTGAAATCATGCAAACTAATCATTTTGAACCACGTTGAGTAATCAATAAAATTGCAGAATCGCCCGGCTAAGGTCGACGCTTTCCCCTTCGCTGCGGAACTCGGCAGAATTCCAGAAGAAGAATCGATTGAGAGCACCAAGGCAGCTACTACCGAGGACAAGTCTCTCGTCGTTGATCCTAAGAGGACTGTGAAACGCCAGAGAAAGACTCCAAAGGTACGCTACTTTCTCGTTTATTTGCCCTGAAACCCAATGATACTACTGAACAGATGAGCAACTTTTAATTTTTCTCAACCCATCTCTTTCAGTCCTCTGCCTCCACTTCATCCACCGCTTTGTCTCTTTCCGAAGAAGGATTAAACTCCACTTCAAAGGCTGACGCTCCCATCGTCGCTCAGAAGAAAGTTGCTGTGAAGCGCCGTAGCAAGGCCTCTGCGCCTAAGGTATGCATTATCGCATTTCTATGGAGAGTCAAGAGTCGGAGTGGACCCACAACTGAATGATTATTCTAAATAAAGCAATTTCAGACCTATGCCTCCACCTCATCCGCCGCTTCGTCTGTTCATGAGGAAGGATTGATCTCCCCTTCCGAGGACAACTCTCTGGTCGTTGACCCTAAGAAGTCTGTGAAATGCCAGAGAAAGACTTCGACGCCTAAGGTAATTCCTATTCCATTATCTTTCTTACTTACCAGCTCATTTATTTTCTCAAACTTTCAAGAGTGCTTAACTGAGGAAATTTTCTAAATCAATCCATTCCAGTCCGTTGCCTCCACTTCATCCGCCACTTCATCGATTTCCGACAAAGGATCAATCTTCCCTTCCGAGGAGAACTCTCTCGTCGTTGATCCTAAGAAGTCTGTGAAGCGCCAGAGAAAGGTTTCTACGCCTAAGGTACACCATGTTCTCATTCTCCCTTACAATTGTTATTTACCCCTATTGATTTTCAATTGTAATTTCGTCCATTCCAGTCGGTTGCCTCCACTTCATCCTCTTCTTCTTCTGTCGGAACATCGACGATCGAATCTGAGTGTGACATCGATGAGGTTCGAGTTAAATTATTATTATTTATCATAAATAATTGAAACAATTTACAAAAATAAATAAATTAAATATGCAAATTTCAGGGTCAACCGTCGCCCAAGCGTATCTGTCTTCGCAATGTCTCTGTGGATAAGGAGGTGATTGTTGATTTTCGAAACTTGATTTTAGCTAATTATTAACATCGAAGTAATAATGTATATTTCCAGGCACTTCGCAAGAAACTCTCCGCCAAATGGACAACTGGTGTTGATGGGGAGAAGAAAGAGATGGTGGAGAGGAAAGAGAGAAGAGAAAAGGATGTGAAATTAGAGAAGGAAGAGAAGGCAATGGAGAAAAAGACGGAAGATAAGAAAGTTCCGAAGATTTCTCTCAACAATCTCAAGTGCTGTCTTTGCGAGGTGAGAATTCTTTCGTTCAGCTACACTTTTCAAAATTTAGAAACATTGCAATCTACAGAAATTAGAAAAAAAAATGAATAATTTCAGTTTTCCACCTACTCTGCTGCTCAATTAATCGAACATCTCAAGGAAAAGCACGATACTACCCTCCTGCAGGTACGATTTGAGCCATTTTCTGCATTTTTTTCGATTGTTGAGCTAGAATAATCTCACAAAATGTTCCTTCATTCCTCCCTGCTCTTTCTCACTTTTCCTGCAATGCAGTCTATTTCCCCTCATTCTAATCCACCTCCTTTGCAGCAATGCCAGCTGCTCAGATGCTGCTTCAAAGACCACTCCGGCAACGAGTGCGGCGCCTCTGCGAGAGATGCAGAGCAGGAGAGAGAACATCGAGAGATGGAGACGAGAAGAGAGGGAGAGACGCAGAAGGTTGATGATCGAGAGATGAAGAGTGAAGAGGAAGGTCATTGGACTGTTGAGAAGGTATTTTATTCTACTTACGACTAAACTACATTTGCATATTTACAAGCATCTTTCGAATATGAACCTGCTCTATTCACATGAAAATGAAACAAATTTCAGTGCCCTACAAAGTGGGAGTTAATCTCGATCAAGCCGAGCCTTGCTGCATGCCTCATAAACAACCAGAAGAGACAAGAAGAAGCGGCAGCTGCAGCAGCTCTGCTTGCGGAGCAGAAAAAGGCAGAGGAAGCTGCTCAGAAGAAGAAGGATGATGATGAGAAGAATAAGGGAGAAGAGGGAGAGAAGGAGAAGGGAGATGAAGAAGTAGAAGAGAAAAGAGAAGAAAATGAGGAAGAGAGAAAAGAAGAAGGAAGCTAACCAGAAAAAGCGTTGATCGCTCTCTCAAATACTACCGCGGGTCCTTGTCCTGATCGCGCTATTGTAGATTGATTTATTTGCCGGTGTCCCCAATATTTTCGGTAGTATCTTAGGGATTGTCTTACCCCATAGACCTTTGCATTTCTTCTTGATCTCAAAGTGTTTAGTGTATTGTTGTAGTTATTATCTAGGTCTTGTATAACTCGCGCCACCCTGTACAATATCACTTGTACCATGCTTTTATCTTTGCGATACGTAATTTGAAATAAAATCTTGATGATGAAGCGTCTCAGCGTGTATTGAACGAAATCAATTGAATTGCTTATTTTCTTAGCACATATGACAATGGAGAATAGGAGTGAAATCGCAATAAATTACTAAACATCTTATCAAAACAACATTAAACACAATGCCTCGATTGGAGCCCACTTAGGCAAAATGAAAAAACTAGAGAAACTACAGAGACGGTACCATTGGATCGGTATGGAGAAGGATTTGTCTAAGTTCATTAAAGGTTGCGAAAATTGCCAGAAACGGAGAACCCCCTCTGCAGAGACATCTAGAGTGCCTTCGAAACCCCTGAATTCTGCATGGTCCGAGTCCGCTGCGACATAGTCGGACCCCTACCCCAATCCATGCAAGGAAACCGTTGCTTTCTTGTGTGTCAGGACGCATTCTCCAAGTTCGTCGTGGCAGCCGCGATGACTGACCAGAAGACCGAATCGATGTCTTAAATCATGAACTATTCGCACGTCACGGATATTGTCGCGAGTTATATACTGATTTGGGCGCGCAATTCACGAGTTACGTGTGCTCGATCAGTCGATTACGATTCGAACTGCAACTGCCTACATCCAGCAAAAAATTAACTACTGGTGCACTTATATTGCATGAACGCTTTCACCTTTTCTTCATGAAATCTTCAAAATTTACCACTGGCCCCGGATTTCTCGAGAGTCTCCTCGAAGCGGAGATGATCGAAGATGTAGTCAATCTGGAAAATTGAAAACTTCAGTCGAGAATGCGAAGAGCCGTGCATTATGATGAAAACATGTAGTAGAAGTAAACGAGATTGTTCATTGATAATGAGAGAAAGTGTTCCTTTGTAATACTCGCTTATCATGAGCAAGATAATCGAGATTAACCAGATCGCATTGCAAGAATAGATAGCGGATAGGAGAGATTGTGTGAGATATCATTAACGAACTATTGCAATAACGAATAGTTAGTAGTAAGTCCTTCCATCGAGAATTATCGGGTTGGTCCATAAGTTTTGCACGATTTGATCACTTTGATATTCTGATCCCAAAGTCCATCAGTATTCAAGTAACTAAAGCCTACAAATGCACACCTATTGAGGCCTTGGACACTCTCTTTAGCGCACGTTTCCATTTCTCTGGTTGATCATTTATACGGATTTAGTAGGGCTCGAAAGTGGAAGTGCCACAGCCTAGGTCGCTCAGATTATCGGCTCAGCATTCCTCCGAGCAGCAAGGTAAGTCCAAAAAGTTGCCGTAGGCGTGAAGTACGTTGACGTGGGATACTATATTAGGTAGTGTCTCAAGGTGGCAGTTACAGTTTCTCCAGTGGCGTGCGTCTAACCGAAAAGTTCACTCGAGTAAGTGTGCTAGAATTCAGTTTGTGGGCCTGCGTATTCGTTTTAAAGGATCTACAGAGCATATTTGTGTAGCATTGAATAGCTGCTGCCCCAACAATGATGACATAAAAATTGTATGAGGATACGGCTCTAATCTTTCTGTACTTCAGAATTTTAAATTCAGGTATCTCGAACCTATCATCAAAATGCATACTTTTTGGGCTGTAAATTTTCTTACAGAACTGCAATGGACAAACTATTGTGTTCTTCTGATACACTGACCCTTTCGCTATACCTGAAAAAATTAGGAGATTACCGGTATCACTGCCTTGATCATAACACACAGCTTGAAAAAGTACTTAGTTTTGCCCATTTTTTTCGTTTTCTAATTTTAAATTATTTTCACGAATTCTGCCAAAGCGAAAATTGATTCAAAGATGCCTGGATTGAGCTTACGTCTACTACTATTCGGTGCGTTACGGACAGGTCACGGAGAATTGAGGATAGAGAATTATATCACAATCAAAATCGTGCAAAACTTATGGACCAACCTAATAGTAGCAATTGCACAAAAATGATTTTGTATTTGATAATATTTTGAACTCACTTCGTCTGCTTTGTGAAGACAACTCCGCGTGTAAATCGGAAACTAAAAAAATGGAATATAGAGATCCAATTATCACGAGGAGATCCAATTATCACGAATGTACGGCATGTGTGTTAATGATGCCAGTGAAAAATAAGAGAAAAAGTATCTATCTATCATGCATTTTGGATTGAATGCAGCTTTTATCCTCTTGTGATCAGTACCATTCCCGTTCTTTCCGGACTCGTTTCTGCCAATGCCGCATACAAAATTTCAGCAAATCTATTGTCTGGGTACACCTCCTCCTATCCCTGCCCTGCAGTCTCTGCAGGTTGTTGCTCATTGTAAATGATCAAAATATTTGTATTGAAGATATGTGTTGTTCACAAAGAGAGAACAAGGGATCTGGTTTATTCGATCACATCAATACGATACATTATTGTTCTCAAAACATGATTCCGCAGTCCTTCTTGCCTTCTCTTTCACTCCATATCAGTGATATGGAGAAGAGATGGAGGGAACATTCGTAAATACGAAGGGAAGGGCGGACTCTCCTCACTCTCCCCACTCTAACATCTGGTCATGTGGCACTCTGATATTGAGTGACTCTGGGCAGCGAGAAACTTCTTTTTCTCTCGTCTACCTTATCATTCTTTCTCCAGTCTCTGTCTTCGTTGCTCTCAATAGTGTTCTATAGATTTATTTCGTTTTTTTCATTGAACGTTCCTTCAATTTAACCGCATTTCAGTTCTGTCCGATCTACTCTCGGATACTCCTTCTTGAAAGAAGAAATACGAACTCAACAGCGCACTATTTTGAAGTCGTGAGTTTTACAATGTTTATGAGTAAACATCGACAGCGCGTGAAATTAAGTGACTAAAGAACAGCCCCCTCCGAATACGAACCGTAACTTTTCCCTCCGTTCTATACACTTTCATTGCAGACTTCAACAGCAGCTACAATTGTCCTGCGTTCGCCTAATGCGATGTGCTAAGGATCGGTCCAACCTCCTCCTATCCTTCTCAGCAGTCTCTACCGGCTGTTACCCATCGTGGAATGAATAAAATTATTGAATTGAGAATTTGAGCAGTTCACAAAGAGAGAACAAGGGAGTTGGCAGCATCAGATACTTAAAAATACTGGTTGCAAATGTTCATTGGACTGTTCTTTCTATACCTATCAGTGAGTTGAGAAGAGATGGAGGGAATGCTCGTAAACACGAAGAGAGAGACGACGACTCTCCTCAGATTACACACTCCCTCAACTGGTCATCTGTCACTCTGAGTCTCCCTCGCAGCAAGAGGCTTTTATATCTCATTCTCTCCCTTGCCCTCGCGATTCCTTCCTTCCCATCCTTTTCTTTGTCTGATTTAGTGTTGAGAACACGTCGTTCGCCATTTCATGCACTGACATCTATCAAAATTTGTATCGATTTCAGTTATTTCCGATCTACTCTCGGAGGTTACTTCTGTAATAATGATTTGAAGATTCACCACAATAATGTGTAAGATTTCGAACAATCTCCATTGGTGATATCCAAGAATTTTCCACTGAGCGTTCCTCATTATCTCTTTTCAGATTCACCAACTCACTTCAACGAATCCGTCACAACATTGAGAGATGAAGTGGACATCGAACAAACAGTTGCTTTTCAATATTTCCGCATCCGTGAAAGTATCGGATCTTCGACTCTTTTAACCCCTCTGTCTGCGGGTCAACACTCCACAACCAAATATATGTATAAATACATATTCGTTGTAATAATACAAATAAAATAAATATATCCAAGACCTGTTCATTGCACAAACAAAAAACAATCGAGCTGATTGTTGCTAAATGATGCAGCTAAAATTATTTCCGATGTCCTTCTCACTATCTTTTTCTGTCTATATCAGAGGAATGTTCACGAGTGGGGGAAAAGAGATTCGCCACGTATTACACTCTATTTCATCTGGTCATATTCCACTCTCCGTTGGAGAGCCTCTCCTTAACCTATCACTCTCGTCTTCTCTATTGATTCCATAGCTCGCTTCCGAGTTCGTTGTATCGTGTAATTTTTCACTTCTGCTTATTCCCGAGTGTCTTGTCTTGCCTAAATGGCTCGCATTTTAGTTCTATCCGATCTACACTCGGATAATCCATCTGGAACGAAGACATGAAGTATCACCGAATAAAGCAATACGGGTAATATGAAATGTGAGTATTTCGTTTTTTTTTTCTGACGTTCAAGTGTTAGTAGCATGTGAGATACCGATAAAATAGGAGGACTATGTTTTTACCTCTCTAAGTCGACGACTTTCTCAGGTACATACATCAATGGTCACTGATGGATGGACAGCATACCGGAGATTAAGAAGAAAGCTGTGAAAGCTATAGGCTAGCTCCATGGCCAATCTGGCATCTCGCTCTCCCCCAATCACTGCAAACAAGAATATAACCACCTGATCTGTGATAGTGACGTTTACAAGGATTCTAGAGATTCCACGAACGATGTAAGCATGTCTGTTTATGTAATATTTATTGTAAAAGTGATATAAGCGATGAAGAATGTTTGAGTCCAACCTCACATTGGTTCGAATATTCGAATTCTCAAACCCATGATCTCTAGAAGATTCAATAACTCGAATGAGTAAAAGAGGGATCAAGAGAACCGTCGCATTGTTCTCTATCTCATCTGGTCATCTGCCTCTCCCTGTCTCTCCGGTCAGTGAGTCTATCTTTCTCCCTCACTCTCCTCGATTCCTTCTTCACTTGTATCGTTCATTGCTAGCTTTCGCGCCCGCAATAGTGTTGTTGTTGTTCCCTTACTACTGCTAACTCATCAATTTCTTGTCTTGTCTAATTTGATTCGACTTCAGTTCTATCCGACCTACTCTCGGATACTCCTTCAACAATGAAGAAATGGTTGTTAACAATCAAGTCGCGCAAAATTTACTGAAAGGTAATTTATCTATGATAAATCTCTCTCGTTCACGCATCAAATTGCGAACTGTAATGTGAAAATGTTGACTAAATCGAATAACGCGATGCATTTCAGAGACGGGTGGCCGAATCTTTACAAGTACGTGTAGGATGTCTTCTGAATTGATGGGAGGCATCTGTATCATGTATGAAAATCCGTCCCGTTGCCTCATTACTCCTAAAAGAAAGAGAACACGAAACGGTCGGACGAAAGCGAGTATATACGCTGTTGATTACGATGCACCTAACGAACGTATTCATTTGAATTGGAGACCTCTGCATTTCACAAGCGGATAAAGAATGGAGGCACAAAATGGTTTTGTCAAACAGTTTCAAATTTAATGATCAGTTGCAATCGCTGCAGATTTTCTCAAGTGTCGGCTTTTTTTCTTCCCTTCTCTCTTTTCTCTTCTTCATATCTTTGAGTTGAAATGTTGATCAAGGGAGTATCTGTTGAGAGTAGATATGGCGAAGCTCTTCGTAACTACGAAAAAAGGGATATCACTGCTCGCCCCTATCTCATCTGGCCATCTGCCTCGCTCCCTTGCTATCGAGTGACTATACTCTCTCTCTCTCAACCTCGCCAATCTTTCTTTCCACCATCTCTCCCCTTTCTTCCTTGTTGATTCTAGTGTTCACAGTATTTCTGTTATTCAAGCGTATTTCGCCGCTATCTTATCCTGTCTAGCTGACTTGCATTTCAGTTCTTTCCGACCTACTCTCGGATGCTCTTTATAGCATGAAGAAATGAAGCATAACATTGCAATAATATGAAACGTGAGTTTTGCGCCTGTTTCATGTTTGTTTTGAACATGTAGAATGACAAGATCTAATATCGAACTTTTCAAATTTAAAATTATTTACAACGTTGGCAGGTGCATCAACGACCACTTTCAAACAGTGACGTACCATTTTGACTTGGCCGGAAAAGGGATGGAACAAGTCAACGAAATATTATTCGTCCCTTCCTGACATAGTGTACTCTGAAGCACAATAGATATGCTCAAGGCCAATCTACCGAATCACCTGTGTTCCCATGAGAAGTATAATCATCTTTGTTCCCTGTAAAATCGATTGTAGAAAAAAATGATAAAGAATATTGGAATCAATGGGCCATCGCCAGAACACATCTATGAGAATTCCTCGACAGGGAGTGGTTGGTTGAATCTCCTCAGATTTCAATGATCCGATCATCCCTAGGAAATATTCTCAGAGAAGGAGGGGCCAGGAGACACTCTTCCGAATGTACACTATCTCTTCTTGGTCATCTGCCACTCTGAGTGACCCGAGTGAGAGAGAGGGACAGTGACAGACCGTTCCCTTTCTCTCCTCCCTCTTCACTCATCTCTTCCTTCTTTCCCTCCTCTGTGACTGCGGACCATATTCATTCTCGTTTCGCGCCCTTTTTGCGTTCCCGCTTTGAATTTAGTTGCCTACATAATTCATCTAAATTTCAGTTCTTCCGACCTACATTCGGATACTCCTTCTTTCATGAAGAAACAACTTTTCAATAATATTTAATCGTGAGTAAAAAAATGTTTTATTGAGAGACAGCGAGCACTATTCCGAAGTCAGATTTCAAGATAATTTTCACAGGTTCAACACTCGTGACTGACGGCTGGAAAGGCTATGGGGGCAATAAAAGTGGCAATGGACATTCTGAGGAATTCTCTCCACCGCCTTCCCAGAGGATTCAAAGTGTCTGAGGAGATCAAGTTCCTTTTCCCAAGGGATGCTAGACTAATTTGCACTGTAAATATATTGAAGAATTGATAAAGTATTTTCAAAACGGAAGACCGTTAATACAACACATTTCCACTAGTGGAATGGAAGACTCTTCACACCTTTGTCAGGTGAGATAAAGACACAAATAAGCAAATATTCAACTCTTTCTGGATATTTTCTGCTCACTACTATCAAAATCTATCAGAAGATCAGTACCTGCATTCTAACAAAACTTCGATTAGATTCTATACTATTGTTCTGTTTTCAAACCCCTGATAGTCTCTCCACTATCACCTTCAAGCAAATTTTCCATTAAATGCTGGTATCGGGCTGTCCAATTGATTTATTTGGTGCTACCTCTTCGGCTTCCTTTGTAGTTATTACCTTAGTGGACTCTGCATTGCATAAATCAAACAGACCAAGCACCCTCTCTTCACGGCCTACCAGAGGTGACAAGAGCCCTCTCACGGTTGCATAAGTGTGAAGAAGGGGTGGAGTAGGACAGAAGAGGCTGTTCTGTCATGCCCTTCTCTCTTGTCAGCTATACTTCGTTTCTGATTGCGTATTCATCGCATTTATGATCCAGATTTCAGGATGGTTTCACCCTTCTCATTCTCACTCCTTCTCCTGCTTTTTGCTTCCTCGTATGCAAACGGCACGATTTGCAACTTCTTGCTTTATTTTTGGCCTACTGATCAAAAATGTTCAGAATGGGAGAGCACAGAACTCAATCGGGATCCCGCCAACTACGAAGACTTCTACGCAATTAGAGACGATGAGGTAAATTTTGCTTTTTCGGCATGTTTGCATACTACTGGAGGATGATGTAAAATGCGAGGGAAATTATTGATTCAGAGCAACAAAACATTTTCAGTTTCAACCTGATGATGATCGAATCCTTGAACATGATGATGAGGACGAGATCGCGATCTGTAAAGAGGATAAAGTGAGCAAATATATTCGAAAAATTTAGTTTTGAAAATACGAAGCGTTACGAGAGAAAAAATACGAGAAAATCTATCACTGAGGATGTAAAGTAGGGATGTCAGAATTAAGAATGACTCTCCTCATTTCCCACACTCTCTAACCGATCAGGCAGGCGAGAGAGTGTGTGAAATGAGGAGAGTCACTCTTAATTCTGACATCCCTAATGTAAAGGCCTGTCCCTCAACTTCGCTCTCCTCCTCATTCGCCCTCTCTCTTCTTCGTTTGGCTGCTTCTCCCTCCGAATCTTTCGTCTTCTCTCCATACTCACTCGGCTCCGCTCTTTCCATCATTCATGACGGAGCTAGAGGAACTACGCAGAAGGAATTGACAGGGTTGCTACTCCCTGGTTAGTTAGATTGTGATAAAGTAGTACATATCCGTACCTTCGATTCAGGTTGTAATGAAGATGATGTTACCAACCACTATTCTTCTCTGACTCTATCGTTCCCAAAGAATACTCCAAACGTTTCTTTTGATGTCGCAAATCGCTTGTACATCAATGATTCGGTATGGATGTTATCTCTCTTTATTACCTTATTCATACGTTGTGTTAAGATATTGTTCAAAGACACATATAAGGAGCATGTGAAAGCGCAATATAACGTCAAGGTAAACAGTTGTGATGATGGTACTATGATGAGAACCTCATGACAATAAAGCTTCTAAGTGTTCTGAAACATATTCGAAATATGCAAAAAATATTTGTACTGGAGTTCCTAAACGCGAGTTCCGAAGCATCTCCTTTCCACCGTTTTGTGATAAACTGAAACATTGCGCCGATTCAGGTCGAAAGTCTCAACTTGAAAGAGAAAGAGGCAGCAGCTAAAACAATGAATGAATTCGTAAAAGATGCAACTAATGGGAAGATCAACGATGTCATAAAAGCTGAGGAAATGGACGATAACGTATTGCATACTTAAGATTTAATCAGAATCATTAATTTATCAGGCTGCGGCAGTTCTCATCAACGCCATTAATTTCCGTGGCTTGTGGAAGTACCGATTCCGGAATACTCGAATTGCTCCGGAAACGAATACGTTTTATGGAGTCTCAGGAAAGAGGGAGGCATGTAAATGTTCGATTCGAAGTTGATGGAAATGTTTAGATGGTATTCATGAGCCAAGCTCGTACAAGTTATCAAGTGAATCTGGACAATGAATTTGGTACTGCTGTGATCATGCCCTACAAGGTTCTTTCCCTGAATTCTTCCTGGGTTTACATGCCAACTTATAGGACGAAGATTTCAAATTCTTTGCTCTTATGCCCAAGGATACGGATCGGTTGAACTTTGAGCGAATGAGAAATAGGTTAACTGGAGAGAATCTGATGCATATCTTATCGAATGCTAAAAAAACCTTGGTAGAAGTGAGTAACCAAACATAATTAGTTGAGATGTAAATTAGTTCGCTTGAATTTGCAATCCTTACTTTTGTAACGCGTGCCAAAACTATTTACCGTTGAATATCAATACTTTTTCAGCTTGTGTTTCCAAAGTTCAAGATTGAATCCAAATTGGACGGAGATAAAATTTTGAGGAAATTGGGAGTCACCACTATGTTCAGGGATGCGGCTCATTTCTCGAAGGTCTCAGCCCTCTCAAGCTTGACGCTTATTGTCCATAATTACAGATATTGAGTCCAACCGATGGTAAACTCAAGATCTCGAAGATTATCCATAATGCTGCAATTGAGGTGTGAACTTGAACAATTTCTAGAGAAATTTCACAGGGTCAGAATTGTTTGACGTGCTTACAACAATGAAATGAATACAATGTAGTATGCAATCTTCAGACGAATGGGCTCGGCACAGAAGCCTCGGCGAGTACTAAAATTATGATAGATTACATGCTTCTTTCCAATATGCCAGTCGAATACGTCGAAATAAAATTCAATCGTCCGTTCATCTACGGAATCATCCGAAACAATGCTATTCTCTTCCTTGGACAATTCGTTTGAATGTATTTCTTTCGTGCGTGATAAACATTTTACTAATAGAGGAACTTCATAAGATATGCCTTTCACATCATTTTCCTCCCAATGTAGTGCAGGTGGAAATATCAAGAGAGTGGGAATGTATTTCGGCCAGTCCGCTGTAGTTTTCCTCATGGTTTTCACGCTCCTACGTGAGTTTCATGCATGATTCTTTTTTTGAGCAAATTTGAATATTATCAATTAAATTTCAGAAGATAAACTCGTTCCATGGGGAACGGGCTTCCTCATTATAAGGTGAGTTATGTAACTCACCCTGAGGAGAGCGATATGTATGAAAGTTCAGGAACACGGGCAAATACACTACCCTTCTCGTCATCGAATCCCTGGCTGGATTACTAGTTGCTTTTTCGAATATCATAGTGATTCTCATAATGATTAGTGGATGGAAGAGATTAATGAAAGTGGGAGAAATTAATTATTATAATAGTCTAGGGAGATCATATTTTGGTGTTTCAGAACCCCTTTTACGTCATCGTTGCGAATCTTGTCGTCTTTACAACACTAAAAGCTGTTGTTGAACTCGGATTCGTCATACCGTACTATCTGATGCAGAGCAGTGGGGAAACCAATGTGAGAACTCCTTTAGAATTGAGTTTGGCTTCTGATCAAGTGTATGACAAAACGTCGACCGCTTGGGTGGTGGTATCAACAAAATCACACGTGATTTTGCAAAAATGGTGTGGGCACAGCACAGTTTTCTCACCTGCCGGAAGGTATAAATTGAGCTTAGGGTATTTGAATTGTGAAATTGCAGCGTGTTGGATATTTTCCAAAACGATATGAGTTTTTCTTCTTCAATGTTTCGGTGCTTGCAGACTACGGTAACTTCTAGTTTTTACTTTAAAAATTGTCGTGAAAACCATTTCAGGCGTCCTCTTCTTCTCCGTTGCTATAGCAGTTAATCGATATTTGGCCATTGCTAGTTCGTCTGTATGAGATTCTCGAATTTCCCTGTAAGTGGGCATCATTACAGTATCATTCAAATCAATTTATTCACAGGATTAATACAGCACTATCTTGCGTGATTGCATGGATATCTTCCGCTGTGATTCCACTCCTGTTCTATGTCTGTGAATGCCGATATGAATACGTTGATGCAGTCAGTTTTGCTAACAATTATTGGCGTAGACCACGAAAAAACATTGAAATAGAGCATGATACATCCATACAAATTTCAGTTCAAACTCTACCATAACAAGTGCTCCATTGACATTCCTTGGATCAACACTCTCATAAAGTGCTTGATCTATCTCACATATGTCTGTGCAATAGGCGTACTTCTTCTGTATCTACGAATTGTTGTATTCTTGAGGTACGATCTGAATATAACTAAATTCATATCGTAGATGTGAACATCGTACACGCTCAAATTACAGCAAATCAGTGCAGACGAAATTGCTGAGCCAAAGTTTAGTGATATTCGTCCTTTATGCGGTAATTTCTTCCAATCTATCTGCAGAAAATAATATTTTTAGTGCTCAATGCTCACCGTTTTTGTCTTGTCGTTCATCAATCCTGGAGACTTCATTTTCGACCTCGCTTATGCGGAGAATCTACTCAACCTATCCATTCCTGCAATCTACCCGATCTGTTTTTTGACCATTTCGGAAGAGATGAAGAGGTTATTTCTCTATGGTTTGTAAAACCACAATCGTCTATTTATAGCATTCTCGTATCAGCATTGATACCGAATTTCCCTGGATGAGTGAGTAGCATCTTTTCAATTAACGTCAATCTGGTCGCTTCACTATAAAAAAGTTTGCAACATTGAATTCGCATGAACAACACTTTCTTAGCCGATGCAACACAACATTTTTTTTTCGAATATCGTGTAAGCGTCTTTTAGCGTCGTTTTCCATACGCTCATCTCCTTGGTTCACTCAACAAACGTTCTATTTATTGCGATCCGTTCACAATTAGCCTACTCTATGTATTATGTTCAGATGTCCAGTCCTCCTTCAAAAAAGCGGCGCCAGTCCGAATCTACTGCATGTTGCAGCATTCTTGGAAGGAAATCAAAGAAACAAGCAGTAATCTCGGATCAGGTAGTCAATTGCTTGCATTTCTTACCACGTTCGATAGGGAAAATATCAAACGATAAAAATATTCATTTTTCAGGATTTTCTCTCCAACCTCAATGACGACTGCTTGCGTGAAATTTTCCCATATTTTAATCAGTAAGTTTTCTTGGATACTTACTCGCAACCAATTATTCATGCTGAACTCACAGCCAGTAGATCTGAGCGGAATGAGTATCCTTGCAGCGAAGACCTTGATCATATCTCAACTGTGAATCACAAACTTCATTTTTTCGCTGAATCGTTTAGAGGATCTCCGGAAAAGAATGAAGCGGAAAAACTTGTGTTCATTCAGGTGTTTTTGACATGTCATTATTTTTAGATGAGAAAAAGGTAGAGACACTGATGAGAATACTATTTTTCATTTCGAAATGGTTTGCTTGAATAAGGAAATTAATTGAAGGACAGACATGGCGATCACCATCTCTTCGCATACCTTTCCTATGGCAAATATTTCTACCTGAAATACACTTCCGAAGGACCATCTTCTGAATTTAGCGAGCGTACATTTGCGTACATTGATTTGCCGAGTGAAGTTACCGTGAGATACTATCGTCCTAGGATTCGATGATTTAATTTAAAATTCTTTGTAGTTAATCGTCAACAATTGCATTTTTGATTCCACGCCGATTCCTCGTCATTTGTTGATTAGGATGAAGTATCTCAGCGATAGATACAGTTTTCACAAAATTGTGATGAAATGGGTGAGAGCGATTTATTTCATCTATCTACTATTGATTGAATTGATTGTTCGCAGTTTCTCATCGATAGATCATTCTTGGATTACTTCGAGAACCTATTTGCTGGAGTAAAGATAAATAAATTCAAATTCATCAGAATAAGTTATGATGAAAAATCGTCAAAGAGAAGGTTAGTACCACAATTTTTTACTCGCAATTTTGCCTCAACATCGGGGCAGTTCATAGAAAAAATCAAACAATAAGATCTTTCAGACTTTTCCGCATGATTCGATCGATGCAACCTAGGAAGGTCACGTTTCACGGCATAAATGAAGCAGTGAACTGGAAATTTGTTCGTCGATTCTCACAATGGACGACTTCGCCGAGTCTGTGTCTTATTGATGATGACGTTGTCTTGGTGCGTTCAGTTTTGACTATGAACACAGAGCGTTCTGCCGCGTCAGAAAAAGGATGAGCGAGAGCAGGGATCAGCCTCTCCCGCTCATTTTGAATAATTCGCACAGGCGGGAAACTTATCCTCTATCCGACCCTTCTCTGGAGGGGAACAATGAGGGTCAGAACGCTGTGCACCAATCTTAAAAATCGCAGGAACCGCCGCGCGAAATGTGCGCAAACATTGCGAAATTCGTTGATCTCAAAGCAGAATGCATCGTCGTCGAAGCAGATATGCTGATGGATTTGATCAAGGTTCAGAATTTGCACTACTGTTTACCATCGATTATTAAATCAGGCGCGGCTTGCACTCAACAAATCGGGAAAATGGAAAATTTCCACTACTCGAATCTCGAGAGTGGAGCTTGTCGAAAGTCTCCGTACTGATCACAAGGTATGATATATAATGAGATCAATTAAATTTCTTACATTTTCAGTTCCGAGTGACGACAGATTTTACGTGGGAAATACATGTTAAACACATTAAGACGCGCTCAAGTGCGTACATTTCGGGACTGAAAGAGGACATCGTTGACTCTGCTTTTTTGAAAATTAAATTTCACATGCCATCCGATGGGGATTCTTCCGATTCCGAGTCTGATTACTAGATTTTCATGATAAATCTATTTGTTCGAACCAAATTCCCGGAATGAAATGTAAAAATAGAGTTTTCATGAATTTCTTGCACAGAGTCGATTCTAGTCTCCTCCCTCACAGACTGACGAGCACAATAGGCCATAACTATTCGTGCTGCGCAAGAGCCGTGGCGTCACTTCGAGAGGTGTCAAATTACGAGCATCCTCATTCTATACGCTCTCTCGGAGGTTAAGGGAGCGGAAGAGTACTAGAAACAGGGAGACCGATGCTTATTCTTGTCGTGATAAGAGTTGAGTCGGCACGTCTTTGAAGACGGCATGGACCACGTTGCTCGAGTGTGACAATAACCGATAGCTTCGGATCTTTGGCGACTCTGTCAGTGTTGCTGACCAGACTCGCGGCGTCTCTTTCGGAACTGCTTTGATTTCTGGCCTATATTCGCATCCTATTGTCATTCCGAGTTGTAAGAATTTGTTCTTCCCTCGGTCACTTTCGTAAACACATCGAGGTAGCGTAAACTACCCGCGTTCGTCACAAGATTTCACTGATTTCTTCCACATTTTCCTCGATGGAACACGTTATTTGCAGCCAAAGGATGCTGCGAGTGCTGCTTGCAGCAAGCCTGCTGCTTCTTGGCTGCAGCATTGCAGCCCCAGCAGCGAAGGTCTCGAATCTGGGTGAGTGATTAGTCGAACTAATTAACTAATTAACCAATTAAGATACCGCCTGCTCCACTTGCGAGTTCGCAGTCAGAGTGCTGCACAACATGTGGGGATCCGACACGATGGACGAGTGCGCCTATGAATTTAGTGAGATTTTCACCAATTTTCGTAACTATTTCTGTTCCATGCTCGGCCCATCAAAGCGCAAAAGTTTCAAGGAATAACAGTAGTAAAGCATGACATGCAATGCGATGGACGCACCGAGATATTTAGTTAGCTCTGCAAGTGTTTGTCTAGGTTCTGAAGCCCTGTAGAATACAGTTATCACTTTCGAATTTCAAATTTTGGACACGTTTTCTGTCTAACTGTTCTTGTTTCAGTCGACTCAATCTGCGAGGAACTCCAAATCGAGGACCACTTCGTGTGCACGGGCATTGCCAGTGCGTTCGCTGTGAGTTCGCATTTTGCCGTCTTTGATCTTTTCGAACCGCTTGAAAATATGCATTTTCTCTGCAGGACGAAGCAGTCTGGGTCATTGGCGAGATTCTCATCGAGCCCGAAGAGCTGTGCGGCCTGCTCATTGATGCGAGTTTATTTGTCAAAAACATTTCGAAAATCCCTTATTTGCTTGCTTTGCGAAAAAGTCAAAAGATTGCGTTGATAATGAATCTGATCAGTGCAACGAATAGACGAGGATGGTTCAGGGCTGCGGAAACTTCGTCAACCCTCTGACCCAATCGTGGAACCTCTCCATCGCCCCTAACAAACCGCCCAAGGCTGCCGCAAAGCCGATTGATGTTTGTTCCTTATTCTTCTCTTATCCGAATTCTCGCTCTACTTGTAAGAAGAGCACTGTTTGTTCCTTATCACCAGTTCAATGCGTGCACTAAATCGATCAACTGTGTACCAATTTATATCCAAAGTTTAAGGACTGTTGTTGTTGAAATGAGTTTGAAGATTAACCTTGAATTTCAGAAGACCAAGCCGACGATCAAAGTGCTGCACCTCTCGGATCTGCACGTGGACAGGTTATTTCAGTTTTGCTCTCCCCGAAGTCGCCCGTTATTCTTCTGAAAATGCTACAGCCAAGAAAAATAGCGTAATGCTGACGAAATCATGAAATAACGAAATCTCAGAAAGTACACAGTCGGAATGGAGGCGAAGTGCGGCGAGCCACAGTGCTGCAGGCCGACTGGCGATCCCGATGTGAGAATCCGTGATCTTTGATCTTAGGTCCTTGATCTTTCCAGGAGATCTTCCTGCAGAACCCTCAAACCGGCAACGCTATGGACAGAATCGAGCAGCCTGCTGGTGAGATACGATTTATCGCTCTCAAGTAACCTCTAGTCAAGGTTATCGCATTCATACAAATTAAGTAGATGTAAATGATGATGAAGGATGGTGAAGACTCGATGAAGATTCAACATCCATTCAGGCAAGTGGGGCACCGTGGCCGACTGCGATACTCCCTACTGGCTGTTTACCAACATGCTCGACCATATTGCCGCGACGCATAAGGATGTAATGAGTTTTATTAATTAATTAGCTAATTAACTAATAATTCATAATTATTTTAAGATCGACTACGTCGTCGTCTCTGGCGATCTGGAGTCGCACGCCGACTGGGACTACACCAGAGAGAGGCATCAGGTCAGAAAATCTAATTTGTTTTTGTTTTTTCTCTATTTTCGCATTCTGATCAACTCGTAGTGCAAAATGTGACAAGAAAGTGATGAAAACGTTATTTGAGAGCCCGTTTTAGTCTATACAGAAATGAAATAGTCAAAAACGAAGAAATATTGCAGGAAATGGTGAAGAACAGCTCGGATACCATTCGATCCCGCCTCAACAACATTCCCACCTTCTTCGCAGTTGGAAATCACGAGGGAGTGCCCATTGACAGGTAATTATCTAATTAATTACTTATTTAATTAGCATAATTAATTACTGGCTAATTAGCATAATTAATTAAGTTTCGCCCCTCACTTCACCCCCGAGAAGTTCCACATGGACTGGCTGTACGATACGATGGCTGACGCGTGGAAGGGATGGGTGCCCGAGGATCAGATGGACACTGTCGAGTAGTGAGTGAAGTATCATTTTTACAACAATAAAAAACTCGAAATACGGTTTTCTAAAATGTATTGTAAACAATCTGGGTTCAGGAAAAAGAAAGAGAGAGGGGTCAGTGCCCAATGCTCAGAGAAATACGGTCGAGTGATGAGTGAATGCTTCTGTTGCATAGATAATCTCCGTTTGCGGTCAGAGACACAGAAAACGCGTTTTTCAGAAAGAAAATGTACAGCAAACAAGATCACGACATTATAAATTACGCAATATTTCTCGTCTCTAGTAAGTCAGCTTTCTTCTCCTTCTCCACCAGCCGGCGTTCCATCTCCTCCACCACTTCCACTTCCAGTGCCACTGACGGCTCCGGTTCCCTAAACACAATACTGTAGTAATCGGGCTCGGGCTTTAAGACTTCGATATATTTCCCCCATGTTCAACCGCCAAGCAAGAACGGGATTCACTCACATCATCTTTAGCCGTAAACTTCTCTTCAAGCTTATCAAACCATTGCAGTATTGGTGATAGTACGTAGTTCCCTGCGATTCAAGCATTTTTATAAAAATCGTACGGTGACTTACATATGACCCATATGGGGTAGAGAATGCCGGTGCCCCACGTTGATACTGGAGCGGCGGTTGTTGCTCCGACGCCTAGAAATTTCTTTCTTGCCCGAACTCAAAACAACAACAACAAAAAACAAGTGGACCAGAGATCAAAGAGATGCCGACGTCACCTTCTGGAGCCGGCCCTTCGTCGTCATCATCATTTGTTATAGGCGGAGCGGCGCTGTCGTCTCTGAACATGATTAATTGTCAGACAGAATATCTAACTAATCTTAAGAGTTCGAACTAAGGGTTGCCGTCCCTTCATTCCACACACTCTCTCACCGGTCAGAGAGACGAGTGAGTGTGTAAAATGAAGAGATGATTACCCGTATTTCGAACTCTACCAATCTTCTACTTCAATGAAAACCCACCTGCGAATCCTTCGTAGTCCAGTGGGAGAACTGCCTGCAGGGGTAAAGCATTCGATGAAAATCTGAAATTAGCCATCTCGATCAATAAAGAAAAATAACGCTCACAGCAAAAATCGCCAGACTGAGTAGGATTCTTGAGGAGAGCATGCTGAGTCGCTAGGAACGACTACGCTAACTTTGCTCCCTCTTTTATTCTTCTCCAGATAAAGTTCGCCAAATTGGGTTGCGAAAGTGGATTTCAGAGTTGATTTTGTCGTCGTTTGAGTCGTAATTACTAAAAATACTTTCAGTATGGGCTGCTACATGCGTAAGATGTGGCCGGGCCTTCGCGTCGTTTCTCTGAACAACGGCTACGGAGACCACGTCAACTTGTAAGTTCATAGTTTTAATTATTTAATTATTTAACTTTTTAAATAACATAATTCAGCTTCCTCTACGTCAACCAGACCGACCCCGACGGCTCTCTGAGTTGGTTCCAGAACCAGCTGGTGGAGGCCGAGAAGGCTGGAGACAAGGTGAGCCCTTCGAACAATTATTTCTGTTATCCGACAAGCATTCAACTTTCGTAAGTAGAAACTACCAATGATTCATTAACTGATATAATCAGTCTCTGGGCGAAAAAATGAATCTCCTGGCTTGCGAATCAGTCAGAAATAAGGCGATTGTAAAGATAAGTTTGAATCGAAAACTCACACAGGTGCACGTCGTGGCGCACATCCCGGGTGGATCGGGAGAGGCGCTTGAGGGATGGGCGATCAACTACTACAAGGTCGTCAATCGGTAAGCGTCATCTACGTTTCCTCTAAGAACTTATCCACTGAATATTCAGAACTAATTTCTGAGCACCATGTCGCGATTTTTGAAAGAAAACGTATCAACATAATGATGCAACGTTAAAATACGGAAAGAAAGTATATTCCTCAGATTCGAGGACACGATCACTGCTCAGTTCTTCGGGCACACGCACTCGGAGGAGTTCAACATGTTCTACGAGGATCCCGATGTTCGTTACTCTCTCATTCCTTATTTGTAACAACTAGTGTTGCGATGAGCTCGTTGTGAATGATAGCCCCTTCTTGGTGTTGAACAAATTCGTCAAACGTAGACAATATTTGATTGATATGGTAGCCAGAGGTTTCTGGTGAAATATGCTTCAGATTTATGTTTATCAACGAAAACATTAACTCCAGGACGCCTCCTCCCGCCCCACGGGAGTCACCTGGTCCGCGCCTTCCCTCACTACGTACTCCGAGTACTTCCCCGCCTACAGAATCTACGAGATCGAAGGACAGTACGCGGGATCGCAGTATGTGAGTGACACCAGAAGCGTACCAGCACGATTTTCTTAGGCCATTTAGAGTGAATACACTTCACAATCAGTATTTTTTAGTCCTTGTTAATGATGCCAGGAATGCGTCATCACGATTTTCTTAGAGACATCAGAAGCGCGTCGGTATAATCTGCTAGCCCCTAAAGAGTGATTCCATTGAGCGCGTAATCGACTGGGCCGAGTACTACGTGAACATCACCGAAGCGAACAAGACACCGACCAAGGATCCCGAGTGGAAGACCCTCTACTCGAGTGTATTGGATGAATATGAGATGGCGGTTAGTCTTATCGGAATATCTTCTTTTTGTGTCCTATCGTCAGCTCTAGGGAGATCTCAAAATTTCGTAAACTTTGCATGAAACCTTCGAAACCTGTAATTTGAATATCAATAACACTGAAGCTACCGTAACCCTCACCTTTCCCCTCAGGACGCCTCCCCTGCCGAGTGGGACAAGTTCATCACGAAGATGATCACGGACGATAAGTTGTTCGGAAGATACAGGAAGTGGGTTATCGATTTTCGAAATCAAACTTCAACTTTTTTGCTTGGGAAAAAATGATATTGAATGCAAACTGCTGCAATGATTATCTGAAGATCAATAAATGAATCTCTCAGGAATCTCTCAGGAACTTCTACCGAGAGAAACACATAAAAATCTTGTGTTTGAACCTTGGAATTCATGAAATAATGAGTAACGTTCAGGAACTTCTATCGTCAAACCGACTACGGAGGAGACTGTGACTGGTCGTGCAGGAGAGGATTCCTCTGCTCGGCGAGGAAGAACCACCACTTCACCCCCATCTGTGATGATCTGCCACTCGGTACGCCTTAAATTTCTAAAATAGAAGATGATAAATTGGGGTAAAATATGCTAAAAAAAGAATCATTTCACCTGTGTGCGCGGGTTCCATCGTAGATAGCATATTTATGAAAGAGAAAAAACACTATGACAACATAGTTTGAGAAAAAAAACACTATGACAACATATCCAGAAAAATGATGAGATTTCCAAAACAACGGTGCTGTGCATCAGATGATGCACGGATACATTTGCTTTACTTTCAGACCCTCCCTCTGGCTCTGGCCGTCGCGTGTCCGCCCTCTCATCCTCGTCCATCGCGAGGAAGTCGAAGAGGAGAAGAGTGGTGCCCAGTGTGGAGAGGATGCCGACCAAGGAGGAGGTTTGTTACTGAAATCATACAAAAATATTGTCTTCGGGCTCGGCAGAGTTGCCGATTCGCATTCATAGTCTTCGAATGGGAGGGGGGGGGGGGTGAAGAGTGTGCAAAATGGAGAGAGCGTTGACTTCTTTTGTCATTTCGAAGTATTCGAAAGAGCGAAGACTTCGAATTCGAACCGGAAACCCTTAGGCTCGGTCTCATTAGTTCAAACAAGAAAGATTGTGGTAAATTGTCAAAGAGGAGAAGAGTGGTGCCCAGTGAGGAGAAGATGCCGACCGAGGAGGAGCTTCGATAAGAGATTCATCAAAATAGTAGAGGATACTCTGTATTTGGCTCCACCCTTCTCAACGTAGACCGATAAAGAAAACCAGAGTGCGAGATACTTGTCAATTCATACACTCTCACCCGTCAGAGTGATGAGAGGGCGTGGAATGAGGAGATGGTGACACGTATCTCGCACGGAAACTCCAATGAAACGAAAAATTATCTAGCACAAAAGGTCAAGAAATTAATCTAAAATGAATATGAAAAAAGAGCTTGAAATATAATTGTCAGGTCCTCGCTCGCGCCCGCAAGATCGTTGCCAAGCACCAGCTGAAGAGCAACAGATTGGATGGAAAGTGCGCTGTTTGAAGGAAACATTCATTACAAATTCCATCTCCCATAATGATCAGCAATGTACAGTGTACGAATAAAGAATTTCAACAGTGTACAATCTGAGACGTATTTGTCAAACACGATGAACTGTAATTCGATGAAGATACAACAATAAATAACCTAATGCAAGCAATTCAGTGCATAACTTATTTACACAAACTGTCCTATGAACAACGGAACATTTCCTAGCATAATGCAGTAGAGGAATGGCCTATCGAATCTGAGATCCGGTTTGGGGCAGAGAACAATCAGCCCTTCCACTGTGGCTCCGGCAGCTCGCGTGCCCTTCTCGTCGATCTGAGATGTGCTGTTGTTTTTCACCAATCTATTGTTGTTGTCGTTGTTATTGTAATTTTCCTAGGGAACAAAACAATCGACTAACATCGATAAATGCTTTGTGGAAGATGTCGCCGACATAGAGACCAGGTTGCTTTGACATCTGAAGAAAACAATCATTAGTGAACCCATTTTTTGAAGAACACCATTGAAGACAAGTACTTACTCCAGTCAGATCCGCCTCCAATGGCTTGAAGCAGTCCGTCACTCCCAGCTTCTCCATCGCTTCCTTCACCCCGACTGTTGAGTCGATCGAGAATTTGGGCAAGCGAACCTGAAAGTTATTGAATTACGTTCTTCAAATTCAGTCAGTCGAACAAGCTCTCTTCACACACCCTCTCAACGGTCAGAGCGACCAGAGAGTGTGTGAAATCAAGAGACGAATACCCGTATTTCGAACTGTACAACTAACCACTGCCCGTGCTATCTCCTCCCTTTGCAGTCGATCCATGGCAGCTGCGAGTTTCTCCGCACTCAGAGATGTCAACCATCCATCGAACGGCCCGTTCGGCAAGATGGCGACGAATCGGAAGAGTTCGTCCTGAAGAGATATTGCGCTACTAAGATAGGATTGTACACTCTTTCCAAGAGTATTATTTCCCTATCATTCTCCGCCTAGAAATCCATTTGCATCGGTCAAGAGTCGGTCAGAGACCGAAAAAAGTGACAAACTTAGTACCTTGTACGGCAAGCAGAGTGCAGTAACCTCATCGTCTTCGTAGAAGTTGAATGCCGAGTCTTTGTACATGAAGTCTTCCTGAATAAGACGCGTTGATTATTTATCATAGTAGAATGTTATGAGTAGAGTTCGAACTACGAATCGCTGTCTCTTCTGTTCACACACTCTCTCGCTGGTAAGAGAAGTGCGAAATGAAGAGACGATTACCCATATTTCGAACTCTAGTGATGAGAACGTACCTCTCTGTTGCCGTTGATCCCCTTGAATGTTCTTTTCGAGGTGAGTTCCTCGGAAAACGGAAACTCCCAGCCAGCCTGAGCGATCAAAATAGCACATTGAAGAGCGCATTCACAAGATTAGAGATCATACCTCGAACGTAGTAATGGAGAGTAGCACAGCTCGCGATAGATCAGAGAAGTCAGACTCAGATACGATTTGATTGATCATGTTGTTCGTTTGTTGAGTGACGTATGAATTTACTACCTGATGGTTTTAAAGATGGTTTGCAATGAATTTTTCCACCTTGTTACGGTTTCAAGGGGTTTTATCCCGATAAAAGCACTCACATTGGCAGCTCCAAAGGGATCCTTGAATGCCAGAGTGCCGATCTTAGCACCGAAAACGCTCTCGACAAGCGCAGAAAAGTCTTGATCGACAGAAAAAAAGGAAGTCTGAATACTGCCAATTTGTTCAAAAAGTTCCAAAATAACGTACCTTATCTACCAAAATAGTGTTGATGGTCGAAGTGCTGACGTCTTTTGTGTCCGGACGAATTCCGTGTTCGATATTTTCAGAGTAGTTCTTCTCGATTGAAACTCCCTGCGAAACGTTCGATTTTCGACAACTCTCTCCAAACATATTTGTAGATTACGGAAAACAAGAACGGAGAACGATAAAAACTGAACCTCGCCAATAATTGCCGTTATCGCACTGGCGTCTGATTTAGAGACAGCATGGATTAGATTGCTAAAGAAGGCGCTGAGATCTTCGATCGATTCACCTGAACAAATGTTGATTGAACTCAACTCAAGTTCGAAATCCCACCTTTGCATAGCAGATTCTTAATCTGCACTTTTGTCTTCCCTCTAGCTCCGTGCATGAGCATGGAAAGTGCTGTGCCTACAAAGTAATTGAGTAGTTTTATGAAAGTTGTAGGCATAAATTGATGAGAGCAAGATAATCTTTAATTAAAAAAAGACAATTACCCATCGAGAGTGGGGAATAGACGAAGTTGCTCTTCGCATCGGAAGCGGTGCGGAAGAAATTGAGAGCGAAGGAGGAATAGGCCAGAATGCTCTTGCGATTGCTGATGCGAAGGCCCGAGATTTGATTGATTAGCTGTAATGAGAGCACTTTATTACAGAAACCCACAAAGATTTTCTACCTTTTCCACATCATCTTCCGCCGTCGATTGTTGATTTGCTTTTACTGAGACTTCAGTGGATGCAATCGTCATTTCCTGAATTAGACGGTGATTTCTTTCTCTGAGAAACTTGTTCGAAAATATTCAAATGCAGAACAGCTTGCAGAGAAAAGGGCGAATTCTGGGAAGCCATCGGAGCACAAAACTGGCACGCGCACGCTATTTAGTTCGTCGCGTTTCGTTTCAACTGAAGCTTTTCAACTTAGTTTTCACTAATTATGGTGCAAAATCAAATTGCATTGAGCACATCAAATATATTTTGTTTACAGAGGAGAAGATCATGATGCAAACACACGAACAAGCTTTTTTATATCATGAATGGAAGAGGAAAAGAAGGGCACTCGTGTTTGCCAAGAGGAAATTGAGAAAGAGGGAAATCTCTTGCTCTCTCACGGACCAGAGAGACGAAATCGCACGCAAAATGACTCACTCATGGGCGTTAGCGCGCTCTTCCTTATCAGTTTCGAATTGCTACGAATATTTCTGTGAAATCATGGCGAAAAGCTTTACGATTAGTCCACGGAGTTCAATCCTGTGTCACTAACGAGTATCTGTTAAGACGATAGAAATATTTTATCGACTACCAGCAGAAAAGAAAGAGAAAAGATAACGAACCGGATATCTAAATTCCGAGAATGGAGCTAATAGAGAATTTGAGGCTTGAAACGGGGGCTATCTGTTTCTCTTCTTTCGGAATTGCTGCGCAATGTGTGGAATGCATGGCTAGAAATTGGGGAATCATCATAGGCGTGATGATGGGAATTGCTCGGAAGGGAGTCTTGGACTCAGGCCTAGTCAATTCGGGCAGCTTCGAATCGTCGATGATAGCAGGAGGTGTCATTCGGGGGGAATCTATCGAGGGAAAGTTGATGTTGCTGCCGGGCTGTTGATCCTGAAATGAATGATTGCAAGTGAATTCCCTATAACGAGAGTCCAAGCACGCAATTTGAGAATTTGAGAATGTTCTCACCACATTATTCAAAGCGATGAAATTGTCGAGCATTTGTCTCGTCCAGCCTTTGATGTGTACGTAGGGCTAAAAAGAAGTAATTTATTTTAGAATCTTTCAGTCGGGATTAACCTCCCACGAGCACGTGGGCCACGACCGCATTTGATAAGCAACCTATTTAGCAATGTTTGACAATCCTGAGTTAGGGGCAATCTTGAGGTGAAACTTGAGTACGATTTCGCAATGGCGGACACACACACGCACAGAAACTTCTGCGTTAGATAGGAGTGTAGATTCCATCTCTAACGAATCTGGCTTACTTCCGTGATAAAAGCAAAGTGGAGTTTGGCCGTGCTTCCTCCTCGAGCTCCTAATCGCACAATGATATTCTTCTCGGCTTGTGCTCGGAATAACCGGAGAACGGATTGCAGATTTACCTGAATTAGACTCATTTTTTTTATCCATTTACAGGAAACTGAATTAAAACTTCGAAAAAGACCCACTTTGTTATTGCTCTGGTAGAAACTCCACAATTTAGCGAGTTCGTGTGGTGCATGAATACTGAAATATTTGTCATTATTTTAGTTAACTTTTGCAAATATAAATATAAAAATTTAAATTTAAAATGATTGAACTCACACGAACTCTCGTCCTTTTCCCGTCCATGCAATCACATTTCTGTACTGGGGATCCATTAGAAGACACAGGATATAGTACCAGAACAGCTTGCGCCTTTCGACTGAAATGCAATTCAATTTTTCTCTCGAAACAGCGAGAAAAATTTGATCACGTCAACTCACATTCATTAGAATGGTTGGTCTCTCTGGGAAGTTTCGGGTGCTCAGGCAGTACTAGGGAGTCAATGTTGATCCGCTCCTTCTAAAATAAATAATTTTGGTAATCTGGGCAAATCAATGAACGCACCTTGCTGTACCTTCCATCGATCTGCGTTTCGCATTTCCTCTTGAGCGAAATTACTTCCATTTCAGTCTTAATTCCTCCTACTGCAATGATCTCGTGAGCGAAGCCAGGAGACATGTCTTGACGACTGTTCGGGGATAGAATGAGGATGATGAGAGGCGTGGATAGACTTCCTAACAGATCGGAGTCGCGTGAAGATCGGATGCTGCCGATGCGATAATTGCAGGCTGTTTTGTGTGTCGGAGGGTCGTAAAACTTCGAAACGGAAGCAGCCGAAAGATCATGATAGACAACGGATGTCGTAAACGCATTGCCTTTGAGACATCAGATGATTTATTGGACGTAACAGATCAAAAGATCGTTGGTGATCGATGACGACATTCTTTGAATATTATCATCAGCTGCATTCTCAGAATCACCCGGAGGGCATGTTGCTAGACGAACGAATGCCATACCCATTATTATTAAATTTTATTTTATTTTATTTGAGGCCGATGTCAACAATGGACAATTGAGTGTTGAGTTAAAAACTATCGAGAATTTGGAGACGAGATGAGTTGTAAGATATATCAGTCCTTCTTCTTCAACATTTTCACCACGAGTGTGATCAGGTCGTAATAGTTCCCCTGAATAGACACCAACAATTCTCGAAAAATGGTCGAATTGTGACCGTTTTGACATGAGAATAGCTGAGTACGTGATTGTAGTAGCCTTCAACTGATCCCGTGAGAACATTACACCACGAGCAACCAGTTTTCTTAAAAGATGAGCAAATATTCGAAGTACACTCTTAGAAAGATTCTAACCTGTCCAGTATTGATGTGAGCATGCACAATCGACATGATTCTTCTGGCCATATCGTTTTTCTGTGAAATATGAGAATATTAAATCATATACAGTTCCCAGTGACATACTTTCAAGTTCGAAATGCCTGTCTGGGCAAATTCAAAGGCGTTCGAGGGAGGTGCTGTATATTTGATTCTTGTGAATTAATTGTACCATTGAAGATCACCACTCAAGAGTTGGAAGATTTCCTCGAAATATTGTACGCCAAGATTCGTGATGAATTCAGGATTGGGCACTAGGTTGAGGTGCTGGTTATCCTTGTATCTCAAAGCAAACAAATTCATTTAGAAAATCACGGAAATATAAAATACCCACTTCTTCTTATCTTTTTCAGCATTCTTTTCAGCTTCTTTCCACTCCACGTAGAGATCCAATCTGAATTTTTGTTGTTGTTTTGAGTGCGAGTAATTTTTAATAACTTCTTTGTTTGCTCAACGATAACGTTCGTGATGAGACACGAAATATCAACAATAGATTTGGTCTTCGATGTTGCGCCAATCTGTAAATAGGTCTAAACTAATAAAAAAATTAAAAATAACACCTTATTGTAATGCTCCGGATCGATCAGATGAATTAGTGCATTCTTGTGGTTCACAAACACAAAATTGCACAGTGAGCAGAAGAAATACTAAACATGTCTCATTAAATTATTTATATCACAAAATATGAAAAAAACGCATTCACTTACGTCTTTCTTCGCCATCGTCATGCAAAGTGTGATAAAGAATGCGTTGTGAGATTCTTCCGAACAGAGAATGTACGGCGAATTAGCTTTCACTGAAAATATTTTCCAACGAAAGATAAATCGATACATACAGTCTCCTCCAGAGAGAAAATAAGGCGTTTGATCGAGGTCAGCGGTGCGCAGAATATCATAGAAGTCTATGATGTACTGAGCAGCTTTACTGAATCGCTGAAAATATTCGGATGTTCAAGTGTGCGCACTGAAATTGTAGTCGTAATCGTGAAACTCGTACTTGATACGTTACTTCAAATTGCGATTCAAGTGGCGCATCCTTATTCGCTCCAAATAGTCTCCCAAACGCCTCAGTAGCCTCATCCACACTGATTTTATGCGGATGATGGAATCTCGATCGGAGGTGCCTGCGTGATTTCGAGATCATGCTTATAAAAAATCCAAATACCTCCACTTTTCGCTCAAGAGCTTGGATTCGCTCAGTCAGAGCTTCGAGACGGTGGTCGAGATTCTTATAATGAATCGCTGCAGCCCTCTGAAAATTAATTTGCCAGAAAGCACACCTCCAAAACCTATGTGTAAACTCAAGTCAAGACAGGTGAGTATTCATGCTTATCATTAAGAAAATATATAGAAATAGATTGCTCACTTGTTCAATTGCTTTGATTCGTTCTTCGATGCTCAACGATTCTTCATCGAGATGGAATGGACATGCGTGCCCGTTTTTCTCGATCAGCTCACCTAAGCACGCATTCGTTTGCTTATTCACGAAGATTCGAATATGAGTGCGACTGTGAGTATGCAAAAGAATTCGCACTCACCTAACGCATGCCACTCTGTCTCTTCTCCCGGGCGCTCTTTCGTCTTTGAGAACTGAATAATCAGGATAAAATCGAGCAAAGACTGGAATCTTACGTAAAATACGGTTCCAACATCGAACCACGCCTTTCGGTATCCTTGCTGGATTTTCAGTTCCGAAAAAGGACCTCTGCAACAAATATTCGTCTTCGCACCACAATCGAAAGATTACTTACTGTATTTCGCCACTCGAATCTCTGTAGAACAAATATTCGAACATTTCGTGGCACTGAATATGAACGAACGTTTTTGGAGACTGGATTCTGCGAACGATATCGTTTGATAGGAATGTACCTTTGATAAGAACAAGAGCCATTGTGCATAGATAATATTTATGCAAATTCAAACATGCATTTATTTATAAAAAAGCATAATCCGATCTCCTATTCATGATTTCTTCGATGGTAGTTGACGAAGAAAGTGAACGGGTCAACATAGGTACAACCATTATGACGGCAAATATGCGTGTAAGTGGTCATGTGCTTGAAGTAGTCTTCCAAACTGCCTGTGAAGATTCCACATAGATTGCATTGCGGCTGAAATATTATCAACAATTTATAATGAACGGACAAATGTGTAACTAGGTTTGGATTAGGGATGGCGAATGAAGAGGTTGAATTGCACTCTTCATTCTCCCTCTCACGCGCGCGCAGATCTGTGTCATTCTTCAAGAAGAGCGAGGCGGGGCGGCAACCTCTTCATGAAGAATAAGAGGGAGAAATGAGAGAGTTCTCCACGATGTTCTGCCTCTTCATGAAGAGCAAAATGAGGGGGAAATGGCAAAATGGCCTCTTCATTCTTCCACATTTTCTCTTCATTCGCCATCCCTAGTTTGGATTCAATACATGAGAAAGAAAGTGTCGCTAGATACCATTTTGTTTCCGATTCGAGATATCAACTCGCGAATGAAATCTGGAGTATCGTTCTGAAACAAGGATTGTTGTAAACGAGATAAACTTGTAATTAAACTTACTATCATTCGTCGGCACATCGTTCGGATGGAAGCCGTCGAGGTTCCTGAAATGAACCAATCTTACTAGTTGCAAAGATCCTTGGCCTTGGACCTGTCTTTCTCACCTGTCAGACCTTGGACTAATCTTCCTCGATGAACCATTGTCATCTGAACGACGGTTTGCACGTCAGGAAAGGTTTCGTGAGTAAGAGGAGTGACGTTAGCGTATCTGAATGCGTTACTGTCTTAGACGAGCAATGGAACACAAACCTCGCAAGCGACTGCAAAATGACCAGTTCTTCCATCATCCACCTACAATATTATGGGTTTCAATTATGCTTTTTCTGTGCACTGTTAAAGAATAAAGCGACTAACCCTTTGACATGGTCAGGCAGAATGCGCTGAATCAAGTCGCAGAACTCATTGAGATTCGCGTTCTGCGAATTAAAATGTTCTACCCTCTTTGTTTTAAATTGAAAATCCACCTCTGTGTGCTCTTTCGGTCTTAACGGGACGATTAGATGCATAATAGCTTGCTTGGGAGTTTGCATGACGAAGTTGCAGCGATGGCAAATGCAGAACTGGAAATACTGTTATCATTTGGCCTTCATATATTGATTGACCTGTCTGCTTTTTAAATCCTCTATCACAGCTTTAAGAAATTCCTCTTTTTGTTCCTTCGTACAGATAACTTTTGCAGCATTGGCAACTGCAATGCATTTTTTTGCGATTTAGTTTGAAAATCTAAGCATTGCCCTCACTGAGCCCTCACTGTGTATATTGATCTCGGGGAGATGATGAAACTTATTGGTCTCCATGGCATTAAATACTGCCATTGCGATAGTTGCATACTTTTCCATCGTTGAATGTGTCTAAATTCGTTCGTTATTAATATTCAGTTATTCAACCAACCTCTTTGACTCGATATGTAGGTCCTTCGGAGCTTTTCTGATTATCTTTAGCCTGCGCTATCTGATCTTGTTTATTTATCAACAAAATTATAATAGAGACTTTAAAACCTTTACAGAAGCAGCGTCTGACTTCCTCGACTCTGTTGGAATCACATTCGCTTCAGATATCGTCTGAATGAATGTGAAATAAATACACTAAAGACAACAAATACTTTGAAACGCTTCTCAAGAACATCGATTTTGTCTTCATAGCGCTGAATTTTCTCATCAATCGCTTCAATGATATCCAGTTGCTGAAATAATGATGCAATATTTCTGTGATGTAAATTCAAATCTATTCATACCTTTTCCAGCTCGTTTAACCGGTTGTCAATAACAACAGATTTGTTTGTGCGTGCATCCAAAGGCTGGAATATGCAGCACACTCCATTGTGCTTCCTTAGTTCATCTAAATCATTCAAATAACGTCTTACACAGATGAGAAACTTTCTTACATAATTTATTGCCTTTAGCGTCATTTCCTGGCGTTTGATCATCCTCGGAGAACTGCAATTATATAATTTGTTATCAGAGTTTAACAGCAAACTTACAATGAATTCGGACTGATTGATAAACATCTTTTCTCTGTACCATTGTTGAACGTCCTTCTCTGTCCATGGTCCTCTGAACAAATCGATATGGTAAAACTGAATAGAAAACTAACCGCCACACTCCGTTAGAGTTTTTGATGAAAATATGCATAACGAACTGAGTTAGTTAGCAAGAAACTCCGTTGAATATACTGTTAGTGATGGAGTGAGAGAGAAAGAGCATGAAAAGAACGACGTGGTACGATTCATCCCAATCGATGGACACTGATAAGATTATAGAACCAATCGATGCATGTCCCTCATGCATAGTTTGTGTTTTCTGCATTTTGAGGGCACTCTCAAACTATTCAATCTTCCCTGAAAAACTGTTCACAACTGTATGTTTTGAAAACTTTGAAATCTTGTTCCTGATTGACGGATGATGACTATCCAATCGACCAATCTCGGCAGTGCTGATTAGGATCCAATACGTCGCCAAAAACCCTGAAAGCTTCCTCTGTTTGAAGAGTGAGTCATCGCCGATTGCGTTTCGTGGGATATAACTAGAGAACCTGAAGGAAGGGGGAAGGGTGCGCGGTGTGGGATGGAATGAGAGGGAGGGGAGGGAGAAAAGAGTGAACCCTTGCGCAAGGGTTTCGAACCCTTGCGGAAGGGATGGTCTTGAATAGACCGTTTTCGACCGTTTGGCCTTGCAATTTCTCAGTTTTGTTTCCCCTAATGTCTTAATTGCAAATCTATGGTCTGCCTGACCACTTTGGCACAGTTTCGACTCACAATACTTCTTGCTTACAGCGCCAGCTCTGTCTTTTAGAGCTCTGAAACATGTTTTTGGGCTTTAGCCGACGGCCGACGGCCTCCCAACAACCACTAGTCGTCTTTCTTAGGCGAAATTCCTAGTCTTCCCTAGATAAACGAGCTCAGATAGAAGGGAGGAACACGTCACACAAATAAGGTCTTTGTGAGTCGAAACTATGCAAAAGTGGTCAGACATACTTCTGATTGCCAATTATGCTAATAGCAAGCACTATGACAGAGAAATTGCCATCTCCAAAGGTCGAAAACGGCCTATTGCTGGGCCACCCCTTGCGCAAGGGTTTGAAACCCTTGCGCAAGGGTTCACTCATTTCTCCCTCCCCTTCCCTCCCTCTCATTCCTTGCTGTGAGAGAGCGGCAGGGCCTTCCCTCACCCCTTCCTTCAGCCACTCTAGATATATCCATTGAAATGAAAAGGAAAGCAGAGCATCTCAACTATTTATTCGAACTAATGGTTTTAATTTTGGTCTTTCATAAGATAATTTATGAAGAACGTAGCCGGATCCTGGTAGCTTTGTCCGGCATTCGCTGATATATGGGAGTAAGTGGTGAGGTGTCTGTAGTAGTACTCCACGTTTCTACAGACATGTCGACACGACATGCATCGAACCTGCAATTTATGGAACTAAGTTCAATGTTTCTAAAGATTCTCCACACCTTTTTCTTTCCCATCAGAGCGTCGTAGTCTTTCTTGAACGCAACAGCGATTGTCTAAATGACTTATTTTCCCTCTTCATTTCATTTCATAATGTGATTTTTCTGACCTCTAGTCGAGGATAGACTTGTCTCATTGAGGTTCCAGTCTTATCTGGAAAAAAGCTTGTAAGATCAGTTTTTTCAGGTAATACCAACCATCAACTCCTTCGAAAACTTTCTTGATATGGACCCTGACCATTTTATCAATGTGTGCTTGGGTTGGCACGAGTGTGATTGAGAATGGATTCACGTTTCTGTGACTGGAAGCAGAGCGATTTCATAATTGGTAGACTCAAAACCAACTCTTTACCAATTAAAGAAAATTGACTCACATTGCCTCTTCATCAAGCAACATTCTCATCTCTTTGCTGACCCATCTGAAACTGCTGATTAAAAAAAAATAATTTGCGACTTGATGGGCACGTTAGCTTGCAAATCCAATGAAATATATTTTATAGAACAAATGCAAAGTTTAAAAAACCCACTTCTGACCAATATCATCGAATAGTTCGGAGAACACACATCGGACCTCGTTCAGTCCATTAATCTGCAAATAGATCATCTCTAATTGTTAGGTGCTCCTGTATCTTTCCGGACAATAGGGTAAAATTAATTTAGTTTCAGCGATTCCCTAATTGAGATGGTTTCTCGCAGGGCATTGTACAATATCCAGAGATGTGCAGGAGTAACCTTTCACAATCAATTCTGTGTTCAACTCACCTTTGAATGCACTTCCGGCTCATTGAGATGGAATACTGCGTGTTTCGCACTCTGCAGCAGAAGGTCACATGGAGTGCAGTATGAAAACTTGAAATTTTTTTGTTTTCGAACACCTAGATAGTTTGAAACTAACGTCTCGTTCTTTCAGCTTGCTCATCAATGTATCGAGAAACTCCGCCTTTTGCAGTTTGGTGATTATCTCTTGCTTAGCAAACTGCACTGAAAGTATTATTCCATGATCATGGATTAGAACAGGGACACACTCACTCCCCTCGGCGATTAGCGCTAGTCGATCATATTTTTGATGCTCTAAAGCTGCGAGCACTTCTATCATCAAAGCGGCATAGCTCGCGTACTGAAAATGCAACATATTGAAAATTTCCTCGTTTGAAACAGATTTCAGCATCCTTCATTTTTTACTTGTCTACATGGGCCAAGTTAGAATCTTCCGGGCGTGACTTTTGCCAAACTCTGTAGAGTGATTTCAGTACCTTTCTGTTGTCTATCGCCACAGATGGCTTATGTGATTCTTGTTGAACTTCCTTCTGTAGTGACATTGACAAGAGCTGCTGAAAAGGAATATTTTCGCAATTCAAATCACAATTCAAGGAGGACAATTTGTCGAACTAGAACAACAGTGCTGATATTAAAAAGAGAAAAAAGTGCGAAAAGAGGGAAGACAATTCGCAATCGATGGCTAGTGATAAGGTAGAGAGGCTCAAATCGAGGTTTTATCACCGGGCCAATATTTACGTATTTGAACTTTATTTTCAACTCACATTTAAGCGAAAAAAATGAGGAAAAATGTTAAAATTTTTGCGATAATCTTATTCGCACTTCATTTCCTCATTGATGAAAGTATTTTCGAAGAGCTTCGAATAATTCATAGAATTGCATTTTTTCTTATTCTCCGTACTTTCACAGTTGTGCACAGTCACAGTCTGACAATTTTCAAATGCTTTTTCCTGATCGACAGGTGATGACGAAACGATCGAACGACTTCTTCAGATAAGGGATACGCGTGTTTGTCAAGGCTAGAAATTTGAAAGACCTTTTGAAAGACAAGACCTTCGCGTGAAATACTCTCTCAATTTTACATATATTATCGTCTGACAGAGAGGTGAGAGAACATGCGAAAGGGAGAGGTTTTCTCAGCCAGGCTCTGCCATAATTGACTCACACAATGACGCGATTTGCTCGGGGCAATTGCTTGTCTCTTATGCTCTCTAGACTGTCAGGCAAAACTAGAGAGTGTGCATCATTGAGAGCGCTAAACGATTGCTCAATCCCACTCCTTCTTCCTTATCAGGTTCTAAATTTTCTATAAAATCAGGCGCGACAGCGTGGAGCTGTCAACCCTTGAGCTCAATTGTCATCACTATACGATTCCGATGTAATCCTTTCCGCCGCTTTATCTATTGCTCAATGAAATTACTCTACTCTATCTTCTCGAATTAGCTGTGTTGAACGTTATACCCCCTTCGTATAACTTGACTATCCCGTTCAGAATGCACCACCACCATCACCACCACCATCCCGTCGCCGGAGCAGTAGTCGTAGGAGCAGTGGCTGGAGCTGCAGTTGCCTCCCATCATCATCACCACCACCATCATCACCCGGTGAGCGGAAAGAGTGCATGCATCGAATTATAATCTGAATCTGTCTTTTCCCTAAAAACAATCCGTCATTGCGTAGCAAACTCGTCAAATCTATGCAGAGCAGTGGTTTGAAAATAGGAGCCTTGAACAGGAGCAGACTGAAATCTGATCGTTATATATATGCTCTGTGTTTTCGCGCGCAAGTGCTGTTGGGATTCCGAACATTCGAATCCAGACATGGTTTGAGTAATCACTCTTCTCCTCAGGTAGCCACAGCCGTCGTAGCCACTCACGTCGCCGTGCATCATCCCGTCGCAGCCGTCGTCCATCACACTACTCATGTAAGAAATCTGACTAGCGATGTTTCGTAAAAGGGGGAACGTAGTGTGCCTGACGCACCATGAAATTATTAGTTCAGACAATTCATGTGAGATAGTTGACTAACGAGGTTTGACAAAAAGCGAAGCGTGGTGTGCCTGGCACACCATGTCTGAATACCAGAATAACGGGACCAATTGCAGCACCATCACCACTGCTGAGTCGTCGAGTGTCTGCGAGTGAATCTTCCGAATGATTATTATTACTGTTAATTGTTGTAAAATGCGAAGGGTTATAAACGTGATGCAGATTTCGTAAAAGTTTTTTCCGGCACAAATGAATGGAACTTTGAAAAGAGTATTCAGTATTTAGTGTTGTTATGCCAGTAACATGCGAACAAAATTGCAAGATCAAAATTCGTCCGCCAGTCTAGATTCATGAGCGATGGTGATTGCACAGAGGCGCGCGGTGCGATCGACAACTGAATTTTTTTTATTATCACTCAGACAAACGAACATTCTCACTTCTAAGATGGTGATTGTTCAGAGTGCAATCCGGAATCTTGCAGTTCGTGTGCGCATTAGTTTTTAGGACATTGCGTGAATCGTCAGCGCAAACTGCCTGGAAGTTCGATATTCTGAGTCTTATTTCCAACCGTAATGGATCACCTTCACGAGAAACATAAATTGATCCCTATAAACGATATGTTCATAGTGATAGTTCTCAATCTCGACGTAATTCACACGTTTCGAGAACATTTCCGCAAGGAGGACCGCCCAATTTTCGCCTTGCAATCCAAAGAGATAGTGATGGTAATTGCGACCGTTGGGCGAGTTGACAGAACGTTGATTAATGTAAATGCTGTTCACTAGACTGCTCAGCTCCAACAGAAACTCGCCTGAGCATTCATGTGGGTGTGTTATACCAGCCATAAGTGTGTCGGCTGTTTTCAGCATTTCAAGATGTTTAACTCACGTGGCTTCTCTACTTCTTCTACATCGAATGCGATTTTGGTTACCCCACAAGATCGAATCCACTCGAGAATTCTCTCTCTGAAGTGTGAATATATTATTGAAAAATGAATATCTGTGGACATACTCGTAAGCTGCTTTGATATGATGATGCTGAATGCGTAATTTATCCACTCTTAGGTTTTGGAAAATCGTTTGCATCGAATCATCATAGCCAGTTCCGACATTGGTACGGAAGCACAAAACAACTTTCTTGATTCGTTTGCCGAAACTTTGTGAGAGTTCTTTCAGTACAGTAGTACTGTATTTGAATGTAGCTTTCAAAATTACTATCTACAAACGTGTTTTAATTATTAACGTAATCATTAATGCATATGCTCACTCCCGTCTTCATTTCCAGTCCATCCCATCCTCTCACGCTAGTCGCATTGGCTTTTGTGAATCCCATATCTTTCAGATGCTTATAGGCAGGCAGGATACTGCGAGAAATCTCCAGTCGAACTTCGATTATAGGCATGTATGGTGAGATCATGCCGGGATCGTGAAATGGATCAGTCTGTAATAAAAATAATTAAATTACAATTTTTTTAAATCGGAGACCATCTCCTTTCTTGGATGAATCCCCTCGATCGGGGGACGATTGCTAGGCCTTGAATAGTGCTCATCGACAATAGCTTTCCAGCTGCGGCTAACCTGAGTGTGTCTAATCAAAATCGAGTCTAATCAACGCTTTGTTCAAGGCTCGCCAATCTAAATTGACACATCGAGTCTGGAGCGTAGGCAATTATCTCTCGAGCAATGTCCAATGGGAGTGATTCCTTATCGTAGTTTTTGGCATAATTCGTTCTCGATAATTGCATTCTTAATAAATATTCTCCGATAAAAAAGAAGGAGAATACCAAAAAGCAGAAAAAACTCAAAAGGCAGTTTGAAAAACCAACGCTAATTTTAAATGTGAACCATGGCTTTGAAAACTGAAATGTTCACGTATAAGCGTCGCTTTCTTTGTAATCGTACTCCATACGTTCTGCGTTCTAGAGCAACTTTCTGTATTTTTTATTTGTTGTAAATTTACCAACCCTATTCAGGAAAAACCTCTCGATGATGGGCACTGAGCACGTGGATAGCTGCACCAACGATGCAATTGAGCTGGTCAGTTTCGGATGCGACAGATAGCCCTATTCCACTGATGTTCAGACGTCAATGATAGAATTGTCGTCGAAGAAGAAAAGTGTGAAGAAAATGAAAATTCCTCGTCCAGAGGATAAAAATGAGAAGAAATGCAGATTGCTATTCGAGGAGATGAACAGCCAGAAAACCAAGATGAAGGTTAACCGAAAAAAAAGAACTTCTGCAATGAATTTTTCTAGATCTTCAATACATGGCGGCCTCTCCACGACCTCTACACAAAGAACCCGTTTGATTATGGTATGCAAACTTTCACAATTTTGATCAGTTGTTGGACACTATTTTGACCACTTCAGAAAGTTTCAAGAGTGAATATGCGAAATTCGTGGCGGCTTCGAAGAGAGGAGTGACTAACCATTCTCCGTCTGTCAATCAAAAATACGGCATCAAGGTTAGTAACGTTCAGAAGAAAACATACTCAGCCGCAACAAGTATGAAAAAATTTTAATTAAAAAAATCCAATTCAGAGTAGTGTTCCGGAAGTTCAACATCGGGGTGTACCTGAAAGACCATTCGTTAACATAATCGTTAACGGAGTTTCTACGAAAGCATTGATTGACACAGGTACCACAGAATTTCAAGGATCGTTGAGAAGCATGGATAACAGTTTTCCAATTAAGGCGCTTATTGCACTTCGATGCCTCTTGTCTTCGCAAGGAACGCTAAGTTGGAGAACCAGATTGACACGAGATATCGCAGACGTTCCCATAAAATCGATAGAATCGTCAAACCAGTGGGAACAATCCATTCTTGTGAGGCTTTTTAGCAGTGAACAAGAATTATTTGGCTCAAATTTCAGGTTCCATTAAAATTGGAAAATCGAGTTATGACATCCAAGTGAGGGTGCTGCACACGGCTGCCTATGTAATTCTAGGAATTGACTTTTTGCGCTGCTCCAACTTATTTATTGATATTGCTAAGAACATGTTAGTTGCAATAGGCCTTATTCGAAAGGTTTGCGTTTATTTTCAGACTCACTTTCGATGGAAAACGTGCCGAAATTCTATCAGACTACGTATCAGATGAGAGGAAACTCGGAAGAAATGGTAAGATTCAACAATCACATATCAACTACCCAAAATTCAATTTAGCCTTCGCTCATGATCCTTTCAAAGTGGACGAAGATAAGAAGAATAAGCTAACACGAATGGGCTTCGATTCAGAAGAAGCTGCCAGTGCACTCACGGTTTGTGATCAAACCATCAAATACAGCATTTGAACATGCAAACTAATCAGGAAACCATGAATGATTTTGCCGATACTGCTGAATCGCTGTTTTTCAAGACCCAAATGGAAGCGAGAGTATCAGAGGTTCAAAAGCTGCTTTCTTTTTCACTTTGTAGCAATTGACACTCAAGCTTTCAAAATAAAAGTTCATTCAGATCGAGCTTACGGAGAAGGAAGAAGAGTGCTGTAGAAGCATCTTCGAAAAGATGGGACATCCGCAAGCTAAAAGCATGGTTAGAAATAACGACTTCACAAACATGAATTGAGCAATGATGTGTTATATTTATAGGTTTACAAAGCTTGGACGCTCCTTCATGACCAATACACAGCACATCCATCAGATTATGGTATGACGTGGATTCTGTGAATGATTTACGTAACTACTAAATTTCCTAATTCAGAGGGCTTCAAACAAGAATATTCGAGATTCGCGGCTGCAAATTGGAAGAAATGGGAGTTGATGAAAGATAAATCGTCCGAAATCGGACAAGCCCTTCTATCTGGAGAAAGGAGAAGATATGCATGCGACCAAATACTCGAAACAGTTCGTTATTTGTTGTTTCTAGATTGCTTCTGTGCTGCGAAACATAATCATAAACAACAATGACTGTATTATTAGGTGAAACAGAAGGCTCCGTCTCCATGCTCAATGAAGATCTACATCAACGTATTTATCAATGGAATCACTACGAGTGCATTGGTTGATACAGGTATTTGTCTATGAAGACGAGCGAGAGAAAGCGAGTGCAGAGAACAGATGGGACAGATGGGTGTCATCATGAACTAGGCACTGGGGGAATCCTGGACGCCGTGATTTTCTATCAACAATGCAGCTTCTGCAGGTGCTTCAAGAACAAAGATGCCACTATCACTAGCCAAACAGGCAGGATTGTTCCGAAAAATTGATAAAAGAACAGAGGTTCGCGTCTTAATCAACGGTAGTTTTCCGACCGTTGGTGTCCTCAACTCATGTGAGTTTCTTTGTCGTCAATTGCAAAGTACAAATTGGCTGATACCGACTCTCAATTCAGGCTTCATCGAGATAAACTCAATACTCTTTGACGCTTCTATGGATGTTGTAGACAGCAACACTGAATTGACAATCGGCGTTGATTTTCTTCTACGGCACAAGTGTTCCATCGATTTGGCTACTAACAGGTGCGATTTTCTGTTGAGATCACAATTAGAGATGAGAAAGGAAGAGTGGAAGGAAGAGTTTGCCGCTCTGCGCGGCGAGGAATGAGAGGAATGGAAGAGGAGGAGAGGGGGATTAACTCTTGTGGAAGAGTGAGAGGTCTTGTGGAAGAGTGAAAATTTGTGGAAGAGTGAAAGGAAGAGTTGGTTCGGAAACAGAGGTTGTTTGAGAAGTTTTAGACAGGGGTTTCTGCACGATCAACGTCCTAGTTGTGTCTTCGAGACAAATATGCCTCTAATACCTTATTTGCATGGGGGTTCGGCATTTCAAAATCGATCGAGTAAGATACGATGGTGAACACAAGAAACATGTGGGAGGGATCTCTGGGACACGTTAGAAAGGCCGGGCACAAAGCAGGGGCACATTGTGGTACGGTTGAGACTACTTGAGAGTCTTTTAGTGTGGTTTGGAAACCCACGGGTTACGGTAATGGAGTCGAGGGGTACGGTACAGGCTTATGATGGAGTAGGGAGGCATTGTATTATCTATGGGAAGGTAAACTGTGATCCAAATGCAAGAAACCCCAGCGAAAAAAGACTCTTCCACAAATCTCTCACTCTTCACACCAAGTCAAAGGGGGGAAGAAAGCTCATTTGCGTGGCACAGGCGATTTCCTCTATTTTCCATCCCCTCATTCTCGCTCTTCTCCACCTAACGTGTCGGTTGGTGGAGAATCTAGAGTCTCCCCCTCGCTCATTCCTTTTTCGAGCGTTCGAGAGATATTGTTCGTGTGAAACAAATCAGATCCTCCTCATTCATTCCTCGTTCGCGCGTTCGAGAGCGCGGTAGGGGTAGATCTCCTTGTGAAACATATTTGAAACACAACATGGTGTTTGTGCAGAAAGTTGCCCACACCCTTTGTACACAACTGGTCGCCCATTAGGTGTTTTCGATCGCCTTCAGTAGCTGCTTGAATAAATTCGCTTCGAAATCGTCGAAAATAGCGTAAAAAGACTGATTTCCACTCCATAAAGCCTACTCCTCAGCGGAGAATAACGTTAAAAATATGGGGTTTGTGCAGAAAGTCGCCTAAACCATTGCTACATAGCGTGACGCTCCATACGTGTTTTATTTCGATCGCGCTCAGTAGCTGCACACACAAAACATTCACAAAACCCCTTATTCCAACCGCTTTTTCTCTCTCGCGCGGCGCAGAATGACTCGGCCGAGTGAACATCGCCTGTGCCACGCAAATGAACTTTCTCCCCCCCCCCCCCCCTTTGACTTGGTGTACTCTTGTGGAAGAGCAATCATTCTCTCCTTCTCTTCCACAAGAGCGTGGCTCAATTTGCATACATTCGCCTCTCTTCCCTCTTCCTTTCTCATCTCTAATCACAATTATTCTTCAAAATTAATCTTGCAGTATGATGCTCAATGATAAGACGCAAGTGCAATTCGTATCTGAATCAAAGAAACATTATGGGGATAAAGGTTAGCATTTGAGGCGCATGCTCTGGAAATTACGAGATGTTTCTGGTTTGGAAGTACACAATACCCGATCTTCTTATTTATTCAGCGAATGAGAAACCTTTCGGAGTCACGCGATCGTTTAAAGTTGACGAAGCAAAGTTGGCAAAGCTAATGGCGATGGGCTTTGAAGAAGACGACTCGAGGAAGGCTCTCATGGTTCGGTTTTTGATGAGTTCGTTATTTGTATTTTTGAAATTACAATTCCAGCAAACTATCAACTGTTTTGTTGATGCACTCGAGCGTCTTTATGCAATGGAATATCTGCGTCAGAAAACTCGTTGAATTTGTTGCAAATGCTTTTTCCACCGTATCTGGCCAGATTGTACACATCATTCGTTCAATAAATTTATCAGCAAACAAGCAAGGTCGGGTGGTAAAAAGAATTTCAAGTTCGACAGATTCCCTCAGACTTGCCGCTCCTCTTCGCTCGCTTCTGAACGACTGTCCTTGCGAGATCGAGAATCTGCAATTGTAATGAATTCCTACAATCATCCGGAGTAGATCCAGACCTCTTTCTCTGACTGCACACGCATCTTTGCACTCTTCTTGACCGAGGCGGAAGTAGATTTTGCGGCATTCGTTGCTGAAAAACCTCGTTTAGCCTGTCTCCACCCTAGTTTTTTTTTCCAGAAGATTGAACAAAAGCGCAAACCTGGCGGCAGATCAGCGCATATCTTATCCGAGTCATGCGACTTTCTCGCCGAGCAGAGGAACCCCCTTCTGCAGTCCCAATCACACTCGCCGCCGTAGTCCGTCTGGCGGTAGTAGTTCCTGAGATGTTGTTGCATCATTATTATGCAATTCTACATTCGTGGGGAACGATTTGCGCTTTAGCTTGAAGTTTCGGGAGATTCGAAAATAAAAGAGCACTCACTTTCTGTACTTTCCAAACAACTTCTCGTCCGTGATCATCCTCGTGATTAGATTGTCCCAGGCAGCGGGGGAGACGTCCTGAACGGATTGATGGGTTACGGTAGCATTGATGCGATTGATTTAACCACAACTGCTCCCAAGAGGCATTTCAAAGGCATCGATGCAGTAGGATTCTCGCCTTCACGCGTTTCGTGTTGATGTTCAGAGAAAATAAGAGCAACTCTAGAAAAAGTGACTTCAAACCTTCATTCCGTACTCCTCCAGCACACTGCCGTACAGAGTCCTCCACTGCGTGGGCTGCTCTGGTGCGGAGTTCGCTTCGGTGAGATTGAGATAGTACTCGGACCAGTCGATTACTCGCTGAACTTCATTCACTCTTTAAGTGCTAAGCAATTCCTAATGGTCTCGCTGGAAATGTCTGATACTTATCACGATGAAACTACTGAAGATTTGCTAGTGGAATGCACCTAACGCTTCTGACAGAAATTCCTGTTGATTGTTTTGAAGGATTGAGCAAATGGAAGTGGACTCACATATTCCGATCCCTCGAACCGTCCCTCGATCTCATAGATGCGATAGGCGGGGAAGTAGTCGGAGTAGGGAGTGAGAGAGGGCGCCTCATAGGTGACGCCCGTCGGACGGGTCGAGGCGTCCTGGAAGATGGTATGGGTAAAGGTGCTGTCACGTCAAGCGATACGACAACGCTAGGTGGGACCCGGACTACAATCCCCTGCTGTCCAATGATTTCTAGGGGAAGTTTCGTTCCGCGATCAAGCTCGATGTTTTTGAGCATTCTTGAAAATTTTGCAGAATTTTATTTCGAAAATTGCTATAGTAAGATGAGGAATTCGAACATCAGGATCCTCATAGAAGACGTTGAACTGCTCCGAGTGCGTGTGGCCCATGAACTGAGCGGAGATCGTGGACTCGAATCTGCGAATAAGAATTAGTGATCCGTTGATCCAATAAAATTGAACCTATTCACAACCGCGTGATAGTTCAGCGCCCATCCCTCCAGATCGCCCTTGCCTCCCGGGATGTGAGCAGCGATGTGAACCTGTGAAGACTTCCCATTACCTACCTTAGACGTCGCATTGATCGATAAGTGCAATCAAACAGTACCTTATCTCCTGCCTTCTCCGCCTCTAGCAACTGGTTCTGGAACCAGCTCATCGTGCCGTCAGGATCCGTCTGATTGACGTAGAGGAAACTAAATTCTCCAAATTTTGTCGGCCCAAAACTTCAATAGAAAGATTACAAGTTCATTCCGTCTCCGTATCCATTGTTCAGGGAGATGAGACGAAGACCAGGCCAGAGCCTGCGCATGTAGCAGCCATTGCTACAATGTGTACTTCCACAATTCATTTTCTATAGACATGCTGGTAACGTTCACTGTTTGTTTGTTGTTTGACAGATAATCACTATGACATAACAGAAAGCAAGGCAGAGCAAACTGACTAAACAACCATGTCCATCTGATCCTCGGGCACCCATCCCTTCCACGCGTCAGCCATCGTTCCGTACAGCCAGTCCATGTGGAAGCGATCGGGAGTGAAGTGAGGAGCGAAACTGATGTTATTATTGTTTCATATTATAGTTATTGTCATTGTTGTTATTGTTTCTATTGAATGAATAAAAATGAATGCGAAGTGGTACCTATCACACGGCACGCCCTCATGATTTCCGACCGCCCAGAAGGACGGGATCGATGGCAGTTTGGTACGGATTGTATCGGCGATGTCACGGATTAGTTCCTGAATATTTTTCACCAATCGTGATAGATTTAGGAGATTCAGTTCTCGATCACCATTCCTTACCGTATGCCTCTCCCTCGTGTAGTCCCAGTCGGCGTGAGATGCGTAATCACCGCTGATCACGACGTAGTCGAGCTGTAATTAGACTAATTAGTTAAGATTTTAATTAGCTAATTACATCCTTATGAGTAGCCGCGATGTGATCCAGCATGTCTTCGTAGAGCCAGTAGGGCGCATCGCAGTCCGCTACCGTGCCCCATTTCCCTCAAGATCAGGGTCGATATTTCATAGTCGTAATTCGTTTTCGCTGTACATTCATGCAAAATTCACCTGCAGCCATAGTAATTGGGGCGTCGCGCTTCTTTCTGTTGCCAGGTTCAGCAAGGAATACCTCCTGAAACGTTTTTCTCGATGTGCATACAGTCTTACTTCGAGATGCAATAACGAACTCACATCAGGGTCGTCGAACGGCCGGCAGCAGGAGGGCTGACCGCACTTGGCCTCGGAGCCGACCTGTAATGGGTTCCAATCTCTGCATCATGGTCTGGTACACACTGTGCTAGTTCGAAACGTGGTCCTTACCACGTACTTCCGGTCGATGTGTAGGTCGGTGAGCTGAAGCACTTTGAGGGTGGGGCCTGTCTTCTGCAATTCTTGCATTTTCATTTCCATACTTCATTACTTGCTAAAACATCAAGCATCGCATAATTTTTTAAACAAACTATCTAAAAGTGCGAAATACGGTTAATCGCTTCTTCGACGTTTCACACACTCGTTCACAGCTCACATAATCGAGAGAGTTTGTGAAATGAGAAGACGATTGCCCGTTTTTCGCACTTTATGCTGATTCAGATGATTCAAACACCTGAATCGGTTTCGGCTCAACCACTGGCGGTTTGCCCCCGACGATCGTCAGATTCCACATCAACGTCTTCGGGTGCACGAAGTTGCCGCAGTTCTGAATATTATATAATTAATTAGATAATTAATTATAATTAATATTATTACCTCCACGAGCAGTCCACACAACTCCTCGGGTTCGATCAGAATCTCGCCGACGACGTACTGGGCTTCGTCCTGAAGTTTTTTTTTTAATTCTCGATCCGGCTCATTTCAATTCTTGTACAGGAAATGGTCGAAACTGAAAGCGGTCATCACGATTTGCTGCTCTTTTGAATTCTTTTACAGAGAGTTGTCGAATTTTGAATAAAACGTGATTCTAAAGCCAAGAAGGGTGTAAATGCTTACAGCGAACGAAGTCGCGATGCCGGCGCAGATGAAGTTGTCGACGATCTGCAGATCCTGGCAGACCGTGTCGACTGAAGGGATTGAGTTCGAAATACGGGTCACCGGCTTTTCATTTCACACAGTCTCTCACTGGTTCGAGAGGAGAGAGAGAGTGTGTGAAATGAAGAGACTGCGAACCGTATTTCGAACTCTATTGATGAGGAATGCTGCTGTGTGTTTCCTCAAGATACACAAATCTAAATTGGTCGGAAACGCAGTTCTCTGAACGTTTTTTTCAATGGTTATCTAAGTTTGGGAAGACTCATATCGACTTTCGAAGTCAACGGAGAAACGAACTCAGCCCCGCGTCACACTTGTCCATCGTGATTAATCTCTGTTATGCATTTTGGACATGATTTGAATACTTGTTAGCCTTCACACCAAATGCACAGACCGAACGAGCAAAGCAAAGAGAAGGACAAATCGTCAATGAACTCACTCAGCTCCGCAGCACACTTGTCCATCGTGTCCGCTCCCCACCAATTGTGCAGCACGCGAACGGCGAACTCGCACTCGGAACACAGTTGATCGTCTGAATTACAAGCTGATACCCTGAACCAGAATATGCAAAAATCCATAATAGCTCATCTGAAAAAAGTTTCCTAAGTTGAGCGAAAGATGGATTGTGATCACTGACCACTCCTCGACGCATGTGGTGCTGCTGCAGCCGAACTGAGAACGAGAAGGTACAACCAGAGCCGCAGCATCCTGTTGTGACTGAAAGTGTGAAACAGATCCTTGAGAAGGTGTGAAGCCAGGCTAGACTCGACAGGAATCAAAGAGGTTCCTATCTGGAGTGTGCAAATCATGTCTCTATCTCTCATTTTCACGCAGTCTCTCGCTTTCTGTGACTGGCGATCGAGAAACGAAGAGAATCATTATTTTTATCGCCAACGTGGTCCACTCTGGTCTTCAAAAGAACCCGCTCTCGAATTCGACACATCACGATTTCTGATAGCGTTGTAGTGTGCTGTGTGCTCGAGAGAGCAGGAGTGTCATTTTGCGAGATGTTTCGACTCATTTTAGGTATAAAGATTTCTATGTGTGATCCGATCATAGAAAAAATAACAAATTGCAGATGTCATTTCTCATAAAATACATATTTCAATGTGTAATCGACGCCGTTGGTTCAAATAATGGCGCGTGCAACGCGTCTTTTATCCCAAGCGATCTGCTACTAGAGTATCTTTGCGCTTTGGTCATTGATTCGTTCATCTCATTTTTAGCGAAATATGGGAATTTTCTTCTCGGCCTTTGTGCACCCTTTAGCTCTCAAATTTTGGCCCGAAGAAGAGGAGGAAAAAGCGCCGGAGCTATCAATTGTCAGCGACGAATTTCTTCCTCACGATATTGCTCGTGAGATAATCAAATATTCTCCTGCATCCATCAACAAGCTTAGACTCGTGAGTATTCTATATCACCAATTTTTAAACCTTCAACTCCTTCCATAATATATGCGTAGGTATCTCGAGCATGGAAGAATATGGTCGATGGTCACTATTCGAAACTGAAAAATCGCCCTCCTATCAATGCAGTTTTTATCAAAGAAGTGAATGTAAGAGTTCAGCACGCATTTCAGCGGTGCTATTTTTTCAATTACAGAATTTCGCGGCTGAAATTATGCTGGACGTCAATTTAGAATATTTACAAGCCTTCCAGAATTTAGGATCGCTGGGTTTCGTCATAGTCAGCGATGATGGAGTTGGGTGTTCGTTCGAAGGATGGCCTGGAATAGTAACAAGAGGGGAGGTTTGCGTCCAATATCAAAAGTTTTCAATCATTTTTTTTCCTTTATAGACAGTTATTTTAAACGCTTCCATTCCTTTTCGTAAATTGGGAACGCTTGCTTTGAATGCCATCAGTAAAGTCGTTTTGATCAATGCAGGAAAAAGCTCTGACTGGACTATGAAAGTTCTTGATAATGCATCAGTTTATAAGCTTTCTGTAATTGAAAACACAATTAGCAATGATTTCGGGTCAGCAATCTTCAATTCGAACTGAGATCAATAACCAGAATTCAGCGAACGAATCTTAGAATACATTCGGTCCTGTGGCATTAAAAGAGTGAAAATCAACACGAGAAATTGCAGAATGAAGAAACCAAGTAAATATGTGCACTTTTTATGAATTTCCTTGATTTTTTTAGACCTTTCAAAACGTATAGACATTTCTGAATTTCCTCACAATATTTCGCCTGTTTTGGTTCCATGTCGAGTTTTAATGAATCAGTAGAAATATAAACATTTTCAGGGGAATTTCTCGTGACAATTAGCCATCTTTTGGACGGACTATTTATTCACCAGCGTAATTCCGATGACGCTGCCTATGATGATCCTTATCTATTCGGGCTACACAATGCGGACTGGTCTTTGATCCTGTCTGAGATGTTTTCCAACCGCCTCAGCTATGTGAAGATCAACAATAGCAAGCACTCTATGCTAACTAACCGAGAGCAGATTTTAAGACTTGTTCAGGTAGGTTCTTGATGGAAAACCAATTAAAAAAAACAACCAAACATAATTTTTAGGCAGTTTGTAATGGAAACTCACACAACGTCTTGAAAACAACTCATAACGGTTTCCCATGCACTCTGAAGGGAACTGTGATGAATGGGCATTTGATCAAAAGTGAGACTAACATGATTGCCATGTTTATAACTTTGAAACGCAAAGATTGCACTATATATGTTTTAAATTTCAGTTTCCTCTTCATTTCCAAGGTACTTTGATACTACTGAAATTAATCAAATCAACATTGTCCATGAGAAGAGGCACGATGAAAAGTTCTAATTTACATATCTTTTGATTTTCAGTTATACATTGACTATGATTATTGTGGTTTATTATTATTCGAAACTCAGTATTGTATTTTACACTAGCAAAACATAACTTTACAACTCAATAAAGAAAATAAACATGTGAGCTGATTTCGCGCGACCCTTCTCAGAATGATTCGAGAGCATAATGGTGTGATCATCCATTTTCCTGCTGATTCTAGTGGGCGAACTCAAATGATCGATGAAAATTTCAAAACGAATTAAAAGTTAAAGTATACGCAGTAAACTATTATTAAACGTGTATATTTCAGAATGACGCCTCGTATAGAAAAATGGCGCGATAAATTTCAAATAATAGCGCGTTTCAAGCTTCTAAGAGTGTCACCGAACTTTCTTTATTGGTCAAATCTATCGATTCGCTTATCTCATTACAGCGAAATATGGGAATATTATTCTCGTCTGTCCTCCATCCACTGGCGCTGAAATTCTGGTCTGAAACCAAAGAAGAAGCCGAAATAGTTTCTGGACTACCAAGGAAAGAACTTCTTCCTAACGATATTATCCGGGAGATAATCGCATATTCTCCTGAATCCATCAACAAGATGAGACTAGTAAGTATCAAATTTTATTTTTTTCAAAACTTCTACAATCTCATCGTATGCACATTGAAAGGTGTCACATGCATGGAAGAATATGGTGGAGGATCACTATTCCAAGCCGAACAATCGCCCTCCCATCACTGGATTGTACATCAACCAAGCGAATGTAGGTTTCAAAGCCATTGCTACTTTCCTAGTCTTCTACTTTTCTAGCCTTCCTAGCCTTCATCATAGCATTTGCATTGCATGTCTTTGACAAGAAACAGAGGTGGAAACTAGGGCTGGCAAGTGAAGGATCGAAATGCACTCTTCATTTCAATCCAAGAGACCGGACGCATTCTTCATGAAAAGAATGGCGTCTCGGTCTCCCCCTAAAGAAGAATGAGAGAGAGAATCGGGCTTTCTCCCCGTTATTCCACTTCTTCATAAAGAGATAGAGAGAGATCGACCTCGTAAAACGTCTTCATCTTTCACATTTCACTCCATATACCAGTTCTAGACTAGATCAAAACCCTCCGTTTTTGCAGAGTTTCGAAGCTGAAGTAATGGTTGATGTCGATAGAAGATATCTGCAAGCCTTCCAGAATTTCGGATCGCTGGGTTTTACCATTGTCAGCGATCATAGAATTGGCTGTACCTTCGAAGGTTGGGACGGATTAGTAACTAGAAAAGAGGTTAGTGTTTGATCAATCATTTGGACCATAACTCTGCTCCTTTTAGGGGGTTATTTTAAATGCATCCATTCCCCTTTCTAAATTGAGAACACTAGCTTTGAAATTTATCAATAAAGTTGTTCTGATCAATCAAGGGCACATATTCCAAATGCCTCTTTTGATTCAAGGAAATACATCTGTTAATAAGCTTTGCGTGTTTCAAGACACGCTTAACCATGACTATGGGTCAGTCCTCAAAAATTCGAGCTGAAATCTATTACCATATTTCAGAGAAAGAATCATACAATACGTTAGATCCTGTAGCATTAAGAGAATACAATTTCACGTTAGAAATTGTAGAGTGGAAAATCCACGTATGTCAATTTTTTGAGTGTTCTGAATAGTTATAAATTATAATATTGAATTTTTAGGTGAATATCTCATGCGAATCAGCGATCTTGTCGACCGATTATTTATTCATCAAGATTTTTCGGACGATGCCCCATTTATTCATTCTTATCTATTCGGACTTTACGATGCAAACTGGTCCGAAATTCTGACCGAAATGTTTGCCAAGCGCGTAAGCTATGTGAAGATTAACAATACCTGCCATACCATGCTTCTGACCCAGGAGGAGGTTTTGCATCTTGTTCAGGTGAACTTTGTTGTAAATTTCGTTTAATTTCGAAATATCTTTTCCAGTCAGTTTGCAATGAAAACTCTCAAAACGTCCTGAAATCGAAACATTACGGATTCCAGTGTAAAGTGCAGACAACTCGCAATGGGCATTTGATCAATAGTGAGAATATTTGGAATCTATCTTTTTCAATCGTATAAATTTATTCATTTCAGTTTCACCCTCTCCCTCACCCTCAGCAGTTATGAATCTCAGCATTGTTCATGAAACGAAGAGTGATTGGAAGTTCTAATTTCGACTGTCTTTTCATTACTATAATATACAAACAATTGTTGGAAGACATTTTGTGTTTATTTATTTGCAGGTTCTACTTTTACTGCAGTTCGTACGCTCGTTCTGAATTATTTTGTGCATTCCCAATAAAATAAATTTCATGATGAGTTTAAAAAAATATATGACTCAAGATAATTTTTGTGAAAACTGAACACACTTGATTGTTTGTTTTGAAAGTGGCTGAATTTTGAACAAAACTGCAGATCGAATGCATTTCTGGGATTACTGTAATTTTTGAATTTCGACGCAGACTCTTTTTTTATAAATACAGTGTGTTTGAATGGACTCTAAAACAGTTCTCACATATTCCATTATTCGGCCATTCACCACTTTCAGAATCTAGAATGTATGACAGCGAAGGAAAGCCTCTTCCACTTGACTTACTCCGGGAAATCATTCTTTATACTGCAGATTCCGTAGGAAAACTTCGATTGGTATGTGTTTAGTTCTTACGGCGAATTTCTTTCAATATTAAAACTATATCACAGGTTTGTCTTGTCTGGAAAGAGTTAGTAGATGAGCATTACTCAAAAAGAAAGAATCGTCCGCCAATCAACGGAGTTTACGTGAGCGAAGACGCAGTGAGCCGTATTTTTCTGATTTATTTTAAATAGAGTACTCATTCTTCATTTTCTTGTTTCAGGATGGCGGTGTCAGATTGAAAGTCCAGATTTGCCGCGATTTCTTACCAGTTTATCGAAACCTTCAGCCAATTGGAATGCGAAAGGACAGAGCGAGGGAATTTGATCAAAGAGCTTGGGGTGATTTGGCAAGAAAGAAGGAGGTTTGAATCTCTCATCCTTTTTCGCAGTCAAGAAAAAAATACAGATGGTAATTCTCCAATTATTCATCACTGACTATGAAGCGGATATTGAAAGACTTGACCATTGTTTCGGCGTGAAAATCAAAACTGTCTGTCTCAATAACACGGCTGAATCATGCGAATCGATTTCCCGTTTGTTCAAAAATCGAAAAATCAATAAATTGTGTCTGCTAGAGGAAACTATCGATGATGATTACAGGTTGAAAGTGGTTATATTCACATTTAAGTTATTCTTTGCAGCAAACAAATCCTGGAATGGGTTCAATCAACTAGCGTCAGAAGGATAAAGTTTGAGGTGCACAACTGTCAAATGGGCAAGCCCCGTGAGTGAACGGTTTTCGAGAATACGCGGATCTTTATGAACAATTTTCAGGGGAGTTTCTTCTGAACATTTCCGATCTTGTTGACCGACTTTACATCGACCAATGGGATTCGAATGATCGCATGGGCTCACTCGGCCTATTCGGGTTGTTCAACGAAAATTGGGCTCAACTGTTGGCTGAAATGTTCGGAAAGCGTGTCAGCTACATTGAAATTGACAACGTGTTTTATTACATACTAAACAGTAAAGAGGATATTCGGCAAGTTATTGAGGTGATCTAAATCTCAAGGATCCCGAAAAATTGAGGAAATTGCAGTCGGTCTGTAATGAAAATTCTCGAAATGTGCTAAAGACGCATTGCGGATTTAGAGGCCACATGGAAAAGACGACTATAAATGGGCATCAAGTTGAAGGTGGGACGCCTGTTAGATACAAATCACAGACTTCGTAGGTTATCCGATTTGTGTATTCAAGAATAAATTTTCAGTTACTCGAGAAAATGATAATACAACACTGAAAATTGTTCATGAAGCAAGATTGAAGCATAAATTCTGAGTAACTATTCCACGTGGAAATATCTCCGGCATAAATCTAGTGAACAATAAAATCGTTTTTTTCTTCGTAATCATAATTTGTATTTATGTAGAGGTAGAAAACAGAAATGATCGTACCATCATGTTTGTCTCATTATACTTTTATCGATTTGAACATAAACGCTTTATCTGAGTAAACGTACATGTATGCATAAAATCATGCATTTCGACAATGGAGGAGTTTAACATAAGTGCTGTGTACAAGCATCTATTTAATTATATTTAATTAATTATATAATTAATACAGTAATCGCAATAGAAATCATAAGTCTGCCCCAATGTCTTACCCAACTCAACCCGATTACTGTAAGTATATTCGTCTAAGTTCGCTGCTTGGCTGTAACGCCGATACTCAGTGTTTGCTGGCGTTTCACCGCCATTCTAGTCTTCTCCCGTCGCTTCGCGACGTCGTCTATATTTCCCTCGTCCCGATAAAGGCTGTCAAGTAACTCCTCATCCCCACGCGTTGTCACAAGGCAAGGACATAACAATAAGAAAAAAAGAAAATATAAACGCGCGGTAAAATATGCTTGGCATCCCTGATCTTCACCAGAGGGGACGCATCTAGGCTATTTTTCTCCATTTTTTTCACCACGCGTCATTGAAAGTTCAATTAAAGGCCCTAACACAACACTAAGAGATTAAGAAGTTATCATGGACTCCTTTCCGCCTGAACTGATGGAGCAGATCATCTATCACCTCAACCTGCCGGAATGCCTCCAGCTGCGAAAGGTGCGTTTTTTTTTCAACAAAACCAGTATCACATGAGCTAATTATGGTTATATTTCCAAGAAATAAAGAATTCAGGTCTGTCATAATCTCAACGATGTAATCGCACCTCGTATTCGTGAGCTGAACGAACCGGAGAAGTGCGAACTGACTTTTCTAAAAATGCATGCGGTACTGTAACTTTCAAGATTCAAATTTCCAGACCATTGTATTTTCACTAAGAAGACATAAAAAAAATCCTTTTGCAGACCAGGTCCACAATTTTCATCACCGCTAAGCCCGCAAATAGAAAGTCGAGGCTACTTCAACTGTATAAAAGACGGAGTCAATTCACTGGAGAAGTAATACGCGATCAATAACGAAATTTGGTCAGAATTTTGATTTAGATTGACGCTTATCTCGAATTTGATATGCCGGAATCGGAGGGTGAAACTTCAGAACTTTTCGAAATGGCTACAATATCACACCTAATTATAGGAAAGGTATGATCTTTTAATTATTTTTAAAATTTGAAAAAATACTATAATTGAAGAATCTCCCATTCTATTTTGACACTGGAAAAGCAGCTATTCTAACTCAACTATTATCGGGATGCAAAATTAAAGAAGCAACCCTTGTTTTTGACAAGCAAACTTCGGCCAATCTGTGGGTTTACATTCCATTCAGCTAATCATTCGCTCGGAATAACAACTCTACTAATCAATCGTGCCTTCAGGAATGAAATTCCCGCATTTCTCAAGTCTGTTCATTGCAAAACCGTCGAATTCTTTCTAGAACAAACGGCAATGTTCGAAATGATCGAACCTTTTGGGAATGGTACGCCCTCAGCACCACAACTATCTCTAAATAATTTTGCAGAAAATTTCGTTAGTGAACTAGCAAATGCTGAAATCGAGAAGGTAATCTTCTCCGGCGATCGCATTTTCGGCCGTCAACAAACTCAAAGCCAGATGGTTTCCGGCGAAAGAAATGTGAGAAACATTCACGTCTTTCCATGGACTGATCGTCATTTCCAGCGCTCCTTTCCTTTCTACGTACTCACTACACTAGTTCGTGCAGGCATCACTAATATTGTTGTCAATAGACACACCTTCGAGGAACGTCGAAACAATCCGACGGAAATGGAGTTTTTCGCGTTTTTGAGGGTAAGTTTTGAAAGTATGGACAAAGAGTTACGTTTTTCAGGAACTCGCCTCTATGGGAAAGAAAGTGGATATCACTATTGATTGTATTGTGCATGATCCTCTGCTGCTCAAGGGAGGAATTAATGTGGCTGACATATCGATGAAATGTGGGTTTGAAATTTAGTAACTTTCAAAGACCTCGTTTTCAGCTGTGAAACACAAGATGCGCAAGCAATCAAAAGTCTCAGAGTGGGATCGAGTAACCATCCGCACACAGAAAATAGTCGTTGACTATAATTGAAGAATTTATTTAGAAAATTTGAAGCACGAATTTTACATCATTTTGAAAACCTTTTTTATTCTTCGTTATTTCGTGAAAAATCTCTTTTGGATTCTTTTTGTCCGACTAGATAAATTTTGAATGGCTGCACTGCAAAGGAAAGCAAACTGCCCAACTTCGAAGAATGGTTGATACATCAAGCAAATTTCAGTGCAATTTGTATACTCTTTATTCGATCACAGAACAAAGCACAAATTCTCCTATTGTTTTCTAACTCTTTGCATGATACAGTTCAGAACAACTTCAATGAGAAATACAGTGAATACAATAGCGAGACACACAGCGAAAAAAGGCCAGACAGACTCGAAGTTTGACAATTTCATGGGCGAAACTTCCATGTTGTCAATCTGCTTTGAGTATGTGCCGTAAGGAGCGATGTAGCGAGCCATGATACCTGAATTTTATGTCAAGCTGATTGTTTTCTCGGGAGGATAAAATTGAAAAACTCACGAGGATACACTGAGAAAGTCATCGCAATGGCCCGATTGAACGCTTCCCTTACGTTGGGGCGTCTCCTGAGCTTTAGATTTATTCCTGAAACACAGTACAAGGGTTCACTTCGAAATCATGAACGAGAAGTGCTGCTGTGGAATGGTCTTATCCGCAATGAACAACTGCCTTGCACGGCGGTCAAACACGATTACGTCGCTCCTTAAACTATCGATAAAATTAGTTGTCAAATCAAATCATTTATTTCCTGTATAAGAGGAGAAGGCCGGGGATGTTAGGATCTTCTTCTTCTCATTCACGTTTAAACGGGGTCAGGACGTTGTGTGAAGATGTTACCTAAGCAGCTCATCTCCAATCGATGTGAACCCGATTAGGTCGGATTCTTGATGGATGCGACTGAAGTATGCTTCATTCTTGTCAAGGGCTGCGACTGTTCTAAATGATTTATTTTTAAGAATGTTTGGCACTTCTCTAGTCCCCCTGACGAATTGATGAATTCCACTCATTCCTGATATTAGATTGAATTCGCGAGGTTGGTTTTCTGGTATGTTCCGGAGATGTAGAGAAATACCGAATGTATTAGAATAGTACCTTGTTAATTTCAGCCGATTCCATCTGGAGCATTCATCGTCTTTGCAGTAGACTTGTAGACGAAAGTTGGGCCAGATGAGAGCTTTGTAGTTTCCAAACTCGAGTTTGTCAAGAAGCTAAAACGTAGATGAACTCATGCCTAGAGAAATGCCAATCAGACCTTTGAGAACGAATCCACCTCATAGCCTCTAACTTGGTCCGAAACCAGAATTGAAGTGATCAGGGACTGAAACAGAGTTGCGAAGATAATAGTAGCTAGGAAGTAGAAGGAAAGTAGCACACATGAGGGCAAAGGCATTCTGAAAGTGAACCGATTCGCTGTTTTGAGCTCTAGCGATAATACCTTTGAGGCCTTGTATTTGTCACGTAAATGGCACGCATTTCCAAAAGTAGTCCTCGGGTAGATCTCGTTTTAGTAGCAGCGAAAGCGTCCTAAAATCACCTCAAGTTTCAAACCTTAAATCGAATGCATACCTTCAAAATGTAGATTCGTTCGTAAATAGCATTGATGACATTGATTAAAACGATGCAAAAGACAAAAATGATTGTGCTTATGTCGAAGAAAATGATGACGAAACTCTAAAACAAAGAGTTGAAGGAATAGCTGTAGTTATGCTAATCCATCACTCACATTTCTAACTTCCGTTCTATCCTCTTCCGCTACATACCCGTACGTCATCATTGTGATTGGAAGAGCGTAAGAGACCTGAAAGTTGCATAAAACATGATTATGGGCTATCACTTAACCTTGTGGAACAAAGCCGGGTCGATTCTTCTGAAAGCCCATCCGACATCAACTGTCCCTCAAACAACGATTTTTGTTGCAAAACTGTCCAGTTACTAGTTACCATTGCCCAGTATGTCGATATAGTCCGGATCCTTGTTGATTTCTCTTGAATAAGGAACAGCCGTGAGGCCGGCAGCTCGCACAACGAGTGTGAAGTAGTCGACGTTTGCGCCTAAAAATCTGAATGTTTGCTCGCTAAAACGTGGAACTCGAAAAACGAGACAACGTCTCTTCATTTCACAGACTCTCTCAGGAGGTCAGGATGAGAGTCTCTTAAAAACCGACCTAAAATTCAGGACAGTACTTTATTACCATCCCTTTTTAAGGAAAAGCTAGTAATTGACTCACCAGCCCACTCGCAGCGCATCAACTGGCATCCCTCTGAGAGTCGCTGATAGTGCTCGTACTGATAACTGCCGATTGCAGTGATAGTCGGCATCTCAATTTCTAAAATCGAATGCCTAATTCGAAAAAACACCTAAATTGAATGAAAACAAATGAACAAAATGAGAAGAAACATCTAGCAACAGCATCTTTATAGAAGCAACATTTGAAGGTGAAAGGCGCAAAGTAATTTGATAGCAAAACACCAAACATTAATTCGGCCCAGAAGCCTGCGCTGGATCCATCTTTGTTTGTTTGCTTAGGGAGTGTGGATGAGACCTCAATGTCAGGACTCTCTTTCATGTTCTCAGATTTCAATAGGCGAGGACATATGTGCACTCCGAATTCGGGAACTATGAATCTCTTTTCAAAAGAAGGTCCGAACTGTTACATGAAATGTGACTATACAGTGATTCCAAACGACCTATGTGAATGAAAATGGTAAACTAAATGACGATCTTCTCTTTTCGGAAACTGAAATAAGAAATGATTCAACGACATTTTTCTCCCGGGATTTCTGAATCACACGATTCTTTCCTATAAAATACACTTGGAAAGAAATCTGACTATTTCATTGGAACAGATGGAGAAACCAATCCGCTTTTCCTGCCCAAAGGTTCGAAGATTGATAATCCTCTTTATAATATCGGCCGACTTGAAGCTATGCCTTCTTGCCGCCCTCTGCAGTGTGATCTCCTTCGTTGTTGCAACAGAGTCGGGCAAATATCCGTTCTTCCCTCACTCGGCCACCGATGAGCTGAGAATCAGAAAGCTGGTGGAGAATATTAACGCTGCGAATATTTCGTGGGAGGTAGAGAAAAATGCACGTTCGTTCTTGCTCTGCGAGAATTGATATGGTCAGGCGGAATACAATCCCCGTGCGTCACTCGAGGGACCGTATACGGGCACTCCACCCGATTTGGGCAGCCTGAAATTGGACGGACTCGATCTCGACAGTTCAGTTGCGCAGCAGATTGTGGGCGATACGGAGGAGCATCTGACTACTTTGGCTAAGTAGGTGGAATTCATAAATCACTTGCCACTTTTAGCATTACTTATCAATGAGATCACATAATCACAGATCAATTCCAGAGCGGATATGACCCTGCCCGAATCGTTCGATGCTCGAGACAAGTGGCCTCGATGCGTTTCGATCAGCAACATTCAGAATCAGGGAGGATGCGGATCGTGCTGGGTATGAAGATGCTCTCAAATTTTGAATTTCATATATTTTGCTTGGTATTTGTCAAGCTGTTGGATTCAGGCTGCTGCATCGGTTTCCGTCATGTCCGATCGACTGTGCATTTCTACCGAAGGAAAACAGCAACAAATGATTTCCCTGCAGGATCTGGTTTCGTGCTGTGATTATTGCGGGAAGTAAGAAGGGTTATTTTATGCAATGGTTAATGGTTTTGTAAATTGAAGCATAAAACAATTAATCTAACTCATTCAGATGCACAGGATGCTGGATACCAACACTGCCATTCCACTACTGGAAGAACAACGGAATTGTTACAGGTATTGGAACTTCGCCACTTGTGGAAATCCCTGGAATAATCATTGTGTTTCACTCCATCTAGATAAGCAGGGTCAGTGGGGGATAGTGAACACTCTTCCGATTAACTCCACCAGTACCGAATCTTCCTGGGCTCATTCATAGCCGGTTATGAATGGTTCAGGCGGATCTTTCGGATCTAGCGAAGGTTGCCGACCTTACGAAGTCGAGGCTACATGCGGATCGCCTTGCCCTACGCATTTCTACAATGTGAGCCATTTTTACGGTAATTACCTTACGTATAGCTCGATTCAGATCGCCTACAACCAGCAATGCAACAAAACCTGTGACAAGATGCACGGGAAAAGCTACGAAAGTGATTTGAAGAAAGGCGAGTGCATTATTTTCTGGACTAAAAGCTAAATTTACTGCAGGGAGGAGCTTCTATTGGATCAGAGCGAACAAACTGCGTGCAATCAAAACGGAATATGTAAGTATTCCATTGATTTGTGTTTGATAGACATGTTTTCAGTTCGACACTCAGGTCCACGCTCGAGTGTTTTCCGAGATTAGCCGAGTAAAAGAAGGTTAGAACAGAATCTGTTTCACAAGTTATCTAAGCGTTCCAGTGTATTCCGTGTCTTCGAACGACTTGATCAAGAGAGATATCATGACCAATGGACCTGTGGCGTTCTGTGTTTACGTTGCTGAGCCTTTCGCGCATTATCGCTCAGGTTTTAACTAAAATAAATATATAATTCAGTCTAATTTCAGGAGTTTTCACATCCGCATTTGAGGATCACGCTCACGAAAATCTACGATACGGTCATTGCATGCGAATGATTGGATGGGGAATTGAGAATGGAGAGGAATACTGGACGATTGCCAATTCTTGGGGACGACAGTGGGGAGAGAACGGTTTTAGGCGCATTTCGAAACTCTATTTTTGATGCATTTTCAGGATTCGGTAAGCTCTCAATGCAATACCATGCGGAATATATGGATGTGGTTGGTGGGCTGTGGTGATTCAAACATACAGAATATTTGATAAAGGACTTGATTAATTCCGTATTATGAGAGAAAAAGACATCTGTTTGAGATAGAGATGGTACTATGAGTCACTCACTTGAGTGCCCGAATATCTTAGAGATCTCAGCAAAAAGCGTTCTCAGTCCTCATGCCTCCGATTCATCACCCAGTGTAAGATGAGAGAAAAGCGTCCAGAGTCGTATGAGACGTTCTTTCATTCTTTCCATCCTCGATAATATTCTATGGCTGAGTCAGGTTTGGTTTTGTTCAATACTTTTGAGACTATTCTGAAATTTTGGTAATATGTGGAATGTCGAAGGACTGTAAATCGGTAGCTTTGAAACAATTTTATTTCAGCCCCTATTCTTGATCAGTCTGGCACAGATAAGGCGTGGATGAAATCACGATGCTTCATGGTAATTCATCTTAAAATATATTTTTTGTTTATTATTATTATTATTTCGACTTCAGATCGCTCCACTCATTTTGATCACAATTCTGATTCTTATTGCTATGACTTACTTTCTGCCTTTGCTCATGTAACCACAGCAAGTTAGGTTTGAATCTGGATAGAATGATTGATGAATGCTCTTTCAGCGTTTATTTAACTCTCGTTGGATGAACCCTCTTACTGAACGATAATTTGATGTCAACGTGTTTGTAAATTTTGCATGATAAACTCATAAATATAACAAGTTTCACACTTTCACCCAGCTTCATTTCGAACTCATTGGCTTAGCAGTATGGGGAGAACGGGTAACAGATTTTCGGAGAATTATTATTCAAGTTAGAAGAAGGAATGTCGGGAGGCTCTTGGTAGAGTTCGGAAAGACGGATCATTCTGCCGGCTCTTTCACAGCTTAGGGAATTCCAAGATTGAGAGACCCCTCTTCTTTAGTTGAAAAAGCGCGCACGCAAAGAGCTCGAGCCTCCGATTTATCACATAGTGTAAGATCAAGAAGAGAAAAGAACGAAGCAGGGAGAGATTCAATGTGCATTCTTCCTTCTCTCGACTTGATCCCATGGCTGATCCAGGTTTATTTTCACGCGATTCGAAGTCTGTTATACTGTCCTTTCAGCGGATGATCCAACCTCGAAACATCCTGAGGATAATTCGAATCGAAAACGATGCTACAAGGTACTCAAACATGAAGACAACTATTGTTGGCGTTGCTTCAGGCTTCCCTGGTCATCGCCGTTTCAATCGTACTTATGGCTATTATAATCCTATTTGCATCATTCATCCTCTTTTCATCATCGTGAGCTAATTTTCGAGGCTTTGAGGGTGAGCAAAATTCATCCCAGAGAAGATCCAGAAATTGCCGGGTTCACTCTCCACTCCGATGCTGAAGAACAAAGACTTCGTCACCTGGTCGACGAAATGAATCTCTTTCTGCAGTGGAAGGTGAGTTAATCCGTTTCACAGTAACATTGTTGCAACCATTTTGATCATTCTTTCCTCCTATGGAAATGATGAATAGAAAACTTTTAGAATTTCATCAGAAACAGCGTTTCAGGCCGAATACAACCCGTTCGCGGCGATTTCCGGCAGGCACCAGAACTCCGAACCGGACTATAGTTCGCTGAAATTGGCCGGACTTGATGTGAACGACTCTGTGCAGCAGAGACTGGTAGCAGATACGGAAAGCCATGCCAGAATGCTCGCCAAGTCAGATTTATAGACTTTTCTTAAGGAATTCTTGCTAAAACATCAAATTTCCAGTCTCAATCTGACCCTACCCGAGTCATTCGATGCTCGTGAGAAGTGGTCGCAGTGCTGGTCGGTACATCAAATAGCGAACCAGGGAGGCTGCGGGTCCTGTTGGGTGTGTGATTTCATCCATTTTTCTCTGCGACTTCTCTCTTTACTGAATAGTTTTTTCGAAAATCGAACAAGAGAACAATGACCAATATTTCAGGCAGCCGCAGCCACGTCAATGATGTCCGATCGTCTTTGTATCTCGTCCAATTTCACGCGGCAATCAATGGTTTCGATCGAGGATCTTGTGTCCTGCTGTGACTATTGCGGAGGGTAGACTTCGTTGATTTTAAGTTTTGGTCAAAGTAAATTTATTCAGATGCGGCGGCACTACATTCTCACTCATCCCTCTTCTCTACTTCAATCTGACTGGAGTCGTTACTGGTTAGTTCTCTTCCTTGCACACGGGTTATTTGGCCGATGAGATAGGTTGTGAAGCGATAAAACGTATTACTAACTCTAGAGGAAGATTTGAAAAATCAAACAACAGAAATAGGAAAAATGCTAAATTATAGGAGGAGGCTATGGCTCCAGTGAGGGATGTCGTCCATACTCAATCAACGCGACATGTGGAGCGCCCTGTGCTCCTTCTTACTTTGATGTGTGCAATTATCTTTACATATCCCTGGAATTGATACCCTTATTAGCAAAAAAATATTTCAGGTGAAGAAAACGCCCATATGCCACAAGCGATGCCAGCGATTATATAACAAAGAGTATGAGCAAGATTTGATCAAGGGTGAGAATTTTCTCTCTTTGTAGAAAAAGCCGTACATTTGGAAGCTCTTTGCAAGATAAATAATGTATTTTGCTCTTACTTTATTCAATTTCAGCACGAAGCGTGTACTGGCTTGCAATGAGTTATGGCTACTATCACAATATGTACAGTTATGAGGCTATTATAGCCCTGAATAGAGGCAATCGAGGACAATACATCGGACGTAAGTTTCCGTTTTTGTGAACGCTCTAAACCAAGAATAATCGTCTCGAATAAACCCCACAGCAATCAGAAATTATAATGGAAGTGATCATTGTTTCAGAACGGTTAGTTCCCGATGATGACCTAGCCAAGCGCGACATCTTCTTGAACGGCCCTGCTATGCTGTGCATGTTTTCAACGGAAGCCTTTCTGCACTACAAGTCGGGTAATTCCATTTACATTTTCTATTCAGTTAACGTTGATTTCTTCCACTTTTCAAACAATCCATTCGGGGCCGTGCTTCACAATTTAACAAAAAGTATTCCAGGTATCTACTCAACTCCAACAGGAGTATTCAATGGTGAGCATACCTTTATTTCGTATTTTGACTCGTTATTGCAAGAATAGGAAACGGAAATGGACAAAGTTGCTCGCCATTACAGAGGATCTCTCCTACGGGCACTGCATGAAGGTGCTGGGATGGGGAAAAGAAGGAGAAGAGTACTGGCTGGTGGCGAACTCGTGGGGACGAAAGTGGGGAGATAATGGTGAGCGTTAATTATTCAATAAGACTCAGAACATGAAACACATTTCCCAGTTAAAGTCGATTTTCACTTTGAAACGAATTCTGCCACGGCCTGCGAATTGAAAACTTGTGCTACATCAAATTCTTGGCTCGCGGGGGACAGTAGTGGGGAGAGAGTGGTGAATATTCACTCTTTGACAATCAGAGACGCATGATTGAATATAATATATGAAATTATCTATTACCTCTGACCGTTAACCTTCATCACCTGAAATGGGCATTTAAGCAGGTATTTCAGGCTTCGCCAAGGTCTCGATGAAGATCAGAGCTGACTCGGAGTACTTCGACATAACTGCTGCACTGATTTGAAGCCAAAAGAAAGGATAATCACACCTGATCTTTCACATACGATTGTAATAAAGTCTGGAATTACATCTCGTCAACGATATTCAAAGCAATAACAATTTATTTGCAAATACTTTGTATTGTGCATATATATTTTCTTTCCATTCTTTGCTCCTGCCAATTAGCGGGAAACTTCCCTTCTAATTAGAGTTCGAAATAAGGGTCGCCGTCTCTCCATTCCACACACTCTCTCGTCTGTCGGACCGGTGAGAGAGTGTGTGAAGTGAAGAGACGATTAAACGTATTTCGAACTCTACATCTAATGTCAGGGACTGCAAGGAGAGATAGGGAGAGGGAAGATTAATGAGAGGAGCACATGTGGTGACGAAAGGGTAGTGGAGAAAGAGCAGAGAAGTTCTTTCTTCTCAATCTACCAGACAACTCTCTGCTCTCACCAGTTGCTCTCTTCCTCTCTTTTCGAACCTTACCTGTGTTTCCCATCGTCGCGGATTTGTGAAACATAGCGTTTTGTTATAATTTGAGTTGAATTCCAGATTGTCCGATCTACACTCGGACGCTCGAAAAATATCAATCACGGACAACTTTTTCTCTTCATAATTTATACAGAGTTAGCTTTTTCGTTGAAGTCCCCCTCTTTTTTTCACAGTTTTTTCACCTTGAGTGAGTTCAACGTGCGAGTGATGAAATTGTACTAGAAAAAGTTCGATGCAAGAAAATAGTCCAGTTAAATAATCGAACTCGTTTTGCAGCTAAGATGTCGAAATATGCATTTATGATGATGAAGCATACCGGTTGATGGCGCCTCACTGCAAATGCCCACATCTCTGCCTTTTCCAACTGAGTGTGGACCATTTCAACTATCTGAATATGCCACACGTTGATAATTGATATGTATAACGATAAAAATATTGATGAACAATCACTGTTAAAGTTTCGATTAGATAACAGACACATGAATTGGAGAAGCGCACATTCCACCTTTCTCGTGGCATGGATCGTGTATTCGCACCCGAAATACACAAAGGAATGAGCTAGCTCGATTCTCTCTTCCTTCATTAATATTTTCTAATAATGGGCCAGTTCACCACGCTGCCTCCCGAGTTACTCGAAAAAATATTCGCTGAACTTCTTCATAAACAGACGTTCGTTCTCCGAATGGTATGTTGAATTCATTACACATTCAAAAATTTGAAACATTTATGTAATATTTTAGGTCTGTCGCCGTTTTCGAGATTTCATTCCTCCTTGCGTCGTTCTGAAAATTCAGCATGTAGGGTTTTTGTATATTTAAGAGACCGGATCGGTAAAAATCGAGCATCCCCCGGACACGCTCCTACCGATTTGAGATCCGCAAGCCCACACTCTAGCACTAGGAAGGCCTTAGCCATGCAATAGCCATGGCACCCCTTATTCGGGCTTTTCTCCGTTACGGAGGGAGAATAGTGAAAATATGTGTGAAATGTTTGAAAAATCATAAAAAGTAAACTTGGATAGATAGACTCAGTTATTCTTCGGCA
>LS513504.1:95135-129107 GCA_900490845.1 Pristionchus japonicus | reverse complement strand
TCCCATCAAAAACATCCTTGGTGAGATTCTGTTACGACGCTGCTTGTTACGGACGTGTTCCTCGTAGCATGTAACAGAATCTCTCCATCTTTCTATTCGTCCCCCTCTCTTTCATTCTATTCGCTTCTCTCCTCCCACTCTCCATCATTCCATTCCCATCAAAAGATCCTTGGTGAGATTCTGTTACGACGCTGCTTGTTACGCACGTGTTCCTCGTAGCATGTAACAGAATATCTCCATCTTTCTATTCGCCCCCCTTTTCTTCATTCTACTCCCTTCTCTCTTCCCACTCTTCATCATTCCATTCCCATCAAAAACATCCTTGGTGAGATTCTGTTACGACGCTGCTTGTTACGGACGTGTTCCTCGTAGCATGTAACAGAATATCTCCATCTTTCTATTCGTCCCCCTCTCTTTCATTCTATTCGCTTCTCTCCTCCCACTCTTCATCATTCCATTCCCATCAAAAACATCCTTGGTGAGATTCTGTTACGACGCTGCTTGTTACGGACGTGTTCCTCGTAGCATGTAACAGAATCTCTCCATCTTTCTATTCGTCCCCCATCTCCTTCATTCAATTCCCTTCTCTCTTCCCACGAGATTCTGTTACGACGCTGCTTGTTACGGACGTGTTCCTCGTAGCATGTAACAGAATCTCTCCATCTTTCTATTCGTCCCCCTCTCTTTTTTCTATTCGCTTCTCTCCTCCCACTCTCCTTCATACTATTCGCTTCTCTCCTCCCACTCTCCATCATTCCATTCCCATCAAAAACATCCTTGGTGAGATTCTGTTACGACGCTGCTTGTTACGGACGTGTTCCTCGTAGCATGTAACAGAATCTCTCCATCTTTCTATTCGTCCCCCTCTCCTTCATTCCATTCGCTTCTCTCCTCCCACTCTCCATCATTCCATTCCCATCAAAACATCCTTGGTGAGATTCTGTTATGACGCTGCTTGTTACGGACGTGTTCCTCGTAGCATGTAACAGAATCTCTCCATCTTTCTATTCGTCCCCCTCTCCTTCATTCTATTCCCTTCTCTCCTCCCACTCTCCTTCATTCCATTCGCCTCTCTCCTACCACTCTCCATCATTCCATTCCCATCAAAAACATCCTTGGTGAGATTCTGTTACGACGCTGCTTGTTACGGACGTGTTCCTCGTAGCATGTAACAGAATCTCTCCATCTTTCTATTCGCCCCCCTCTCCTTCATTCTATTCGCTTCTCTCCTCCCACTCTCCATCATTCCATTCCCATCAAAAACATCCTTGGTGAGATTATGCTACGACGCTGCGGGGGGTGCCATTACGTTAACCGCCATTACGTTAGTAGAGTATGGACCGTCCAAACCACCACTATCGCGCGCCCTACGGAAAGGGGCGGAGCTTACTGCTCTCTCGTTTTTACGCACTATCTCGCCTGACTATCAGACTTGGCACATTGCCAACTACCGTACTCTTATCAGCGGGTCCATACACGCTTTTCCCTTCATTTTGTCTCTTATTGTTACACATTATCTCGCCTTGGCAAGTTTCCAACTAATACAGTAATGAACGATATTTGTATGCAATGTTCTAACACTAGACAGATAAAATGTGAGGATGGAATAGTGGGAGTGCGTAAAGGAGCAGGAGGGCACAATTGAGATTATTCAGGACGAGGAGATGGCACTCCGTACTCCTTCCTCTTTCTCGCCGCGTCTGAGACGGAGATCTTCTTTGCCTCTTCGTAGTCGAATCTGAGACCGTCTTGGCAGTAGGGTGCCTGGAAAATGTGTTTATGATGGAGAACATCATCATCATCATCATCATCATCATCAACAACACCAACAACAATAACAACAACTGAACAACAACAACAATGAACTAACCTCCTGCCAATGCCGGTACATCTCGAAACAGCGAGCTGCCTTGAAGTCGCAGGACGCGTTTGCACATTCGAGGAACGGAACCTGCGAAGATATTTGTTATTTACTGGAAAAATAATCAGCCAATTGATAAATAAAACTCAGTTTCAGATGAGGTGCTTCAAATCTCTGTAATGCTCCTCTCGACAAACATTCACCTCATACGTGCAGACTCTCCTGTGGAACAATTCCATGTGACTGACGAATTGGGCCAAGCTCAGCAGTTGCTCATCGCAGAATGGGCACTGTTGCTGGTCTAAAAGTGTATCTTGTTCCAGAGCATTTCGTTATTCATCCCTTCATCTCGCACTCCTTCCCTAATCAGAGAACCAGGTGAGCGTATGTATGATCAGACTGCGACGCGCATTTCGAACCCCAGTAAAAAGAAAACGCACACTTCTTTCCTCCGTTCCCGTTTGCATCAATCAGTTTGAATCGCGCGCAGCCGCGTTGCCTGCGTTTCCATGAAGTGTAGAGGGCGGTGTGGACTGTCTGGAATGATCATGCTTCAAATGGGGGCACTAGGCAGGACGAGAACATTTGAATGATAACCTACTGGAGCATCATTCTACTGGATCTTACTGAATCATAGTGTACGTGAATGTTCTTAGTCGGCCTAGTACCCACATGGGTCTGTCACGTTTCAACAATCAATCAATAATCGAGTATTGCCGGAATGGCGTAATGAGCGGTACGGTTTATTATTCTGCGGTACCTTTCGATGAGCGACGATCTCGTCGACGTCGTCTGAACGAAAGTCGCACTCCTTCTCTGGACACTTCTTGACGAATCTGCAGATATGAAATCAGATTCAGAACTTTCAGAAGGATGCTTTACTCTTGTGATATTGAGCATGTATTTCTATTACAGGTCACGGTAGTGCATACGTTGGAGTTCTAGTCTATGCAACGATCCGGTGAATCATTTTGAAATACTCACTTGAGCCAGTGGTCCTTGTGGTGAATCTTCACGTGAGCCTCCATCTTGTCCGAGAGGAGATCGACACCACAGTATCGACAAGGGTTTATGTGCGATTTTGGCACGACTTTTGGAATCGAAGGGACGAGAGGAGGCGGGGGAGGGGCTTGCTCCTGAATAGATTTGAAGATTTTTGCGAACGTACGAATTTTAGGCGTTTTCGCTTACCAGTTTCTTAGTCTTCATCTCACGGATCGAGTCTTCGTAAGTAGGTGGTCCGCGTTTCTGGAACATTTTTCAAATGTATTTTTCCTTATTTTTTCATTCATGAACCTCGTTCAAGCTCTTGATCATCCCTGGGTAGTGGTGCTTGACGAAGGTGCTCAATCTCATTTCATTCCTCTTCTTCAGGGCGCTCTTTATCTCCATAGGTTTCTCCACAGGAGCGCCACGCTTCTTCTCTCGAGCACTGCTCTCAGGCACTTTCTCGGGTTCGTCATAGAGTGCAAAATCCATGTCCTCCATGAGCTCTTCCTTGACAACTCCATTCATCTCGTCCATTGCAGCCGCCTCCTCCTCCTCGCGAGTGCTTCGGATAACACTGCAAATACATATTACTTGTAGTCGAGCCTGACTCAGTGAATGAAAACGCGTTACCCACATTCGATCAGCAATGGGCGCCTCGAAGGGCTCCTCGCTGAACTCGTCCAGAATCTCCTCCTTTACCTGTGATCGATAATTTTCAAAACATTCATTGAAGTTCTTTACTACAGAAAGCAAACCACAAAATTCTGAATAAATGACGGAAATCAAACGATTACCTCAAAAGGGTCTTCCTCGTAGGTTTGATGGAACTCATCAAGGAACGCATTGGATGGATTGATCGGGTTCACTGAAAGGAATAGCGATTATTGCACCTCTTAGTGCGAAATATCCTCACCCTCTCCATACTCCGGTTCCTCCTGCTTGATCCAGTCCGTCTCCTCCTTGATGACTCCTCTAGAGGTGCCGGGAAGGTCGAACCCGCCGAGGTCCATCGATGGAGGGATCACTGCAGGCTTCTTTTGAAGTGCAGAGAGAGGAGGAGCATCGAGGTTGATCGCGGCCTTGATCTTTGCTGCAAATAACTAAGTTTATTCTGGAGCTCGCAGATGCAGGCTACAGATACAACATCTGGCAGTTTCGGTGCTAATTTCCATTGACCTTATTAGCAGGTAGCATGTGTGTTCAATCGCATTATTCGAAAGAAAGAACAATCACTAACCCAGATCCGACATCGGTGCACTTCTGCTCTTGACTGCTGGCTGTTTTACCACTATCTTTTTGATGATGTCGTTTGCATTGCTATTTTCGCTGGTGGTGGTGGCGATGTGGTGTTGCTTGTTCTGTTCCGCTCTTGCGTTCTGCTGTTTCGGCTGTTCCTTCCTCGCCTTCTCCTGTGCTCGCTGCTTGTTCGCCAAGAACTGTTCAAAGGTCTGCAAACCATATCAATTACTGTAGACAAGCAGTATGAAACTCATGAAAAACGTAGAGAAGTTTAACTTCAGTCTAATCGTGCTGTAGATTGGAGGAAAAGCAAAGCTGAATCAGTCACAAACCTGCTCGGACCGAGTGTAGTACCCGTTCAGTTCCTCCATGAATGGAACGAAGGCCGAGGCGAAGCGAATGAGAGGAACCTGGAAGAGTCTTTCAACTTCCTCACAGTTCTTAAAAAAAAACAATTTTACGGTTTTTCGTTAAAGAACACGATTCTTATGAAAAATTAAGATTTTTCAACATTAAAATAAAAGTCAATGTACCTCATGTTGTCTATCCACTCCAGGTTTGCTGAGCGAGTTAAGAATATCGAACGATGCTTCCATCGCCATGGAGCCATTGAAGTTGAAGGGCTGCAATGAGTTATTGCAATGCTGTGCTGTGTTGCTCTTTAAATTGTTTATATTCTTCGCCGACGGTTCAAGAATATTGATTCATGCTTACCTTTCTATCCCTGACGACCTCAATTCCACTGGAGAGCAGCTCAGTGAGGGTGAACATGAGGCGGTGGTATTGCGAGTTAGCGGACTGCAATGGCTTTTAGTTGTTCAATGTTCAACCTCTGCGTAAATGATGCACACTAAAATTTGATAGTGATATCAATCGGAAAGCACCAACAGAAACAAGAACAACAATTCGACAATAGAACTTGCATGCGACTTGCAGAAGCTTGCCGACAGAGCTAATTGTTTCTTGTAGTCATCGAATCGATCGATTCGATCCTCTGGTTGCTCGATTTTAGTGCCCACTCGACGAGAAGGTTGAGACAGCATCTTAAATTATATATTATGTTCAAAAGGAAGTTAGAATAAATGCAAGGGCTAAGACGGAGTACCCATTCCCAAGCCAAAACGATGAGGATTTTTTTAAAGCAGATGAACAGACGCTAAATAATCTAATTTCTCCAGCAATGCGATAAAACTCACCCTCTGGCATTGATTCTCACGGTAGCTGCTTCGATCCTTCCGATCTTATTTCACCAGCAGTCTCTCTCTCGCTGCTGAGAGAGTGTGTGAATTGGAGAGACGAGAACTCACATCGGAACCTTCCGATCTGTTCCTATCTAAACAGAGTGTCACTGGTGACAGAGCAGTTCATTCCGTTTCTGCTTATTGCTAGTCATGCTGTCTCTCTCTGCTCTTCCAACCGAAATATTGGACAAAATCGTCGACCACTTACCTCACAAGGAACAGCAGGGACTGCGATATGTAAGTTACCTGGAGCCCCTGAAGATATTGATAATTGTAACTCCAGGTCTCTCCTCTCTTCAAAGACCTCATCACGCCTTGTTTCAAGCTCGACGTTATCAAAGTGAGTTTGTACGATGAAAAGCAACTTAATTTCTCTAATTTCTCCATCCTCAACAATTCTCACCTATCCAAATGTAACTTTCGATTTCATCGCGCCATGGGCGTAGATAAATAAATAAATATATTAATTCAGGTCGGAGATTCACTCTATACTTGTGCGAAATTCAATGATAGATCGATGGCTGAAGCCTTTCTGACTCCCCATGGCAATTCAACAAGAGAGTGGCAAACGAAAAACTCTGAGACTGGAGTGGTTCGTCTTTGTACACTTGATAGTTCGCAAATCACGAATAAAAAAATCCGAAAACCTCCAAATTTTAGATCGCGTGCCGCCGTTCTTTCGCGTTTCCTCCGACTTGCAAATACTCACTTTTCGATGCAGCGAAAATATGCCATTTGGAGATCGGTGATGTCAGTATTTTTTCTTAAAGGTTGAAGATTAATTAATCAATTAATTAAAATATTAGAAAAATCTTTCAGAAATTTCCAATAAATTTGAACGCCGATAATCTGAATCATCTCAACAACCTTCTCACTGGAAGCTCTATTCGTAAAATCAGCCTACCCTTTGAAGCAGACACCATAGCGAATTTGTATGTCAGCTATATTACTTTCACCGCAAAGCCTTATTCGATTTCAGGCCAAAAGTTCCTCCAATCATGGCTAAAGTTCAAGCGAAGCATGTAAATTTCATTCTGAATAGAATACAGAATTATGATGTGCTTACGAACGCATTCAATGGTAAGAAACATTTAAAAAATAATAATAAATAAGCAGAAATCACGAAGTCATTCACGATCTTTTTCAGATGAATTGGCTCAGAAATTGGGACGAGCGGGAGTCCGAGAAATTTCGTTGACAGGCCAATCGCCATTGAAATTTGACTCTCGGGTATTATATTTACGAATATTTAAAAATAGAAATAACATCTAATATTTTCAGGAGTCATTTGAGAACCTAGTATGCTTCTTCAATGCCGGAATTGAGCGTGTTAATTTGAAGTCCGTAACAATAGTCGGTGATGATCGATGCAGCAAAACGGTGGAAGGATTTTTCGATGTGAGGTGGAATGAGCTTAAATAAATATTAACATAATTGAGTTAATTACTTTTTTAAGAACCTCTTCGAAAAGAGACTGGCTGAGCTCGGAATGGTGCAGAACCTACAATTGACTGTCCGGTTCAAGGAAAATGGCGCCAAAAAGAGATTAGAAGCAGAGCGTCATGGCCACTTCGGAAATAGTGAGTTTCGAATGCCACAAATTGGTACCACTCTATGAAATGCTGTTATTTCAGGATTCAATAATGGTCGAGAGAGCGAACATTTCATCAATGAAATGATAATAATCGAGTGTAATCGAATGAAATCGGTGAAAGACGAGTAAGGCCAAACACAATCAGGACAAAGCAACGTGTTTAAAAGGACTCATTAATCTTAGCATTTTTGCATTTCATTCGTTTGTCATTTTTTTATCGAGATAAATGAAGTCATGAATTTGTGCTCTCATCTCACTGACCTTTTCACAGACTCTTTTCACAAACTTCACGTATCTAATCATTTCACCTTGCTCGGCCTTGGCAGGATCGCATGTAGTAGATATAGTTCGATTAACAAAGACCCTCTGGTTATGGTTTGCATTCACGCAAATCGATGCCTGCTTAAAATGGAAGACGCTTAGCACTAGTTGAAACCAGTGAAAGAGGCTGATTATTCGATCACTGTCGTTGAACCCGCATCATGATAACTATCTGCGATGATGATAACTATCATGATAACTATCTTCCTTCCGAAATATTGGACGATATCATCGACAGATTATCGCATAAAGCTCAGCAAGCATCTGGCACGGATTTCGCAGATTCAGCGTCCTCCAACTCTCGCTTTTCCCTCTGGCATGGTTTTCATGATGACGCTTATTCGATTTCGTAAAAGTTCCTCATTCAACAATCTCATCCATCTCTTGCCATGTCGTTCACCGCTCTCCCTCAAGAAATATTGGAAAATATCATAGACAGACTTCTTCACGTGGATAAGCATTCTCTGCGACAGGTATTTGTCAGAATAAAATTACCAAGTTACGTTCGTCTGCCAGGTTTCGCGCCTCTTTCGAGAGCTCATTCCGCCGTGCATTACTCTTACAGTTGTGCTGGTAAGTTACTTTGTTCTACTTTGGTTCTTCAATCTCTACCATATTTTTAGGCCGGCAACACTCTTACAATCAACGCGACTTTCCCTGATGGTCCAATGGTAGAGGCGTTTCTCGCTCCTCACGAGCACGCAACGTACAGTAAACCGAGTACTATTGCAGAGACTGGAATGGTTAGTTCAGTATTGAAGGTTAATAGCACAACTGAAATTTTTGCCGGTCAAATGTTTCCGCCGTTTTGATTTTCCTCCAAAGTCCGAATATTCGTTCTTTGCTTCTGCGAAAATCGATCACTTGAAGATGAACCAGGCTAGTATTTCCAGTGAAATTTATTACGAAAAAGCTAATTTCAGTTCTTCCCAATCATATTAACTGATGCTAACGTGGAGCACGTGAACAAACTTCTCGCTGGGTGCACCATTGACCACATTTGTCTGGCATTTGATGGCCCATGTCTCTCCAATTTGTAAGCGAAAACTATTTTTAGGCGAAATTTTGAATACCTTTGATGATTCCGACTCCTAAGTAGACTTTGAAACTCAACGATGTGACTGGTCGCTTACTATGCAAATCGACCGTTTTTTTTTCGCAAGAGAGTTCGCGGAATGAGGAGGGCGCGAAGACTAGTCGCATAGTTGTCTTTCAAAGTCTACTCCTAAGAAACTGATTTTCAGGCATAAAGTGCCTGCACTAGCTGCCGGAGTACGCGCAAAACACCTGGAAATTGTTTTGACCCAATTTATGAATGCTGATCATGCTGCTTCGATTTTCAACGGTATGGGAGACGATAATCGCTTGAAAAGTCTAATTTCCACTCTTTCAGACGAATTTGCAGCTAACTTGGTCGGATCAGGTGTAAGAGAAGTATCATTCGCGGGTAAACGTGTCTGGGCGAACGAAGATTCATCGAATACCGAGGTGAAAATATCAAAAAATTGATGAGATTACATTTGTTGCAGCTAAAATTTGCGATGGCTCTTTTTCTGAGCCTATTCAAAGCCGGTATCGAACGAATCACAGTGAACGTGGCAGCGTTAGTCAGAGCTGAGTACACTACCCACAACGTGGATGATCTCATACGAGTAAGTCCACCAGTCAATGAATAAATAGTAAACAGCTGCTCCATTTTTCAGAGCATGGCCAATTTCGGCAAACGTTTGCATTTGCTGCTGAATGTTTTCGAGACAAAAGTATCGAATTTCACCAAATTTGAAAATTCCGTGGAAGGAGTCAGCATTCAAGGTTATTTGGAAATGGAATATGTTATTCGTATCAGCATTTTCAGTCTCTAAACCCGCCAAGAAAGGAATCACTCCGGTCTCGATTGATTGCGATGGGGTGAGTGAAGCCAATAACAACAATTGAATTCCGTTATTTTCAGAGCTCAATCCATCAAGAAATTGTCGATGCTGCTGATGCTGCCACAAAAGCTGATGTCGACCCTTCTACAATGACATTCAAGGAACGGAGAAAAATGTTTGAGTGAAATATTGTTGTTAAAAATTGATAATTCGTGCCGAATTTTTGACATTTTCGCCTCTTTGTGATAGTCATCAACGTGATTCCTTTCGGTCTTTTATTGATTGCATCGGTTTTCTGAAACGATAAAGCTCTCAACGTAGCGAATAAGTTCAGCACCATTCACATGTGTGGATTTCAAGCTCAAAACGGGAAATCAACTCGCAAAGCACCATTGCTATTCAGCAAATACATAGCGTCGCTTCTTAGTATCGTAAGAATCTCATCGGTTCCGATAGTCTACGCCTCTTTTCTACCGTTGGCTTGATTCCAAGCCAGGCCCCTTTTCACCTTCACTCGCGTTTTCGCATGTTTGCCAATGTTTATATCATTTTAATTATTTATAACTCGATTTTACACCACTAAATAGGCAGGAACGAAACAACAAAATAATTTGAAAGAAGCGCATCACCGATCAATTATTGTGTTCCGAATATCACAGTCCGTAAGGCAGCCGCTGAGCACAGTTTTGTCAAAGCTGAGCATTTGCAACACACGATAGATTCGAGATTCGTGCCTGTCACGATTCAGTTTGAACCGTTTGGCATTCTACGTGTCTTTTGCATCATAAACACCTTTATGATGTGATTCGTGTACGTGTATAAAGGGAGAGAATCCTTCTCTTCCTTGGCCTAGTTGTGAATGATAAAGGCTTTGGACGGAGATTTTTAGTAGTTTCTACATTCTACCTCGACTTCGAGTCGCAAGAATGCCTTCTGGCGAAGATCTTTTAGAAACAGCGCAGTGTTTGTCGCGTGCTTCCAATCAATTGACGCATGCTCACTCATTCCAATCTCGTTTCTCAACCATGACGTCTCTTCCTTCTCTTCCTCACGAAATACTGGACAATATCATCGGCCGACTACTTCACAAGGAGAAACTCGCGCTTCGACAGGTATAATAAAAAGCGTTAACTTGTTACTTTCTGGGCGCTCCTGCACTTTCCCGGACAATAGGTAGAGACCCCAAGGTCATTGACCGAAATAGGTGTGAAAGGTATTTGAGGTGCCTAATGAGTCCCTCTAGGTCTGAATAAGACCATACTTTTGCCGTTTGTTGATTTCTCATCTCAGAGCCGAGTTACACCTCGAAAACCGTGTTGGAATGGCATAGTGGGAGACAGAGGGAAATCGGGTCTGATGAAAAAGAGGGCGGAGCTAAATCTGAATCAATGCAAATTGTCAAGGAGCATAGCTTCCACAAGCCATATGGGCAGCGGAGAGCCGAGCCGCACCTTTAACCGGAGAGAGTGCGTGCTAGAGTAGCCGGGTAGTACTTTGCGTGGAAATAGGGAGAGAGGAGAGGGGCATGCGCGCGCTCGTGCACCTATTTTTATCTTCGGGTGTTACAAATCGGAGAAAAATCATAAAATTCCCATTTTTGTTCCTAAAATCCTCTAAAAATACACAGCATCGGGTAAACCATGCCCCACATGCAGAACTTGACTAGAACCATGAAATTCGCCATTTCGCAGCTCTTTATCGCGAATTTCGCATCTCAAAAATTGAGATACACATTTCGGGCATACGAATATCTGTGCAGACCACTAATACCTTCTCAAAACTTTTTAGATCAATCCATTTGGTTGAGAATTCGAATTGTAACAACGATGCGCAGTTTCCAGAGATTTCGTGCTCGCCAAAAAGGGGCGGAGCTTACGGTCTCTAACAATAGGGTGAAAAGTTTCAGTGATTCCCTAAATAGAATGGTTTCCTGATGGGTTGTGGGGATGGGGGAGGTTATGGCGATATTTTGAGTTGCCCGGGAAAGTGCAGGAGTGCCGCTTTCTGTGACATTTCAATCTGTTTGAATTTCAGGTCTGCAGTGTGTTCAGAGATCTAATTCCTCCGTGCATCAAAATGACTCTTGTGAAGGTAGATTTCGGAAATCGTTTCGAAATTAAATATGAAACTTGCAGCTCCAAGAAACGTTCACCATAAACGCGACTTTCCCTGATGGTCCAATGGTGGATGAATTTCTCACTTATCATCAGCACGCTATTCACGATTCACAGAGGACTAATAAACAGACAGGAACGGTTCGTTGTTTCTCAGTCTTCCTCTTCCTCGCGTTAGTCCAGCTTGGGAGCAGGGTCCGCTACATGGCTCGCTTTTCTCCAAACACATCTGAGTTTAGCGTCGTCTGGTCTTAGGTTGACGCATTTCATGTCGGCGTTCAGGACGTCTTTCCATCTCATTTTAGGGCGTCCTTTTGGCCTATTTTGTGTTGTTTCTCAGTATCTGAATAATGCACCCAATGACTAAATTTGAGGTTACATGCTTTCGCAAGTTCTCTTATCCTCCGACTTGCGAATATTCGCTCTTCTCTCGAGCAAGAATCGGTCATTTGGTGATGCTCGAGGTTTGTCTCATCGTCGCCTTCATTTTAATTATCTTAATTACCTTAATTAGCTCGCGCCAATGATCTTCACCGACTATAATGCGAAGTTGCTCGGCAATCTTCTTGCTGGATGTACAATCGAGCATATCTGTATCGCTTTCGACCGAGATGTGCTAAACAATGTGTAAGTATTCCGCATCAACTCTCCATAATATTGTCTGGTACTTGAACCTTCCACAGTCCCATGATATTTCAGACCCAATGTGCCAGCTTTCGTGGCTGGAGTCCGCGCTAAACACGTCGAATTCGTTTTGGGCATGTACATTCCTGCTACTTGCTTCGATGGTGAGTGGTCTACTCCGAGTAGACTTTGCATGCTAACACAACTGTTTTGTTTTATCCTGAGTCCTTTTATTGGAACTGCTTCGAACCTAGTTAGTTGGTTAGGGAAGTGATCACTTCGAGCGTTTGTTGCACGCAAAACGATAAAAAATCTCTCAAAAATTCAGGAACTCTGGTTACCAAACTGGTTCGTGCTGGTGTCCGAGAGCTGACGTTCTCGGGCAATTGGCTTGAAGTTGAAAGGAAGTTTCCATTGACTGAGGTAATATTATTCTCTCACTTCATGGTGTTTTTTTGCATTTTTGCAGTTTGAAAGTTCGATCAATCTCTTGATGAGTTTCTTCGAAGCCGGAATTGAGCGAATCACCGTGAAGTCACGACTGATGATGAACGAGAACAACAATAAACCAGTGAAAGACCTGATTGAAGTAAGGTATGAAAGCGTAGAATCTGAAATATCATATATGCTTTCAGAAGCTATCCAAATTCAATAAACCACTGCAGTTGCAGTTGACTATAAATCCGGATGCCGCGAAGCGATTCAAAGAATGTGAACAAGATGAGAGCAACGGAGTCAAAATACATGGTGAGGGCGATGCGATGAAATGTGCAATGCAGGCTCTCAGAGAAATTTCACATGCTCGTCAATTTTATTCTACGTATTATTGGGTGTTTTTTTCTTATTAATGCGCACATTCACAGTTATCGTACAAGCGTTTCGTGGTGCTATTGTCACTATTGAATACGATCCAAAGGAGAAGGAGATCCAGCAAGAGAAGATCCGTGCTTCGCGCAAGGCTGAGTGGCGTCCCGCGGAGGGGGAGAGAGAAGACAGCCTCGTCCCGGACAAGAAATCCAAACTTGATCACTCTTCCTGAACCCAGTAAACGGAAATTCATGTTTGTAATTAATAAAGAATATGTCTCCGACAATTTGACTACACACTGCGTGCATAATTGGACCCTCTACGAACAGAGATAAATAACAGCATCACTTGCATCGATGCAAGCCAATTACCGCTTCCATATTATTTTCTCTCAATTTTCAATTTGTTCGCATCAGTGTATGATTAAAATATAGTTCCTATCTCATCAAAATATAGAAAAAAAAATCCGTAATTTGTGAAATTTATAACCTGGAATAAACACAAATTATCGATCTAAATTGACGCCAGTCAAATTGCAGAATGTTTTAATAATTCTGAAACGTTTTCTAAATTTTGTCGATAAGACCATTTCCCTCTGGCGCAGCTCCGAATCAGCGACTTTACTGCATTTGTACTTCCCTGTGGCGTGGTTCCTTCATTCTCCGGTTCCACGCTTCGATCGGTCAGCTTCTCATAATCACTTCTTCACTCGTCCTACTTATTGTAATGACATCCCTTCTCTCTCTTCCTCAAGAAATATTAGACAATATCATCGATAGACTACTTCACAAGGAGAAACACACTCTTCGACAGGTATTTCTTGTAAAACTTCATAAAATAATAATCGAAATTCAGGCATGCAGCATCTTTAGAGATCTCATACCTCCGTGTGTCAAGATAACTTGTATAAAGGTATTTTTTAATACAAGTGAACGAAGTGATTCATAGTTTTTGCAGACCCTCAACAATCTCACTTTGAATGCGACTTTTCCCGATGGTCCAATGGTCGACCAATTCACCTCGCTACATGAACACGCGATTGGCGATACAAAGAAGGTCAATGAGAAGACTGGAATGGTTTGTTTTTTTGCACATTAGCGCAGACAGAGTAACCCGAAAATCCGACAAAAAGCTACATAAACAATTTATATTCAGGTAACCTGTTTCCGTCGATTTGCCTTCCCTCCAACCTGCGAGTATTCATTCTTCGCTTCGTCGAAAATTGGTCATTTCAAGATGTTTGAGGTTTGTTCTTATTTGTTTACGTATCTATTGTTTGGAGCCCTCGAACGGAAGACATTTGAAAAAGTTCATGAACATCTGGAATTTTTCTCATTATGCGGTTCCCAAACATCTGATCGAAACCGTGATATATTTTGTATTACATCATATATGACTGATGTCTTTCCAGACTGCCCCTATCATTATGACCGATGACAACCTGAGGCATCTGACCAATCTTCTAGCTGGATCCACAATCGATCACATCAGTCTCGCCTTTGACCGTGAGGCTTTGCCGAATTTGTAAGTTTTCAAATCAGATATACATAGGCTCTTTACTGAAAATATACAAAACGATTATCTTTCCTCGTGTTTAGACGGTTTTTTTCAGGAACAAAGTACCGCCTTTCTTGGCTGGAATTCGAGCCAATCACGTCGAGTTCTTGCTGGTCCAGAATCGCAATGATAGATTCACTCCCCCTGTTTTTAGCGGTGAGAATAGCAGTTTCTAAAATGAAAATGAAAATAGGAGTATAAAATAGTCAGAAACGTGGAAAATATTTTACTACTTTTAAAATATTTTCGTTGTCTTGGTACTGTTTATTAAAGAAATCTATTACATGTTCATGGATATATTTCAGATACACTAGCGACTGAGTTGGTCAGTGTCGGTGTGCGAGAATTAACTTTCTCGGGTGCAATGATTAGGGCTCCAAGAGACAGATTGGTGATTTTTTTCGATATTTCAAACGTGAAATACTATTATTTCAGCCAGAATATATTATCAATGTTCTGCTGAGGTTTTTCAAAGCCGGCATTGAGCGTATCAATGTGAGACCTGAGGCACTCTACGACCTATGCGACGAAATGGAGTATCTAATAGCGGTAAGAACATTATTAATGCGAACACAATTCAGAATTTTCTTTGTTCATGGCTAGCCACCAAACTATTGCGTTCATGTAAAATATCCACTAAATATGCGTAATTATTTATATTGATAGTATTTTGTTAATACATTTTTAATGTTTGATGTCCTTTCAAATTTCAGAAGATCGCAAATTCGGATGTGCCTCTGAACTTGCAGTTCCATACCAAGGACGGATATGGAATGTCCAGAGAAAGCTATGGAATCAAAATACGCAGTAAGTACAAATTAGGGCAAATTTTCAAAAAGTTGTGAAACGAGACCCGTTTGGATTGGCAGATAACCCGCACAAAACTCAAGGATTAACTGAAAGTCTCAGATCAAAATCGATATTTTAGAGCGTGAATCGACCCCCAAGTCTCGCGGTTATTCTCTCGTCTCTATTGAATTCGATCCGAAAGAGAGGAAGGTGGTTCCGGAGATTCCTCCTTTGAGGGTTGAGTACGAAGAAAGAGAGAAGCAGACTTGGAAAACGAGAAAGAGGTAATCAACAATTAAGTGTCTAGCTAAACGAACAGCTCGTATCACAAAACATAGCTAATACTTAGGAGATCTAGAGCTAATTTGACTATTATTTTAAACCTTGCTGACTTTTTTCATAAATATTATTGACGCAGCAGCCAATTACAGACAAGAGAGTGATAATGAATGGGATGAGGACTCAACCGAGACAATTTCGGCCGCCAAACGGAAGAGGGGAGCCATCAAGAAAAAACATATATTCTAAATCAGTCTGATCTCAAACACTCTTTCAGCCCGCACAATTATTGTCGCTATCATCCACTATTGAGTTTCCACGTAGTCATTTTTTCATGTTCTATCTTGATAAATATTGAGTTTTTGATCTCATGACATATCTAAGAGTGCAGATCCACTTTCCTCTATCGAGTTCAATCATAACTGGATTCCATAGAACACAATCTTGTAGAGTGCATCACGTAAATGTGATCAAGTTGCTCTATAAAGACTGAGCCGAAGTGCACACAACGTCGCTTTCGAAGTGTTCGTTGCGCTCTCTTCTCTCTTTTCTCAAGGTAAGTCATATTTTCCCGTCGTCAGAATTCGATGTCTTGGCTGAAAGAAAGAGCGGTAGATCATAGATTGGCCTAATTGCAGATGCGTCTGCTGTTCGTAGCTGTGCTTCTCGCAGTGATTATCGCTCAGATGGGGTGATTTTTTCTCAAAATCACGAATGAATTTGTGTTTTTTGCAGCATTGTCTCGGCCAATTTTGCCATTGGCCGTACCAACTTCCGGCGAGCTTCTGTTTTTAGAAAAATAACTGGAAATGATTATTTCAGACCGGGCAAACGCGACTCTGCCGACTTCCACCCTCGCCAGATCTCGAGAGAATATTAATAAATGAATAAAACATATATTTATTACATTATTAGCACACCGACTTATGTACACAACTCGGCCATATTCTCATTCAGGTCCTACAAATGCACAAGGACCTAAAATAGAGCAATGGTTAGAAAGATTGCATCATTCCTAGCTCAGAAATGCTCGTCAACAAAGTCTTCGTAGACGATGTTCGTATGGGGGCTGGAGGCGTAGATCACTTCATCTGCGTGCTAAAATGATGTTGTTCATTTCCTAGGCTGTACAAAAGTATCGAACGGCCTCTCATTTCGCATTGCTCACTCGAGAATACATGAACAAATGAGAGCTCGCAAATGCAAAAAAAGACCATCTTCTCGAGTGTTTACATGGGAAAACCGTTATTACCATTACAATACACACTTTCTATTGATGTCAATCATCGTTGTCGATAGGAAAAGAAGTCAATCATCGTTATCGATAGGAAGAGAACTTGTTTTGAACTTACATGCTTGACTTCATCAATAGCTTCAGCGACATGATGCAGGATTTGTCTCTTCTTTCTCTCTTCCGCACTCATGAAGAGGAACTCGATCTGGAAGGCGAATGATTGCAAAAACAGTTCCAACCAACCGGATTCGAACCAGTGACCTAAGGATCTACAGTCCTCCGCTCTACCAACTGAGCTATGGTTGGGAATGAGAGCTGCTGCCCCACTCTCACATTCGTTGTTATAGTCGCTCAACTGTCATGAATGTGAGAAATTATCTTTCGTGCTGACATTGTTTTGCTTGTTGCAGGGTTTCTCGTCTTGAAAGGAGAATGAAAAAACTTTGAAAACTACAAAGATCACGCACCTCCTCGATATTCAGTCCCTTGGTCTCCGGGACGAAGAAGAAGAAGAACACGAGCGCCACCACCGTGCATCCAGCGTAGATGAAGAAGGTGCCTGAATGGTGTCGTGAGGACGACGATTACCAAATTGCTGTGCTGTCGCAATTTTGACAGGCGACGTTTCCCAATACACCACACCAACCGTATTTCGTGGCCTGGGACAGTGATAGGAAAGTCAGTGAGATGATCAAATTGAATACCTTTTCCCCACCACACTACCTTTACCAAATCGGTTCGCTATCGAAATTTTGGCAGCCGACTTTTACCACGTCTTCACACACCAAACCACACCACACCAACCGTATTTCGTGGCCGCTTGGGACAGTGATAGGAAGGTCAGAGAGATGATCAGGTTGAATATCTAGCTTACACCATACCAAATCGTGCTTCTTTCTAAATTTCGACAGGCGACGTTTCCCACGTCTTCACACGCCAAACCACACCACTTACCGTATTTCGTGGCCGCTTGGGACAGCGATAGGAAGGTCAGTGAGATGATCAGGTTGAATATCCAGTTGGCTGCCGTGGCAATGGATGCGCAGGTGGATCGGGCCCAGAGAGGGTAGAACTCGCCGTTGAAGACCCACGGGAGGGGCGCGTAGCCTGGAATATATTCAGATGTCAGATCTCTACCACTTTCTCTTTCCTACTTCAACGATTCTCTTTAGTGCTCACTCAACAGCGAAACACTCTCGCTTTTCTTTGTATAACGGTATAAAGGGTATGCTATGTACATTCAACTTAAAAGTAATCATGTTGTTCAGGTCTGACTAGAAGCTAAAAATGTTTGAAAGTTTACCAATGGAGAAGCACGACAAGTAGATGACCATGATGATGATGGGCAGGATCGTGTATTGGGTGACGCAGTACGTGTCCTGAGAAAAATATTTTTCAATTTTCAAATTTCTTCAAGTGCAAAGACACACGTATCATCGGAGTTGTTCTTTTTAGAGTTTATTTTCAAGTTCATGCTCAAGGAGAAATGGTTACCTCCCACTCATAATCCGGATTGGGCGAGACCCACGAACACGGTCCAGTAGCCGACCAAACGGCGGTGTCGTTCGTGTCGGAGAAGGGAAGACAGAAACCGACTTTCTCTCCTGTAAATCAGCTAGTAATTGAAGATTTCCCACTTCCAATGCTATGTGTGATGAGGCGCTTCATGAATTATGAGCCTGATCATTAAATAAATGGAGTAGCCCTCAAAATGAAAATACTGAATGGACAATTGTACACGGTATTCCGTGCGATCGCGAACTGACGATTCAAGTTCGCCGCCAACTTACCATCATCAGCCACATACTCGCAGAATCCGCAATTATCGTCGCTTCACTTTTGAATTTTTTACTTCTGATCTCCTTGCAAGCTTTTTGCTTTTTTTCAGACTTTTTGCTAGAGAACATTGGTGAGACTGTCATGGGTAGGGCAAAAAGTTGATAAGTGTGGAAAATCTCACCATCATCCGCGACATACTCGCAGAATCCGCAGTTATCGTCCGTGACGCAGAAGTCACAGTTCGAGAAGGAGTGACAGTGGGAGTTGTCCGAACCTAGAATTCATATCTGGTCAATTTGACCATTCTACAGCCCTTATCGCTGGGTACAATCCCTTTGTCCGATAAAAATGGACGTTTTTGTAAGCTCAAGGATTGAATAGCAAAGAATCATTTAGAGTATCGCACCATCGCCGCCGGTAATGTTGAAGAAAGGGTCGCTGTAGCGGTCCACCTCGTTGGTAGCGGAGGCCTTTAAATAACTATTTTTTTATAAATAATTAGATATCTAACTTACATTATTAATAAGCAAGAAGGCAACACCCATCGCGCAGAGGGAGAGAATTACTCCTGGAAATGTAAGGTATTGCACTGTTTGATTGATATCGATTCCGCCATCGTTGGCTAAAGTGAACCAATAATGTAGACTGCTCACCAATAACGGAAATGATCAAAAGCACCCTCCTTCCGACTTTCTCGATCAGTGCCATGGGAATGAAAGTGCACACGAAGTTGACGGCTGCAAATTATGAAATTACTTCCTGAGTACTTCGAATATTTTTGATGTCACACCTATTCCATTTCGAAGGGTCATTGAACTGCTAATGTGAAATGGAAGGTATGAAGCACAAATCACTCACCCGAGGTTCCGACCGAGATCCAAATGGTCGTGTGATTGTCCTTCACTCCAGCGGATCGGATGATCGTTCCAGTATAGTACCTAAAATATTTGTTCATTCTCATTCATCAAATGCAATTCAAGCTCGATCACACGATTCAAGAACAGGAGAGAAAGAACTCACATAATGGTGTTGATTCCGGACAACTGCTGGAATGCCTGCAGCAGACAGCCCACAAGCAGGGCCTTCCTCACGTGAGCAGTGGTGAGAATGCGCCAGTAGACCGGGCCGTCGCCTGCGAATTTAGAGAACTGAATTTGAAAGTTCAGATTGAAAGAATGTACAGCAATAAGATGTGCTTCAGTAATTCTTCTTGAACATCGGAATACCATACAAATTAATCGAGACATGAAAGACCGACGGAATTATTATGCGGTTTGTTCTATTTGTAGATCAGCAGTGTGATAACCTACCAGCATGCTTCGCCTTCGCAGCTCGCTCTTCCTCGCACGCAAACTTGATCTCAGCCATTTCATATTCGACCCATTCCTCGTTGCCATTGTAGATGCGCGAGACGACCTGATCAGCATGACTAAAGTGCGTGCGGAAGTGCTGACTCTCCTCATTCTACACACTCTCTCGCCACTCTGACCGGTGAGAGAATGAAATGAGGAGAGCAACTCTTGCTTTCCACACTCTAATTATAGGGTTCAATGTGGTTCAATGAGCAGCAAATGGGTCATCCTAACTGTCCCTTTTTGTTTATTTCTTTGAGATCACTCGAATGAGTCAGAAAGCTCGCTGAACCACCAGCTACTAACCACTCTCGCTTCCTCCTCTCTATCGTGCTCGAACAGCCATCTGGGACTCTCGGGCAGACAGCAGAAGGAGAACAGCTGGATGAGGGCAGGGACGGCGGCGAAGCCGAACATCAGTCTGAAAAGATTTCTTGTCTCCATTGGCGCATAAATTCATTTTCATTTATTTATTTATTTGTAGGTTCTGTTTTGCTATTGCAAGAACTGAACGAACCTCCATCCAATATTCACTGGATCGATGTACGAGAATCCTCCGGCAATAATATTCGCTGCCATCAATCCAAAAGTGATCATCAACTGGAAACCGGTGAGCAGGCGACCACTGAAAGAAGCACTTTTAATCAAATTTGCATAAATTAACGGAGTTGATAATGAAAAGGCCCAGTTTTAAATGGTTTGGCGATTTTTATAATAAAATCAAACAACTCTTGCCGAATGTGCGACGGCGACGCCTCAGAGACGTATACGGGTACGATCATGGAGGCAAAACCTGTAACAAAACCCTTTTTTGTTATTCTTGAGATTTTCATTTTTTGTGGTGTTGTCGTTATGTCTCTCGATAATTCGAAGTGGCTTACCAATAGCCAATCCCAGAAACACTCTCCCAACCAGCAGCGTAATCTTCTCCGGTGCACCGGCACATATTCCGGCTCCGATGGCGAATATCACACATGCGGCAACGATGATCTGAATGTTTTGAACTTGGTCTTTGATCTTTAGTCTGATTATTGTTGTTCATTTACCTTCTTTCGACCGATCCAATCAGATCCCGGTCCAGAGAGCAGAGCACCGATTGCAGCGACTCCTGAAATAAGTGATTTATGTTTTCGCAGTTTTTATCTCAATGATTCTGTGATTTACTCCGAAAAGCGGTTCATTACATATTTTTGGCACGGTGGCTGTTTGTTTTTAATATTCTTCTACTGGGCAAGTTGCATGTGCCTTGTTTTTGCACAACGCTTAGCAGGGTTTCAACCGTGCAGATAACATCACTCTTCCTCCTAAACCCTCTGGTAAGAAGCCCACGTGTTGCGTCTTTGCATTCCACTCGGTCTCATACTAGTGAGAGAAGGCGAGAGAGTTTGAGGAATAGAGAGAATCATTGCTCGCACGTGCCGATCAGAATTGCATTCCTTCAATCACTCGTAAGCGCTACTTATCGTGCGCAGAATGCGCATATCGAAGCCACTAGAGATCGTATTGAATGAGGAGAGCCTATTCTTGCTTTCTCATCGCACATGGACGCTATCTAGCAGAGGCGTGAAGCAGATCGAGAGCGAGCAAAGATCGTGACCAGACCGCTTTTCGGTCTCAGATCGTAGGGATTGGCGAGTGGGAAATCGTGCGCTTTTGTGCAAGCGAAGTCAATGAAAGTCGCTAAGCTGATAAAATATGCAATCTAAAGAAGCATTTCGATTGATTGAAAGAATCAAATAAGAAGTCTCATGTTGAGTTTCTTCCATTACTTTAGTTGCTTGTATTTCAAGTTCCTTTCAACGCAGTCTTATCCCATTGGGCTGTAGCCCTTCATCAAGCAATCCGTTTCCTAGAAATGAAGCGTCAATCCGAATCAAAGGTGTCAATAAGACACTCACACATTCTTGTCGTCGTAATGGTGTACTGATAAGAGTATGCACGTGCGCCATTCTTTGAACTTTGGTTTGTTTTTGCGGGGATCAAAATGTGAAATTACTTCAAGCAATTCTGAGATCAATTCTGAGATCTGCGCATTCTTAAAAGTATTTCGGGAGTCAGAGAAAATTCAAAATCCCTTCTGTCTCAACAGCGTTCATTTTACTCAATCATTCTCTCGCTAACAAAAACCGCTTTCTTCAGTTCGAAACATTTGGAAATAGAGTGTTCTGCTTACCGGGCGTGACAGAGACGATCAACTCCTGCCAGAGTGAGTCCATCGGCGCCATGCCCGCGTTCTCAGGGACGTAGAGCATAGCGGATGAGACGATTCCCGTATCATAACTGAATGGAATCATGAATTGAATGCGAAAGAGACCTCAAAGAAGATACTTCCTAACATTGGGAAAATCAGAAATGTGAAAGCCCAGATGAAAAAAGTAACGAACCCGAACAGAAACCCGCCAATCACTGCTGAGAACGCGAGCATGTAGGTGAACCTTTAATTATCAAATTATGGTTGTTATTGTTGTTTTGACTTTTAATAACAAAGAAAAACAATAACAAACCATGACACGACCGGGTTGTTTACTGGCCGCGGAATCCCGCTGCCTCCGCCCGGGACTGCTGGCTATAATTTCAAGGTTTTACGAAGATGGCAGATTTAAATTAATGCAGTCTTTGATAATTTCGAAAACAATAATCACAAAAAAACGTACCACTGCTCCTCCGGCCATGCTTGCCGTGTACACTGATTGAGCCAGTCTCTCTTCTTTTCAACCCTCACGATGCAACACCCCGACTCTCCTCATTCCACACGCTATCTCGCCATTTCTATTCGATAAGAACATACAATGCATACATGACACCCCCTCGCATGTCTAATCACTCTCGTTATCACTAATCTCTCTCACTTCCTCATAATCTCTACGACAGATCGCCATCCAATCGCCTTATCGGACACTTTTTCTCAAGAGTGATCTGACTCTCTTCGATTCCCATGATCTCTCGCTTTCTTTGACCGAGAAGAGTGTGAGGATCAGAGAGGTGATTGTTGCTCATGCAGGAATGTTATCGTGAGAAGCATGGTCAGAGCAGGCCAAGAAGTGTCGGCAGTAGTCGGATTGGTGTTAGAAGAACGAGAAGTGAGGGTGTTTCTGGTCTCTGGAAAAAAAGGTCTTTTGTACTGAGAGCGGGCTACTCCCAATTGCTTCTATTCGAATTTTCAAAAAAAATCAGCACCAAAACTGTGTTTTGAGTGTTTCATAATATTTGTGCATCTGTAGTTGTAGCTGTAGTCTGTGTTATGATCAGAAAGAATTCAGTTTCTCCTTGACATAGCACTTATCTGGTTACGATATGATCGCATAATGGTGACAAATAAACTAGTGATTAATGCATTCCATGTACTACAGTGGGTACATTGCAGTTGGAGTTTGCTGGTCCATGTGCTGGTCTAAACGATTATTCATAATTTTATTGTCATAACTCAATGAAATATAGACACTCCCAGAGAGTGAGAATCGTCAACTGATGCAGCACAACATTGCAGCATCTTCTCTCTCTCTCTCCAGCAGCATCTTCACTTCACCACAGCCCAGCAACTACAGTCATCTCCTCAGGCAAGTAGTTCATCGAGATCTTCGCGAAACCTGATAATATTCAGATTACAAACTGACTTTTTAGCAATCTGGCTGGATAAGCAACAAAAAGGTTTGTTGTACTAACCTTTCTCTCCCCACTCCCCTCCCCACGAATTGGCAATCGTCCAATACGCTTCACCACTCTCTTCACCCCATCCGATCATCTTCATACAGTGCCCGTAGGCCATATCATCTGCAATTTAAGACGTCATTTACTTTTCGCTCTTGAGAATCTCCAGTGAACATTCGACAGAAATCGTAAAATGGTTTAAAAAACGAAGTAAACGATAATCTCACCATTAGTCGGCGTTTGAAGCCATGAGGTTCTCGTGTAAACTCCTGAATAAGTGATCATTTTCACTTTTATCAATGATTATTTGTAACCTGATCTGTAATGCATCAATGGTTCATGGACCTTGAAACACATGGACACTGGACCATGCAGGAATAACTCTCGCTTGACAAGCTCAGTAGAGGTCAGATTGATTGCTGAAACTTCCATTTCTCTCCACTTAGGCAGATAGCCATGGGAGCCGATTCATGTCATGCTTCGTCAACAGATTCATGAAGATTCCTCAGATTGTGAAGGAGCGTTTTCAGTTTAACTTAGTGTTGCAAATCCGCACAAAACCGATCTTCGCACAGGGGGATGGGGAATGAGTGAGAATTGTTCGAGATCGGACGGACGTGCGAATGTTCGAATTTGTGCGGATTTATGCAAAAGTGTGCGAACGAGCTCTATTCGACCCATTTTCGCCCTCATTCTCCCCATTCTATCACTCATTGCGCGGTCAACTCGATCCCTCTCGTTTCCAATCGACCGTGCCATGAGTAAGAGAAAGGGGAGAATGAGGGCGAAAATGGCTCGAATAGAGCTCGTTCGCACACTTTTGCATAAATCCGCACAAATTCGAACATTCGCACGTCCGTCCGAACCGACAAATAAGTGCGAGAATAAGGAAAATTAGATTAGTCCGATCTTTGTGTTCGAGTTTTGTTCGAAATGTGCGTTCGAATTTGCAACCCAAGTTTAACTTATCACATCACAAATTTACAAGGAACACCTAACCATTCATGGTCTCCACATATTGCCTGTATCCTTTTTCAGTGATTTGTCGATGTCTCGATCCCATTTTGACGAAATAGACGCTTTTGGCTTGAAAAGTTGATTGTTACTCCGCAAAAAAGACGAATTTACCTTTGCCGAGATCACTTTCATAATCTCCATCGAACGATGACTGACACTTTCTTTCGCAAGTGGGGTTGAATTTTTTCTGTGAAGTTCGATTTGCTTATTATCATCAGCCTTGCCGTAAACCACTTATGACTCAAAGACTTTGCCGTACGGCTAGTTTACGGCTGCGTTTGCTACGGCATCGTTTTTTACACTTATGCAGTCAAGTTATAGCTCACTTGATAGAAGTATCTCGGGCAGGGACTACCGCAAGTGGACGAAATTTCGTACGGACGACAACCGTCGCTCGAACCGAGTGAGCCGCCTGAAACATACCAAGTTTTCTGAAATTTCCTCGAAGTTGAAATACATTGAAAAGGACAGACCTGACACGATTCCATGCATCTTCCAGTAGACAAACGGGAGGATTGATCCGTATGTGCCTTGGCATCTGAGTAATAACAATATTTGAATATTTTATAATATTAATAAAGAAATTTATCCACCCAGATGAGCGGTTGAAAGGCTAAGACAAAGAGTATTCCACCTTCCACAGAAATCGCAGCACGCCGTGAGATCTTGCGTTGAGATCAGTTGTTGCTTCGTGTGATTGGACGAGATGCAAAGTCGATCGGAGATGGCGGCTGTAGCGGCTGCGGCCTAAACACATAAGATTAGCTTTCGATAAAAAAAGCAAAACGAAACTATTCTGAAAATGGTTATCACTAATTTGATAATTTTGCGTTTCGAAATTGCCCAAATCGTTCTCATAGGGCACTAGGTCGGATGAGATACCGTGTCTGGCATAAAAGCAATACCGTGTCTGGCATAAAAGTTGCCTCTCGCTTATCCTAATAGTAATCATCCGGTTTAGTTCCTTCTCATAGAGAAACTCTACTCACCCAGCACGAGCCGCATCCGCCCTGGTTCTGGATGTGATGCATGGAGGAGCAGTCCGACCACTTCTCACGAGCGTCGAAGGAGGCGGGAAGATCGATTGATTGGCTGAGCGTCAACAACATTCTGGGGAGAGTGCATTCGTCGAACTGACCTGGCCAAGTAGAAAAGATGGCTCTCAGTATCCTGCAGAATTTGTATGTCCATCGATTCCTAGATTTATAAATTAAATTTTTTTAGCTAAGAAATGTTCTCACTAGGCAATAACACGATTTCATTGTGAAGCGATAATGTCAAAGCGTTTATATAACTTACGTCCATGCTCAACCCTTCGATCAATAGTGACTGGTAGTCGGCACCATGCTCCTCACTGATATTCTTGCCCTTGATCGCTGCGAGAGCATTGTATTCGGCCTGAATATCGATTTATCGATTAAAAACCACAAAAATTAATTTGAGAACAATCAGGGAATGTGCAAACGCGCACCAGAACACACGCGAAGTAGAGAGAAAAGTTTGATCAGGATATAGGAGAAAAGAGAAGGAACTGACCTTCCAAGTCACATTGCTCATCCCATTGATCTCATCGACCATTCTCCGAAGTCTCGCCTCATCTTCGTTAGAGTGAGGAAAGAATTCGAGAGCGGAAGTTGGAGGAGATAGTTTAGAAGATACGAGAATGAATAGAGCGATGACACAGGCGAGGAGTAGAAGAAGTGAGAGGGAAGTGAGAAGAATCTGAAACTGTGGATGCTTCTATGCTGGAAAAAGGCCCCACTCGCCTTTGACTTGTTGAAGTTCTTCACGCGTGGCTTCTCAATGACATCTTTCAGTGGAATTTCTTCGTAGACGCAGTGTATATCTCCTAAACTACATTTTATGAGGATGAGTAAGAAATCGCAAACCTTGATCCAGTGGAGCCGAGTCGTGCATTCCTCGCTTGAGTCTGAGATTCCCTCTCTCACTCTCTAACCAAGAGAAAGAGCAGGAAGAACTCTCAGCGCTTATCATCAATCAACGCGCGCAAAACCCATCGGGACTCTCTCTTCCGACTTGATAAAAAGCACTTGCCTCTCTGGCAAGGATGACTCACAAGAGTTAGTGGAGTGGAAATTTGATGCGGTGACATTATGGTGAGAAATTTCTAGGACATCTGGTCCGGACACAACCGCTTGATTGAAAAAAGTGGTGTGGGAAATGAGAATGGGAAAACTCTGTGAGAAAAGCTTGGGTATGATAACCAAGAAGTGCCAATAGTGAAAAAGCGGTTCAATCAATTTATCGATTTTAGTTCAACAACTGCATTTCACCGCAATCCCGCAAATACGCTCAGCTCTTCCGGACGATAGCTCATTGAAAGTTTGCCGAAACCTGAAAATGCCTCATAATTCGAGTTTCGAAATGCGACTCAGACCGTTCTCTCCCCACTGTCGTCCCCAAGAATTGGCAATCGTCCAGTACTCCTCTCCATTCTCAATTCCCCATCCGATAATTCGCATGCAATGACCGTAGCTGAGGTTATCTGAAAATCTCGAGAATTTCCTCTTTTACTCACATAATTTCGTCTTGACTTCAGAAGAAAAATCGCTCACAATTCCCGTCTCTGTCGAAGGAGGACGAATTGAAAACACCTGAACATGATCATGCAACTTTTGAAGAATAAATAGATTAATTACCCGAGCTGTAGTGCGCGAACGGTTCGTCAATTGAGGTGCAAAACGAGACTGGCCCATTAGTCATAATCTCCCTCTTGATCAGCTCATTGGTTGATAGAGACAACTCTAAAATTTTATTGACAAATTAAAATCCGAAATTTGTTCATACCTTCAGTAATTCTTTCAATGTCGAAGTATGTTTTCTTGGTAGACCACTGAAGTAAAAAAATTGATCGGTTCGATTGCAAAAAACTCACTTGCCCAGCATACCAACTGTAAGAGATTTTCAGCCAATAATAACTCTTTCCTGGAAAAAAAGCATCAGAAAGGAAAAAAAGTATCAGATAAATAGATTGTCACCTTTTCTGAGATCATTTTCGTAACTCATGCCGTATAATGGGTGGCATGCTTTCTTACATTGAGGGTTGAAACTGGACTAGAACCGTAATATCAGCCTATTTTAGAACTGAGGAAACAGCTTACGTGGCAGAAATACACCGGGCACGGGGTACCACAAGTCGACTCAATCTCATACGGTCGGCAACCCTCGTTAGAGCCGAATAAGCCGCCTTCAAATAATTTTTTTCCATCTTTTCAAGTTTAAGATTATCAGAGAACCTGTAGCTATTCCATGGTTCTTCCAATAGTGAAACGACAGAGCTGGAACGGTGCCTCCGGAGCAACTGAAACATAGTAACGATTTCAAACTGTAACCGTTTCGTTTTTTTTTTTCGATGCGTGAATTGTGCTTGTTCTCTGATTTTATTCCAACAATGGAATTTGTTTGGCTTCTAGACGTTGAAAGAAACGAGAGAATCAATTGTCAATTCAACAGAAACCAGCTTACTCTCCGCAATAATCGCAGCACGCAACGAGATCTTGCAGTGAGATCGACTGTTGTTCTTGCCCGTCTGAGGAGATGCACAGCCGATCCGACATTACGGAGACAGATGCGGCAGCCTGAATGCTGTGCCTAACTTGAGATATAAATTTTAAAGGAGAAATTGAACGGCTGCATAAGTCAATTGTTAGTCATACCCAGCAAGATCCACAGCCTCCCTGATTCGGAATTTGATGAATCGAGGCACAGTTATGCCACTTCTCTCGAGCGTCGAATGATTCGGGAAGGGTGAGGGATAATCTCAAATCAAACCATTCATCGAATTCTCAATCTTCTGGCCAAGAACTAAACATTTACACTAACCCTGCCAACTTCTTCAGATGCTTCTCAGTATCGCCAATAACTTGCAGATTGACAGATGTTTCTATATCGTACCCGTCCAGTTTCAAGCTTTCAAAAGTTATATTCGACACACTCGGAACTGCTCCTTTCAGGGACGCAAACGCGTTGTATGTGGCCTGAATGTAACTTTTCTTAATCAAAATAATTAAAATATTGAAGCACCGTCCATGTTAGATTAGCTGCGTTGATGTCATCGACCATTTTCCGTATTCGGTTTTCTTCTTGCTCCGAGTGGGGGAAGAAAGGATACTTCGTATCTGACGCAATTTCTTCAACTAGTTGTTCAGCTGAATTCATCAGCCTAAAATGATGACATTTAATTTTAAAAGAACTGTGATCCTCACCGAATCAAAAGAAAGAGGGTAGTTCCCGCAAAGATTAAGCAGAAAACAAGTGATATGAAACATAACTGAAACATGTTTATTTCAATCAACAACAGCAAAAGTCCCAACCGTTAGTAGTAATCTCGAACACCCGCCATTCTTTCTATTTTCCATTATCGAATCAAGAAACAACTTTCAGAAGAACAGACTTTATCGATAAAGAAATGAATCATTCGGGAAATGGTATCTAAAGGTTATGCGCATCCAATTTATTCGCTGAAATCGAAAAGATAAAGGTCAATCGTAATAGGAGAATTCTGTTGGGAAGCAAACCATCTCCAAAGAGATATTCGAATCTCAGCAAACTTGGAAGAAATTGTGGGGAGAGTTGCATGTTACTTTCGATGAATTTGAATAATCAAAGACTGGGCAAAAAAAGCATGAAATGGTGATGATGAGATTCGAGAGTGATAATACTCAATACAAAATATAGCGAGCATGCGAACATTCGGCACAATCCTTTTAGTAGCTGTTAGATGATGTATAGCAATATAAAATGAAGACTAGCAATAGATAGAGAGAAAGATAAGAAGGGCGAATTCTTGAGGAAACGCGATTGAATCGGTTCTTAAACACGCAGTCGTCTCAAATGGATCGAGAGTAGATTATGGTGCATCATCGGTACCATCGGTTTTCCTGAAAAAAAAATCGTTCATTTCCATTTCTTGTGCAATGGCTCTCAGGAATTTTGAAAAGCAAACAGTATAAAATAGGATCCATTCAACCACCCACTTTTTCTCCTGGTCTTCTCGTCCTCTTTTGTGATGCGAATCATCCGACTTTGAGTTATCCTTTAAGCAACACTGTCATCAATGCTGCGATTGGATTGCGCACCTCTTCCACTGCCTTTCTCTTTCTCTGCTGCTCATGAGATGTTTGTGCTGCAGCAGCAGCCGCAGCCGAGCTGGTCGCTGCGTCATCGGGAGCCACTCCAGCAGCAGCGAATACTGCTGCGACAGCCTCAGGATGCTTGATCTGGACGTGTGCATCGTGCGACACCTGACTCTTCATCTGGCAGTGGCAAAACGGGCATGGGAACGCTGAAGGAAGTGGTTTAGAGATTTACTGTTCTGCTCAGTACGATAATTGTTCGACACTTCTCTACTTCCGCGGAAAACGTTTCACTTTTCTTAAAATAAGATTGCCAAACGCAAGTTTTTGCTTGCCAGGGATGAATAGTGGTTTACCGGGGTAGTAGAGTAGTACACAATTTAATGCGTGCCTGACTGTTTACTCACTTTGTCTTCCAGAATGCTTCCACGTATTGTGCATGGCAAGGCCTCTAGCACCCTTGAAGGCCTGCTCGCAAAGTTCACAGAAATGTGCATCCTCAGCTCCAACAGCTTCAGGAGCTCCAGGACTCTGTCTTGCTGCTGCAGCTGCAGCAAGACTGGCCACTCTTGCAGCATGAAAGTCAGTGTCGTCGTCTTCGTTGCGCTCATCATAATTAACGGCGCCTGCGTTCTGCCGATGAGGACGCTGAAATTTATCCTATTGAGATTTCGAGCATTTTGTTAGTTATAAGCTGTTTCGCTCGCTGTCTTGTAACGATTACCTCATTACTTCCTCGAATTGTGTTGTCGAGGACTGATTTGTGAGCGGCATTTCCGTTATTCTTGGGAATGTTCGTGGTTCGTTGTTCGTGGCCAATGTGACCTGCCTGAAAATCAGATCGAGTTCGACTTTTCATCTTTCTCTCGAATCTCTCGCTTGTACCTCGTTGTGTCTAACCAATGGTGAGGTCGTTGCAGTCGTCGCCGCGTCTGTTTGAGCTGACGATGGCGTTCCTCTCGCTTCATCTCTCGTTCCCTGCAAATCTTGAAGATAATTCGCTCAATTTCCTGATTTATCGGAGATTCTACTCTCGTCCACAAACTACCTCATTCGATGATGGAAGGATATTATTGGATGAAGTAGCGGCCTCCGAGTGGTCGGTGCCAGAAACATCAATGATTTCCAAAGGCTCCTTCTGTGAAACTCATTGGTTATAACTAGCTTAGTTCATTTCGTGGCACTTCTGTCCTTTTTGGCATGTCCTTTCTCAGTAGGGTTTTATATTCCAACCATTCTCATTCTGTAGTAAGGGGAAGAAATGTGCAGAAAGGTGTATAGCGTACTTTCTAACATGTACAAGTTTGGTACATCCTCCCCCTTACTACAAATTGATTGCCTCTTTCCTCACTCAGAGCATAGAGAGAAAGACCCGGTCCCAAAAATGCGGAAGTTCCCTTTTCTTATCACCTTGACGACAATCTGGACTGCATCAGATGCCACAAAGATGGTTCCTGATTCAGCTAGTAGCTTGAATATTCTGCTCAGCGCGTCCGACAGAGAATATACGAAGGGACGATAGAGTTGCCTGAATGAAGAAGAACCATTTCTGGGAATTTGAAACAGATAACTTTTTGGAATCGAGGTCGGAGACGGTGCGTCTTGAATCGGACAGCAAGCGAATGCTGCATGTCAAGTTCTGGAATTATTAAGTATAGAATTTACTTATTCCGGCACCTCTAAATATTCCCATAATCTCTTCAATCACCCCTGCGTGCAACTTTCACTCTATTGTCCGGGGTGCAGGAGCGCCAAGAATCCCTGTGAAAAACAGAAAACGTACTTTATTATGCTTACTGATGCCGGTAGTGGCGATTACTTGCAAGAGTTCAACGATCTGCTTGAACACGAGACCCATGCGGTCGGTTTTCGCGATTTCTGAGGCCTGCAATCTTTTTAAAATTAATTGGATAAACATGTTTTTGTTAAGATTATTTTGATTGTAGTTTTCGATTGTAGCCCGTTTGCGCAGTCTCTCACTTTCACGAGCGAGAGATTGTGTGAAATTGAGAGAGCGGACACTCCAATTAACGAACCTTCTCCTTCAATTCGGCGAGTATCTCTTGACAGCTCTCTTGGGTGGTCATAGCAACAGAAGGAGATCACTAAAAAGAGATTTCATGATTTTGACATCTTGGGTGGGCGTGGCCTGGTGAGCACGGCAAAGAAACTGGCACAAGTGACCCTTCTAGGACAGCAGTCAGATAATACAGCATCAAATCGACTAGTCGTAGCGAAGATTATCTATAGTAGAAGAGCATAGTTCATGATGAACTTGGAGGCAAAAATCATGGGAATCAATGAAAACTACGTACAAAAGTCAGTAACAATCGAGAAAAGACTAGAAAAAAACTGCTGACATGTGAATGAACTGTGTTCAGTTAGGAACATCTGGTGACCATCAGCAGGTTTTCGAACTACCAAAACATGTTTCCGAGAATAAATGAGGGAAGAGAGGCGGAGGGAGACCGCAATACTACTCACTTCAAGAGTATACAAATGAGATGAGAGAGACTCGCTATCAGTACTTCAGGGAGGGGATCTTCAGGAGAGGATGAAAGGCTCTTCTATCTCCCATTGCGCCTACTCTCATACCTGGTAATTAGCTTGAGTGGAGAGGATGACTAGGGATGGAAAGAGAAGAAACTCCTTATTTTACACACTCTCTCACCAGTCAGAGAGATGAGAGAGCACGTGAAAAGAGGAGAGAAATCTCTACATTCGCCACCTCTATTCAGATGATAGCGCATACCCACTCTAAGACATTGGCTGCGAGACAAGAAACTAATATGACAAACAACTCACCTGAGCCCAAATACCACCTGTTGCCTATTCTCTGTAACCTGAACCTCATTAACCGCGTGGTGAATAAAGTATAAGTATAAGTATAAGTATATAGGACGAAAACACTATTACCGGTCTTCAAAAATTTCAAATCTACGAATTTTTTACGAAACGAATAAAGAAAAGCTGCGAGTACACAACGCAACTGAAATGTGAAACACATTCAGCAGAAAGGCAGTAAGAAATGCATCCGGAGAAATTTCCCTCAAGCACTGGCTACAAATATGCCAAGTACAACCCAACGTTTGTTGTCAACAAAACGAAAAGTATGCCTGAAATGGTTCCAAAGGTCTATAACTGCACGTAATCATGTTGTTTGATTCCAGACCCGTGTGTTTATTTACTTTCTGCTTTCTGCTTTTGCTTGATTTGTTCCAGTCTTACTAAAAGATTCTCAACACATTCATTTTTATCAGTAGATTCCTTTCCCCATATCTCCATTGCACTTTAAATAGGGGTATTGAATCTGATTAACGAAAACGGCTATTTATCAGTAATCTAGTTGAAATAGAGCTTCATCAAAAGCATGCGGATAGAGTCAAAGTGCTTGAGTAGGCGAACGATAGGAAAAGCCCTCTCAATAGAAGATGAAAGCAGTCAATGAAGAATCGTCCGATTACCTGAAATAGTTTGATTCTCTGTTTAGACATATCTAATGTGGCGTTAGTTTTCAGGAAAAATCTCATGGAAAAAGAAAAAGAGTGTTAGTTATTCCATGGTCTTTTTCCGGAAAAAGTAAAAATTTTGAATTCCCGCCATTATCGAAATTCTACGATACCTACTTTCTCCGTGAATATATCATTCTAAAAAGTGGAATATTGATTTCTGGCAAGGATATCGACATGTTGTCGAATTGTTATGACGATTGGTTCACGGAGAGAGCCGGACCAATGAAATTTGATAATGGCGGGAATTCAAATATTTTACTTTTTCCGGAAAAAGACCTTGGAAAAACTAACACTCTTTTTCTTTTTCCATGAGATTTTTCCTGAAAACTAACACCGCATTATCAAACTACTATGCAGACGTGATGAACAGTTACGGTATTACTGACTCGTCAGAATCCGAAACTGAGCTATCCTAATTAGGATCGTCATCCTCCCTCGTTTTCTTCATCTGAAAAGCAACATTGATTCCATGCTCGAGAAAGGAATGCATACAGCAAGCTCCTCCTTCTCAGGAGCGTCCCTCTTTCTCGATTGCCCTGCTGCGGCAATAGTAGATTCGTAAGCTGCAGCAGCTGCAGCAGCTGCAGCAACCTCAGGATGTTTGCTCAGAACGTGTCGGTCGTACGTTTCCCGAGTCTTCATGCGGTAACAGCACAGTCGACAAGCAAACGCTGAAGTATTACTCATTATCACTGTAAGTAATCTAAAAAATCAACAAAAGCTTTTAAGCCCGTTCGCGTAAGAATCGGACAAATCGTCAAGCATCTGGCACAGTCAGAAAAGGTCATTTCCCTGAAACTGTGTGTTTTGGGGTTCTCGACGATGCTAAAGACTATGGACGTGGTCATTTTTTAATTTTGAGCCTCCGTTGGCTCCAGACGACGTCGCGTCGAAAACAAAGTTTGTTTTATAGCGCTTTCCTCTGAAGCGCTAAAATTAAGGGAGGGCGGTTCCAGACCTCAAATTCGATGACGATCACGCCTGATATTTTCATTTTTTATTATTTTCAAAAATAATTTTGTTACAAAATGTAACTTTTCAATGCCT
>LS513504.1:9379-86120 GCA_900490845.1 Pristionchus japonicus | reverse complement strand
CCCTTCTCAACAACCTCGAGCGGGCGATGTCGAAGGAAATCCTCTCTGCCTCTCCCCATTTGCATCCAAACTCCCTCCATAATCGAATCTTCTCCCTCACTCCCCTCGATATCGCCCGCTCGAGGTGGTTGAGAAGGGGAGGAATGAGGGAGGGAGAAGAGTGAGGGGAGGGGAGAGAGTGATCTATAAAATCGACCCTTAAAATGACCCCTCAAAATGACCCCCCAAAATTGACCCCCCAAAATGATCTATGTACGACACTGAAGGCAGCATTAGAATACGGAGATTACCCTTTGAACATTTCCTCTGTCCGTTATCGAATTTCTTTTTCGAATGTGTTAAGGACGTTTCTGTGAGTATTCCCCCCCTAAAAGCAGGATTCAGTTGAATGAAATCGTTATGATAGAACATACCTTCTGGCTGAGATCGCCTCCAGAGTCCGACGCTCACCTCGGTTGAGCTTCTGATGAACCCTCGTGGCAGGGATCTTTTAGATCAACTATGCGAGATCGGAAGACACCAGTTTCAACTTGTATTTGAGCCCACACCCAGACTTAGAAGTTTCAGTCTGTCCCCCACCTTTCTCATCGGCTCACAGTTAACGATGTCGTCTCTCATCACCCTCGTCTCTTCCGACAACCAATCCTTCCAAGTCGACAGGGATATTCTCAGGCAATGCGCAGGCATAGAGGATGTGATTATGGTTAGTATCCCACTGGTCGTGAGTGACCATTGACCTATCGTATTTCCCTTTCAGGACCTCAACCTTGACGATCCCGACATCGATCCAGCCGACAAGGCAATCCCCGTGCGAGAAGTGAAGGGCGACACTCTGGAGAGAGTCATTGTGTGGCTGATGCAGCATAGGGATGATCCAGAAGAGGAAGTTGACGACTCTGTTGAGACTGTCGTCCCGGAGTGGGATAAGATGTTCTTCGAGGTAAGCACTGGTCCTGCGAAAATGAGTCTCGGGTACTCGCACGAGAGAAGCCCCACTACCCCACTCTCATCTCCACTAAGCGCTAAGCTAACGCTCGAGCACTGAGCAAGGGGGTGCAGGTTTTTTTTTTGTTTCAACACTTACTGCTGAATCCATAAATGACTATTTGAAGTGCATTCATTTCAGCCCCTTGAATACAAAACTGAGCTTCTCGATCTGACTGTGGCAGCACACCAGTTGGATATCAAGAAGCTTTTATCGTTCACCTGCAAGACAATCGCCAACACTTTCACGGTTTAGAGTTCAGTCCCGAGGAAAAAGAGCAAATTAGGAGAAAATCTCTTTGAATAATCAACAGCAAACCGTTTCTCACCTTTCGGCATACCATTTCGTATCACTGTCCTTGTTTGCTCGATAAAGCGTTTCATCGTGAATTGTCATGCATTGCAATTTGCAAAATAAACCGTTTCTGATTGAAGTGCGTCAGATAATCACTCTTACACAGCGTTTTTTATATCTACGTCCACAATAGAGATGGAAGTCGATATTACGACTTTGAGTCCTGATAAAGGTTCAATTCTCTTGAAACATTTATTCCCTTCTAAAGAAAATATCGCAAAATCTTTCTTTCTTGATTTCGACAAACCTTCTGGCAGAGACCACATCCAGAGACCGGCGCTTATCCTTGAATCCTTAATCACCCCATCCGATGAACCTCGTGGCACAGATCTTTCAAATCGAATATTTTATATCGGGCTCTTCCAGGCTTCGGGTACATAATCCAGTTAGAACAAAGCAAGTCAAACTACTCCGAGATGTCTTCTCTCATCACCCTCGTCTCTTCCGATGAGCAATCCTTTCAAGTCGACAGGGATATTCTCAGGCAATGCGCAGGCATAGAGGATTTGATTATGGTTAGTCTCCCTAGCTTTGATCCTGATTATGACCACTCCTAAATGTACCGTATCCTTGCACGTCTTCACTTCAGGACCTCAACTTGGACGATCCCGATATCGATCCAGCTGACAAGTCTATCCCCATTCGATTCATAAAGGGAGACACTCTGGAGAGAGTCCTTGTGTGGCTGATGCAGCATAGGGATGATCCAGAGGGAGAAGAAATGGACAATAGCGTCCAGATCGTGGTCCCGGAGTGGGATAAGATGTTCTTCGAGGTAAGCGAGTCTCGGGTATTCGCATTTCCGAACTCGGACGACACGAGAGAGGCTCGTTTTCAACCCTACTAACCGCTTGGATTCACTCGCGAGCACTGAGCAATGGATGATTCAGGCTTTTTTATTTCATTAATAGATACTAGATACTGTATCCATAAAGGATTATATGAAGTACTGTATTGATTGATTTCAGCCCTTGGAGTACAAAGATGAGCTTCTCCAGCTTGCCGCGGCCGCAGGTCCGCAGCAGTTGGATATCAAGAAGCTTTGCTCATTCGCATGCAAGACAATCGCCAACACTTTCAGGGTGGGTTTTATTTTGTTCCGGAAACATTTAGTGAGAGAGTGGATGGGCTTTAGGGAATCATCTTGATGGCCGCAAGGCCGCATTCAAATATGTCTTTTCTTCCTACCGTACTCGTACAGTATCCCAGTCCTTCCATTCAAAACCCAATTAGATCATTTCAGGGCAAGACTGGAGAGCAGATCCGCATTGCTTGGAATGTCCCGAAAGCGTACACTCCTGAGGAAGAAGAGAAAATCATGAGAGAGAATGAGTGGTGTGAATAAGCAACTGCAATCCGTTTCTCCCCTTTCGGCATTCCATTTCCTGTCCATGTTTGTTCGATAAAGTGTTTCGTAATGAACTGGCTTCTAATAACCCTAGTGGCAGACATCTTTCAGAGATACCCTGAATCGAATCGCGTTCGTCGATTACAGAAACATCCAAAGTTGCAATCGGTTCGGCCAGCAGAATGCGTTCCTCCTCCGATCGAGTTAGAGCAAAATGAAATTGACCACGATGATCTAGACACCCTAGTTTCCCAGGCTTAACATGAATCATCATAAACTCTGTGCTAGCCATCGCCCGATTCTTTCGGAACAGACCTCGTATGCGAGACCGGGCCTTCCTTGATAAAAATTACAAGCGGAACAGTTTTCACAATCATAATAGTAGTAACCAAAGTACTCGAAATTTTTCATAGAGGTCGCGATCAGTTCTGCTAAACTGAACCTAGCTCTTGGATATTTAGTTTGGCCCTTTTTATGTGCTTCCAATGATGTACATCTAAGAAAGAGCTTGCAATCTTCTCAATTGATAGAGAAATATCAGAGGGGGGAGAGGGGGCATTTAACAGTCTACATTCAATTCTAACATTTCCTCTTATTGTCGACAATAAGACGTGAGGCTTTAGAAATATTTATGTCAGTTCACAAAATCAAAAATACTCATTTTCCATCAGCATTTTGAATTGCGATCACCATTTTCGTTTGTATCCACACACTCTTCTTCTCTCCACGTCTTCCGTGCACTCAATTGAGATGAACTCGAGCTGCTCATCCCTCGAGCGATTCGGTATCTTTTTCGTCGATTTGGAGGCTGAAAGTTCATATTGAAATATTTTTTTAATCGGTGTAGGTCACCTTGAACGTTCACTCCATCCAGCTGCAGCCTGTTCAAGTCTGCCAACATCTCCTTCCTTTCCTTGCGGAACCTCAGATTTCCAACTGATTGCAGTTCAATGTGCAAATTCAGTTGCAACTGTCTTCCGAGACTTGCTAGTTTCTGTAATTAAAACGAGTTCTCTGTAAGAATGGGACAGCCTTCATCAGAGGGTGGCACAATGCTTCAAAATGGTCGGATTGACCTCAAATTTAAAATGGGAGGTCCCTATGGCTCGTACATTCATTTTACAACTTTGCATGATGATCATGCATGGTTCATGCAAAAATTTTGTCCTTCAAGATACCCCCTCATGTGACACCTCATTCGAAAGAGCGTCAAAAGTTATGCCTACAGTTCGATTTTCATCCATTTTGAGCAGAGGGGAGCCGAGAAACATGAAGATATGTACACTTTTCCATGCATTTTCACCGTTTTTGATTTTTAAAATCATGAAGAACTCATTTGCACCGGCTGATTCTCACTGTATTCGATGCGTATTTCGATTCTCTATCAGAAAAAAATTATAAACCTGCAAATTTACAGCACATGATTCGAGATATTTGCATATTTCTACCACCCATGTTCGAATCCGCCTGACCACACGGGCTTTTGCCAATTGTTTGCAGCCCTATTTTCCTCACAAAATAATGATTTTGATACTTTTACAACATACTATGCTTTTTAGAAACAGAAAATAATATTTAAACGTTTGGCAAAAACTCATGCAGAGAGGCGGAATCGAACCTGGCCAACGCCTGGTGATAGAAATATGCACATATCTCGAAACATGTCCTGTAAATTTGCAGGTTTATAATTTTTTTCTGATAGAGAATCGAAATGCGCATCGAATACAGTTAAAATCAGCCGATGCAAATGAGTTCTTCATGAATTTAAAAATCAAAAACAATGAAAATGCATGGAAAAGTGTACATATCTTCATGTTTCTCGGCACCCCTTTGTTCAAAATGGATGAAAATCGAACTGTAGGCATAATTTTTCATGCTCTTTCGAATGAGGGGTCACATGAGGAGGTATCGTGAAGGGCAAACATTTTGCATGAACCATGCATGATGATCATGCAAAGTTGTAAAATGAATGTACGAGCCATAGGGACCTCCCATTTCAAGTTTGAGCTCAATCCGACCATTTTGAAGCATTGTGCCACCCCTGTCCTGATCCTACAGAGAACTCGTTTTAAGGACAGCTTAAATCTTGAAAATATCACTTTAATTGAATTTTAAAAATCAACTCACCTTAGCAAGATCTTCTATAGCTTTGTCGCTGACTGACTCGACGAGTGCTTTCGGGTTGATTGTGATTGACTCTATGCCGGCATCGAACAGGTAGAGAAGAATGGTGAACGAGCGGAACTCCTACAAATAAATAAATAAATTTCTACAAATAAATAAATATGTTTATACCTCCTGATTCGCATTTCCTTGTTGTGATCTGCGCATACCCTCGATAGCCTGACCAGAGAATGAAACCTCTCGCACGCCGCCTCTGACCAAATCGGAGGCGAAATCAGCTGAAAGACAAGAAGTTATATGCAGTTACTAACAATGCTTACCATTCCAAAAACTCTCTTCGTAATGCATCCTCATCAGAACGAAATCTACAGACTTTGCCCCAATTTTCGAGACAAGTTCGGGTACTTTGTACCTGAAAAGATAAAAGATAAACTATCGATTCCTTGAGTCGTTATTTGATTAATTTAATATTCAATTAAAACTCTCACAGATTATGTGCCGTCGCTTCCTCGAATGCAAGACTGATCTGTCTGACAGTGCAGCCAGACAGGAGATTGGTGAGATGCCTTATATTAGCGGCGGTTAGAATGATAGGAAAGTTCTGAAATGGTGTCTCATTATCTAATTGTTGTCAAGATTCGAGATACTAACCTTATCCGTCGTAAAATGTTCAATTCTGGCCGATTCGAAGAAAGAGTACTCGCATGTCGGTGGAAATGCGAAAGTTCGAACGCACTTTACCTGAATGTTGGTTTTGAACCTCGATAAAGTAAAATTGAATGAACCGAACGAACCATTCCGGTTTCCTCGTTCTTCTTCTTGGTAGTGCTGCTTGCGTGTTCATGATGAGAGGAGAACGCTTCCGCCAAGTCCTCAGGGACAGTTGCAGTGATGTGCAGCGTTTTGACTAGCTGGAAATTTTCTTTTTTCGAAATCACAACTGTGTTATGGCTTCGATATACAGCATAACAATATCAAATTTTACCTGCTTGACATGAAGCGTGACGCAAGGCGGAATGATATCTCGGAAGAGCCGAGAGACCTGGAAATATATTTTAATACTCTGTTAAAATTAAAATTTGGAGACATTTCAAAATGTTGGTTCCCCTGAAGAGTGCCTAACCTCCACGAATACCACAGCACCCCGCTTTTGGAAATATCTTATTAAGAATCAGTGAAACTCAGCAATCCTTCCGGAGAATTAAAATGCCAAAAAATACATACCTGTCGCATGACTTGCTTATCTCCGTGAGGCAGTTCATCTGCGATTGATTCCAAGATGTGGAGAGGGAGGGTCGAGAGAATATCCATACTGAAAACGATGCAAGAGGTAAAGGAAAGAGGTTTCACGTGTGTGCTATAATCTGGATAGGTAAAGCAAACTGTGAAGTGACTGAGAACGACCGAGTGACTTTTCGAGATCGGGTGTGTGCTACTAGATCGGTGACCTCCGATCTCTCAAGCTATCGTGGTTCCATTTACGACTAGTCTCGCCCTCAAGATGAGATCGGGTTTCCGATCTCGATCGGATGTCTGACCTCGTCGGGTATATAAACCACTTGGAGATACAGCAGTATCAGTCTGCAACTGTCTCTACTCTCTTCCAAGATGTCTTCGCTCATCACCCTGGTCTCTGCTGACGAACAATCTTTCCAAGTCGAGAGGAACATTCTCAAGCACTCTGCAGTCATCGAGAATTTGATTGAGGTATCGCTTCTTTCTTTCAAGCTTTCAATTCTTCTTTCAAGCAGCCCCCTTTGTTTTCTCTAACGTAGCAATTTCGCACAAAGATCTCTTCAATAATCGCTAAGTACCCTAATATCTTTCCTTCAGGATCTCAACCTGGATGATCCCAATACCGATTCATCGGCCAGAATCATTCCCATTCGAAACGTGTATGGCGCCGATCTTGAGAATGTTATTGAGTGGATGTGTAGGCACAAAGATGATCCAGTTATCGAGAATTATACCGAGGAACAGATGATGGCTCCATTGGACGTTAATGACTTCGTCTTTCTCGCGGTAAGCTTCGGACTAGATTGAGTTCTTATATATTCTTCCTCTGTTACTGCAACAATTATTGCAGTTTCTTGGTCCCAATGCTAACATTCTCAATCTTCTTACTGCTGCCTACTACCTCAGTGTCAAAGGTCTCATCCACGTGACTTGCAAGTTCATGGCAAACGACATAATGGTAAAATTATCGTTCAGAAACTTTATTACATTATTCACAAATTTCAGAAAAATTCTCCAGAGAAGAACCGTGCAGAATGGGGTGATCAGATTGGCGATATGTATGAAGAGAAACTTGAGAACTGCAAATCCGAGATGTGCCAAGATTTCATCGACTTGTTCATGGATTATTGATTATTGACTTTTCCTTGCCATTGTTCAGCATTATATTGGAATAGAGATAAAAATATTTTCAAAGACAGCGTTTGCATGAGTTTCATTGAAAGGCATCTTCCAAATCAGCGTGAACACTAGTGTGTCAAAAATTGACTGGGTGTAAGCCATGCACTATAAAATAAAATACATGAACCGCTTGTTTTCACGGGCTCTCTTTCCACCTCATCAGCTTTTCATCTCAGCTGACGGATACACGTGTTGATCATTTTTCAATAAAGGCTAACTTTTTGACTTTCCGTTACTGCCTGTGGCCGAGTTGTCGCTATTATCTTACCTTTTCAGCTTCTCTATCTTTCTGTGAATTGGCTTTGAGTTATTTTGCGAGAACTCTGATTTTTATATTTTTGTTGAACATTATTCCTTTACTTGAAAATTGTATTCGCCCGAAAATTGATGAATCAAAATTTCTAGGGCTTGGATAAAAAAATCAAATCATGATTTGTTCGTCTTGGCTGTGACATCGAACATACCCTATGGAGAGATTCAATGGGTGGTGTTGCATATTTGAACTTCAATCTCCAAACTGACGACCAAATTTACCTCCTGGCACAGATTCTCATCTTTGAACTTCCAATTGGATATTCAGATCGGGCGCTTCCAATTATAAGGAATACAAATCTGCGGCATCGCTTAGAGTTATCAGTCTTCAGTTATTCACTTTCTTCATCATGGTTTCCCTAATGACTCTCGTCTCTGCTGACGAAAGATCTTTCCAAGTGGAGAGGGACATTCTCAAACACTCTGGATTCATCGAGAGTCTGATTATGGTAAGAATTTTTTTGAATTTTTAACATATTGAGAAGGAGCCCCTTGCATTTTTTCTTTCCAACCTAGTTATATGGCTGTAAAATCTTTCCAATAGTTCAAGTTCAATTCGCTTAGCATCCAAATATCTTTCCTTCAGGATCTCAACCTTGATGGCGCTGGAACCGATCCATCAGACAAAAAGATTCCCATTCGAAACGTGATGGGGGCCGATCTGGAGAATGTTATTGAGTGGATGCGTAGACACAAAGATGATCCAGTCGCCGTTGAAGAGACATTCGAAGAAGCAATGGCTCGATTGAATCTCGATGATTATCTCTTCTTTGTGGTACGTTCCGATGCATTGTTGGCCAAAACATTTATGACATTTCAGTTTCTTCATGGCGTTAAGGCAAGGGCGCTTCTTGCTGCTGCCCACGACCTTGATGTGAAAGGTCTCATCAACGCGACTTGCAAGTATATCAGGAACTCCTTATGGGTAAAACTTTCTCTCGATCATCAGTGAATTGTTGATTAGCATTCCGAAAATATTAGAGGATCATTTCAAGTTAATTTTCGTATATTTCAGCGCAATACGTACGAGCAGAATCGCGTGGAATGGGGCGATCACCTTGCCGATGGAATGAAAGCGCAAATTGAAAGCGACGATGCCGAGATATGCCAGGAGTTCATCGATTTGTTCTGCGATTATTGATGGCTATGACTTTTCCTGGCTTTTAATTGTTCATTATTCCAATTGGCTTGAAAATAAACTTTTTCAATCACTTTTTTTTTGTTTCCACAGAAAAGGATCGTGCCTACTAGCTACGCCTACTGAAATTGCGTTATCGCATTTTATTGTATTTTTATAAGGTCTTCATACTTTCTGGAGCCAGAACTTCCTGCCAGTGTTTCGGGTTTTGACCAGTTACACTCAGTTGCTGATCATTGTGCACGCGGTTTCTTTTATCAAAATATAATATTATCTCAAAGTTTCATTTGACGAAGATCGAAAGTTCCCTCTTGTCGAGATTAAATATTGGTCGGTGTTTTATTTTTGCAATACAAGTTCGACACTTCCGATCAAATTTGCCTTCTGGCACAGATTGTTTTCTCGTTGATCTGGTGATAAGTCAGTTCGACAAGAAAATACATCTTCGGAAAAGGACATTTCGACAAAATCGTTTGAGAAAATCAATCTGAGAAAATCATTTTCGAGAAAGGACATTTCGACAAAAACTCTTGAGAAAATTAAATTGGAAAAGGACATTTCGACAAAAATATTGAAGAATTTATGTTGGAACCAACAGAAAACACTGTTTCCAACGTTTGTACCAAAAGTATTTGTCGAAATGTCCTTTTCTGAAAATGATTTTCTCCACTTGTGTTTTCCCATTTGTTTTTGTCGAAATGTCCTTTTCCGAAAATGCTTCTCCCAACCGGGATTTTCTCATTTTAATTTGTCGAAATGTCTTATCACCGATCTTCTCCTCTGGGTAGGATCGAGTCCGTTTCAAGATCGGATGCATCCAGCCATCAGGAATATGTACAATTCACAACATTTCTTCCAACTTTCAGTATTCAACACCTCAACTTCCTTCTCGTCCACTTTATTCAACATGTCTTCTCTCATCACTCTCGTCTCCTCCGACAACCTCTCATTCGAAGTCGAGCGGGATTGTCTCAAGCAATCTGGTGTCATCGAAAATTTGATTGAGGTATGCTTCCCTACACGCTTTCACTTTTGACAATCCAGTAATTTCTATTATGCTCCAGTGCATTGTGTATTCCAACTTTCTGATGATTAACATTAATCTTTAGTATCAACACGATATCCCACACCGTGTCTCTTTTGGCTCTTTTCTCACACTTACCATTGATGTCTTCCACGTTCAGGACCTTTGTCTCTCTAACCGTACCCAAAACACACGAGATAAGAGAGCCGTGGTTCCTTGAAGTTTTCCTATCCGTTCATACAATTTTTACTCAGGACCTAAGCCTCGATGACCCCGACACCGATGCATCTGCTATGTGCATTCCCACCCGAGATGTGGAGGGAGATGCGCTTGAGAAGGTCATTGAGTGGATGAGACAGCACAAGGATGATCCAATCCTGGAAGAAAACGATTTATACAGGGACTACAAAGTGTCCCGGTGGGATAAGGAATACTTCCTGAGGGTAAGTTCGGTTAAACAGGTTACGGTACCTATAAACTACGATATGACATGATTACATTATCGATTGCAGGCAATGGGCGATCAAACAATCGCGGAAATAATGAATGCAGCCCATTATCTGGATGTGAAGGGCCTGATCAAGCTGACTATTCAGGAGTTAGCGAGATACGCGAATGTGAGAATCTTGTCGAGACCATTCCTTTTCTCCAACCAATTCAAATGTCCGCTACAAGCTAATTCTGATACAGCTAGAGCATTAACTATCTAGAGTTTGTACACTAACATATACTCCTCGAGACAATGGAACATAGTCGCCGGTTTTCAGAGCGAGTCAAAAAAGGCATTCTAATCAGTTCATTGTCAGGCGCAAGCTCGTGAGAAGGAGCGCACGCATTTCTCAGTCTTTCATTATTCTCGCTCGTTAACCGGAGAGATCGTGCAGGATCACGTGTGGATCCCTAAGGCCAACTGAATCTGCGAAGAACCTTGAACTCCCTTTATATCTCATTTGCTGTTGTTGAACCACTTCACCTCTTCCCCTGATCCGTTTTTTAATCATATTTACTGACGATGGAACGAATTCGTTCAAATTAAATTTCCACGAATCACGAGTATTACGATTAATTCATTATTTCTTTGCGAACTGCGAAATTTGAATGAATATGGGAACTGTTAGTTTCGGAATAAAGTTTTTTGGAGAGTTGAAATCATAAATCGATTTGATACTGCTTTATGGATATCAAATCCGTAGTTTTCAGGCATAAACAATCGTTTCAACTCCTCTCGACGAGTCAACTATAAGTGGTTTGCAGGTGCACGTTTTGAACATTTTCCATCGTGTTGGGCCTAGCACAGTTGTTATTCATTTCTGTCAATATCTTAATTTTACCTTTCCTTATCAAATTCGATTACAGTTTTAGGTGAATAAGCAATTTTCATCCAAGAAATTGCAGTGAAAGTAGTTTCTGAGTAGATTCATTATTGATCGTGATTAGATATTTGATTGTTCTTTGCCACCGATTAAATTTACCTTCTGGCAGCGATTCTTTTTGTTGGTCTTTTAATTTTGATATCTAAGATCGGATGCATCCAGCCACATACAAATCCTGAATAATGTTCAGAGTTATCAGTCTCAAGAGTTTCTATTATCGCCTCCTCAATTTGCCTCAACATGCCTTCCCTAATCACCCTCGTCTCTTCTGACGATCGCTCATTCCAAGTCGAGAGGGATATTCTCAAGCAGTCTGGAGTAATTGAGGAACTGATCTTGGTAAGTAAACCTAACCTATCTAACCCTGATGCTGATTATTCCTAAATCTACAGTATCCCTACAACTCTTCTCTTCAGGAACTCAACTTGGACGATCCCGACACCGATCCTGCCTCCATGGAAATCCCGATTCGAGAAGTGGATGCTGAAATTCTGGAGTTGGTCATCGAGTGGCTCCGTCAGCACAAGGATGATCCTGTGAGGGAAGACGACGACGATACGTACAGGCAGACGATCCTCCCGCCATGGGCTCGATCCTTTCTCGAGGTGAGATACCGTACTCACTTGATTGATTGAGGGATTGAGGGGGGGGGGGGGTTATTGATTTATTTCTTCGCAGTTTCTCTAGGTAAGATGGATACCGTAATCGAATGCATGAATTGTTGACTGAATGTTCGAATTATTGATTGATCGATTGCAGGGACTCGCCAACCACTCTCTTCTACGTCTTTCAATTGCTGCCCATAACTTGGGCATCAAGGACCTCCGGGAATTTGCGTGCAAAGCGGTCGCCAACACTTTCACGGTATCCCGTCACCGTATACTTGATGTGGTGTTAAAATCTCAGAAAAGTTGTTGGAAAAGTTGAAAGTAGTGTTAATTTTTCGATGTAAAAGTTGTTGGAAAAGTTGCGAGATTTGAATTCCCGCACTTTTCGATATCTCAGTTCTCCGTAACCAACTGACACCAAAATTGGTCGATACACTTGTCACCACATTATTACTGAATTGATCCATTTTTAAGTCGGTAGGTTCACTTTGAAGTGGAAAATAAGCGAAAACGGAAAAGGCGGGAAATCAAATCTGGCAACTTTTCCAACGACTTTCTATCGAAAAATTAACACTACTTTCAACTAACAACTTTTCCGAGATTTTAACACCACATTAAATAATCGCAAAATGATTTTATGGTGCTTGGTCGGATGAGAATCGACTGAATGAGAACCATTTGCATATTCCGTCTGTTGCAAAACTCTTGTCCCTCGCCCTCATTAGGTTCTCATCCGACCTAGTTCCGATGTAAAAAAAGTGATCGGCTGTGTCCAACAACATTCGAAATTTCAAATTTCAGGGCAAGAGTAGCAGAGAGATATACGTCGAGTGGAACGGAGTATTCGGAAGAGACCACAGTGTCTAATATAATGAGTGGATATAAGAAGACTACGACTATCTAATGATCTTGCATCAATGTTGAGAAAGTGGCATTATTTTTGTTGCTGTGATATGTGATGATCTTGATAAACGTTTCGAATGCACTCATTAATCATTTTGCGTTTTTTTCGCGCAATGCTCCATTTCGAAACTCGAGTGCTGATAATTTACTATTCAGGTTTTTTCTTCAGATTGTCGAAGTCGTTCAGAAAGGGTGAAAGCAACAACTTGCACAATTCTTCCTCGTTCCCTTTCAAAGCCGTTTTGTAGTTTCCCAGATAAATACTTTCTTACTTGAAATCATTTCATCCCCAAGACGCTGTTGTTGTTCCGAGGAAATCAACCTACTGGTTGAGATCATTTGGCACTTGCTACGCGCGAACTCATCATATCTCATTCAAAAAGGACACAGATCCAATATTCGCGCATGAATGTTTGAATGCAAGCGTAGACGCAACACTCCTGGCAGAGATCCTTCTCGATGAGAAGGTGCAAGGAGGCGTGGTCTGGCACTCCCAACCACGCCTATTCTTTTGGGGGATAAAAGGACCCCTAGACTGCTCAGAGGCATCAGTCTACAGAACTGCTCAAACCTCGGTAAGTCTCCCTTCTCTCCTCCCTCTCGACACAGACATCACTCTTAAACTACCTTTTTCAGAGTCTTCCCTCCCCTCTTCCCATCTTCCCTCTTTCGACATGTCAACCAAGATCACCCTCGTTTCCAATGACGATCAGCAGTTCCAAGTGGACAGGGAGCTTCTCAAGCAGTCCGGAACCATCGAGACTCTCATCGTGGTAAGTAAGCCTGACCCCTGATGGCTTCAAAGCCTTCACTTTTATCGCGTACAGTAGGATAGTACTCCCAGCTTAGTTCTTTTGCCCAGTGGCCATGCTTAATTCCTTTGATTTTTTGAATATAGGACATATCTTTTTCCATGAGTCTCAAAAGTATCTATGAGTTCTTTCCTACTGTACCCAAATCTCCACATTTCAGAACATGAACCTTGATGACCCTGAGACTGATGCGTCTACCATGCCGATTCCTCTTCCCAACGTGAAGGGAGAAGTTCTCCAGGCTGTCATCGCTTGGCTTGAACATCATAAGGGAGATCCTGTGAAGGAAGGAGATGATGAAGACAATCAAGTGGAAATCGTCGTCCCGCAGTGGGATCAGGACTTCTTCAAGGTATGGCTTCCTCGCCTCTCTTGTTTCGCAACTAGCTGAATGTAGAATTTGTTAGCTAACTAATCAAACAAGTTGCGTAATAGGGAAATATTTCTCAACTCTCTTCATTCCTCGTACTTTCTGCGTGTCAGAGCGATCAATTTACATCTTACGCAACTAGTTGTTTAGTTATTTATCGAATTCTAGTTGAAAGCTAATGATTGTTAGTGAAGCGCTAAGTGGTGAAGTCTACCGATCAATACAAGACTACAGTATCCCCATTTCAGCCACACGAGTACAAATCGATGCTCCTCGAGCAAACTGTAGCTGCCAGCTATCTGGATATCAAGGGCATGCTGACTCTCACTTGCAAGACCATCGCCAATACTTTCAAGGTGAGATGTTCGCCCAATTCTAAATCCTGCTGTACTCTTACCTTTGATCGACCATTGTTAGACCCTTATATCGTAGTACTTTTCTAGTCTTAGCAGTTCTTTACCATCTATCAGTCGTACCGTAGCCCTACAGTATTCAAATTAGCACTGATTTGATCGATTTCAGGGCAAGAGTGGAGAGGAGATCCGCCACGCTTGGAATGTCCCGAATGAGTTCACTCCTGAAGAGGAAGCAGCTATTAAGAAGGAGAATGAGTGGTGCGAGTAAAATTCACCAATCCGCATCATCATGTCATAAAAGTTGTCATAGTTACTGTCACTGAACAGGCGTTGTTCTTGCAGTTTCGTATATACTTTTTGTTGGATAAAATGTTGCTGGAATGAGTTCTTGTCTATAAAAACTCTTCGAACGAAAACACTCTTTGATCCAGAAAAGGAATCAATCTGCGAATACTTTCCGTGAAATAGGAAATGCATCTTGTTGGTGTTTTCTCTGTGGTTCATAATATTTTCAACGCTTCATTCTATTTGTTTACTCACAAGGCTTAGTTAGTGATGAAATCGCACATAAAATTGAATGAAGAATCTGCACCAGAAGGGATGCTATCTCAAGAATTGTTTTTGAGAATGAATTCAAAAAATAGTAAATGAAAGCGGCTGTAATGACATTTTTTTGCTAGATTCAATTTGAGTTCCAATTTCGAAATTTTATTGATTTGGTCATGGTTTCGAGGCTGAATGCCTCACTGACGAGTCGATAAAGATTGAAAACGTATTGACAATACTGTCACGTTCTTATTTTAAAATGCTCTTCAAATACATAGAAGCACTTTCAAACTGGTTGCGATCGATTGTTGTGTGTTATTCTTCATTATCAAATTAATTGACGATCATTGCATACACGACATCAATTACACAAAGGCATCAATGAAAGGACGAAAAAAGTGTGTACGAAAGACAATTCGAAAGTTCACAATTCATTAAGTTGTTGACCAGGAACTTATTGGATCGAATCGATGCTCAAACGTGACTGAACAAAATAAATGTTGAAACGGTCAGGGCGAGTTCATAGTTCACAGCCAGAGCAAGTGCAAGCGGAAGAATTTTGATTAAACATTGAGAGCTTGATTCTGTCTCATTCATTTTCTGATTTTCTTTCAGAGCATACGACGCCAAAAAACTCTGAAATTAAATGCCAATGTTGATCACTTTGAGGTAAGCAATCTCTGCCACTGGGTAAATAATTCATTCTAATGAAATGTTTTTTTTCAATTTTCAGTTTTTAAACAATTTTCAGAAACAATTTATTGTCAAGCAAAATCAGACAAAACATATGACGAGATAAATGTTCAACTGGTTCTTGTACTCTACTCGCACCACTCATTCTCTTTCTTAATAGCTGCTTCCTCTTCAGGAGTGAACTCATTCGGGACATTCCAATCGGTGCGAATCTGTTCTCCACTCTTGCCCTGAAATGATGGGAATGGGTCTTGAATGGAAAGGAGTGGAAAGTACGTACGATAGAACTACGGTAAGAATGCGGTAGGTCAAACTCCTTACCTTGAAAGTGTTGGCGATGGTCTTGCAAGCGAGAGTCAGCATGCTCTTGATGTCCAGATAGCTGGCGGCTACGGTTTGCTCGAGGAGCATAGATTTGTACTCGTGGGGCTGAAAGGAATTGATTCAGGCTCGTTACAGTAATCTTCTATTATAAATTCAATCAATATCGTAACCCTACAGTACCTTGAAGAAGTCCTGATCCCACTGCGGGACGACGATTTCCACTTGATTGTCTTCATCGTCTCCTTCCTTCACTGGATCTCCCTTATGGTGTTCAAGCCAAGCGATGACAGCCTGGAGAACTTCTCCCTTCACGTTGGGAAGAGGAATCGGCATGGCAGACGCATCGGTATCAGGGTCGTCGAGGTTCATGTTCTGAAAAGGGTACGGTATTGATCTGGTCGGATACTGTAGGATAGGGAAGTAGGATACGGTAGATATCGATTAAAAAGCCATTTCCCAGAAGAGCCAACTCTCACTTAGATTTGAAACTGATCTCTCTTGAATCAGATTCGGAGGAAAGTCTACTATTCTGGGAAGTCTAGGTGAGGGAAAGAAAGGGGAGTACAGGGTACGGTGGGGATGGAAAGGACAAGGATGGGATAGGGTCACTTACCACAATGAGAGTCTCGATGGTTCCGGACTGCTTGAGTAGTTCCCTGTCCACTTGGAACTGCTGGTCGTCATTGGAGACGAGAGTGATCTTGGTAGACATCGCGATAGAAGGGAGGAGGGGAGACTTATCGATGTCAGATCAGTTCTCAAGACTGATGCTTCTGTACAGTGTTTATCCCCTCAGAGAAGGGGCGTGGTCAGACGTGCCAGGTCACGCCCACTCGTTGTCATTCACTGAGAAGAATCTCTGCCAGGAGTGTTGCGTCTTCGAATTTTCGAATTTTTCAACTTGAAATGATGAATTCAACATTGTTTTGGTTTTCCTTGTGGTATACATCCCATGTTTAAGCATTCAACGCGTACTTGAAATTGTGAAAACGACTTCTTCTCGAAATTCGAACATGTCACTCCAAGCGCATACTTCGCTCCTCTGGCAGTGATCCTTCTCGATGAATAGCTGCGTGTGGGCGTGGCATCGCACCTATTCATCTCGTCGGGTATTTAAGGTACTCTGAATCGCTCAGCGACATCTAGTCCTCACTAGTTCCCATCGCGCTCTCTCGCCATGTCTACCAAGATCACTCTCGTCTCCAATGACGACCAGCAATTCCAAGTGGACAGGGAGCTTCTCAAGCAGTCCGGAACCATCGAGACTCTCATTGTGGTAAGTGAGCCTACCCCATACTTTCCCTCTCCAATCCTATCGTACCCTGTACCCCTCTTTCCTTCCTCCACCTAGCTTTCCCAGACCAGAGACCGCACCTCCGATTTGAATGAATCTCCTTCGAGAGAGATCAATTTCAAATCGAAGCGAAACTGGGCTCTTCTGGGCAGTGGGTTTATTAATCGATAGCGATTCATACCGTATCCCTGGCCTTCCCTTTCCTTTCCTTCAGTAACCAACCAGATCAATACCGTGCTCATTTGAGAACATGAACCTTGACGACCCCGAGACCGACGCCTCTACCATGCCGATTCCTCTTCCCAACGTGAAGGGAGAAGTTCTCAAGGATGTCATTACTTGGCTCGAACAGCATAAGGGAGATCCAGTGAAAGAGGGAGATGATGAGGACAATCAAGTGGAAATCGTCGTCCCGCAGTGGGATCAGGACTTCTTCAAGGTACTGTAGGATTATGATATTGATTGAATAGATAGTAGAAGATTACTGTAGAGCATCTTTATCGATCGATTTCAGCCTCACGAGTACAAATCGATGCTTCTCGAGTATTCTGTAGCTGCCAACTATCTGGACATCAAGCAAATGCTTACACTCGTTTGCAAGACCATCGCCAACACTTTCAAGGTGAGTAGTTTGACCTACCGTACTCTTACCGTAGTCTTACCGTACCTACCGTATTCAACTCCTTTCCATTCAAGACTAATATCGATAATTTCAGGGCAAGAGTGGAGAAGAGATCCGCCACGCTTGGAATGTCCCGAATGAGTTCACTCCCGAAGAGGAAGCAGCTATTAAGAAGGAGAATGAGTGGTGCGAGTAGAGTGCCAGAACCCGTTGAACATCCATCTTGTCATATCTTTCGTGCAAATTCACAAGATTATTTCCTGTCGATCTGAAATAAAATGTTTTGTGAAATGAACTTTCGAACTCGTATGACTTCTGATAGCACGTATTCACATGCTTTGAAAAACGCTTTCTCCTTTCTCAGACTATTTTCCTACACTCTGAGCACTCGTTCGTTTTACTAGAGATCGGGAAGGAAGTGTAGACTATCTTAGTTCTCCATACTTCCTTGCTTCTCTGACCGGTGAGAGAGGGTCTGTGATGAAGAGAGATAACTCCTCCTTTTCGAACTCTATCCTTTACCATGACAACATTCGAAAATGTTTGTGAAGTCTCACCCTTTTGCCTCCTCCAACATTCGAAAAATTAGAGGTTTCACCTGCTAATTTGCTTGAGTTTCACCAAATTTCCTGCCTTCACTCACTTTTCGGCTTTCTCTCGATCAATATTTTTAAATTCTTGACTCAATTTTCGACATTTTGAAGTAAACGAAAACCTTTAGGGTGATGTGGTTCACGACGGGTTCCATTGGCGTTCGAATCCTTCTCGCAATAGCTTCAATCCTGCTGAATGGGAGACTGCTCCAGCTCATTTTGAGATGTTTTCGGAAGAATGACGAGAACATTTACAAGGTATTTTAAAAAAAAGATTCTTGTACATTTTTGATTCTTATTGCAGATATTCTGCCTACTCTATTCTGCCATACCCTTCGTATTCATGCTATTCTCAGCACTTGAGCTGATAACCCTCAATATGTAAGTTGGAAAACATTTTTAAAATTTCATATTATTATTTTACGAATTTCAGAAATATCACCGGAACGTACAACTTCAACCTCGTTGGTAGGCAATATTTTTAAAGTTCTCGAAATTATTGTGAATTCTGCAGGTTTCTGCAATTTCTTTCATGTGCAGAATTGCGGTCTCTATTACGGATGGCAGATTGGTTGCTTCATTCATAACTTATTGGTAATTATTTCATATCGATTCGAACCTTGAGCAGCTGCAAAACTCCACTGTTTCCATAGAGACTCTTTCCTATTCAATATCTGAATTTTCAGGTCCTCCCGCTGCTTTTCTATTTCCGACAGAAGATTGTCTCTGATGATAAGCTAGAGGAAGAATTCGACAGATCCCCGTGCATGTTTTTCAAGGTTTAAACAGATGTAAATTAAATTAAATAATTTTAAAAACCTCAGATTTTCTGCTCCTGGTTCTGTGTGTTTGCACTCGGTCTTATCTTTGGAGTGAGTAATTAACTTAATTAATTAATTTAAATAATACTTATTTAATTTCAAGGCAATGTTCAATGATGCTCAGTTGAAATTGGACGCCGTCCCTATCGAGCCAGAGCTGCGCAAATCACCTGTTTCATTCATGGTAGCTATTCAGTACTTTGAAATTTTAGTACTTGTGGAGTTCACCGGAAAAGGAAGAGTGTCTACCCACCATCCCTACCATCAACCCAGCGATAGGCAATCTAATTTATAGAATGAGTGAGACATATCCGTTCTTTGGGGGGAACTCTACAAGTGCCGAAACTTTCACAGAAGAACAATTATCCACAATCCGCTTTAAAATCATAAAAATTGCAGTTTCACGGAATGAATGCTCCATTCGATCTCAAGTTCGGACCAGACTTCTTCGGATATCAAATCCACCTAATCCTCGGAATAATCTGGGCCCCAGCCTACATGATATCGTGGACTTACTACAAAATGGTGAGTGCAGGACTTTTTTTACTAAAATTATAAAATTGATACATTTAGATCCCATTCAAACCTCGTCTCGTGGCTAAAGGCATTAATGTGGAGGCGGAATGGCGGCTAGCTAGGGTGATTTTTTTCAATTTTTTCCAACACGGACTGGCATTTCTCATACAACTTCTGCCAAACAATCAAGCAAAAATAACAGAAATATGATCAAAGTTCACAGGCGCTCCTCCTCGGTCTGGCCTCAACCTCAATCTGGCCTCTCATCTACCTGTTGTACAACGTCCCTCTCGTCATCCTGCAGTTCCCTGGAGTCCCGCTCGATCTGGTCATGGTGGTACGGTACTTTATCCAATCGATAATCAGAAACCAATCGATAATTGACTTTTCCAGAGCATCAACATCGTTCCGGTTGTCTTCGCACTTCTGCAGTATCGCTATGTGTTCCGGCACAGGCATGTTTTTTAAATAAATTAATTTTAAAAGCCTTGTCCAACTATAATTTCCTCCTCACTCTTACCCGTGTTGCCATGCAACACAAACTGATTCGACATTATTAACAGACCTCCGTTTCTAAGCCATTTTGCCATATCTCTTGCAAGCCTGCAAAGCAACTTATAAAAATGAATTAATTAATTTCCAGTCATGGCGAATTAGCACTCGTGCACATTCTTCCCAGAAGCGAATCACGCAATCCGTATCTCGGATCGGAGGAGAGATCGACGGGAACGGCATCGAGTACGACAATTTTGAATACAATTCAATAAAATTATCTAATTAAATTAACTAAAATAGTAAAATTGATTCAGACCCCGTCTACTTCGATCTCAAGGATGCGTTCAACACGAGGGCGATCGTGCAGGGGGTGCGATGATGAGCAGCGAATCTCTGGCACTTCTTCGAATTTTTGGCCCGGGCTATTCTCGTTGAGTATTCCATCCTTACCTTTCTCACTGCTCTGTGACAAAAAATCGAAGAAGTCTCTCACTCCTTTCAATGTTACGCAATCACCACGCAAACAGTCTTCATAATATTTTTACTAAGATAATATTTGTGCAATTCATACCATGTATACTTTTTCGCGATGTATAAATGCTGTCATTACTCCAAACGATTTCATCAACTTGTCTCCCCACTGGCACACATTCGGTGGAATTCATCTTGAGTCTATGAGTTGCTTTGATCCATTTCGAATTTGTGGTGGAAACCTTTTATCCATTGCTTGCATACAGATTACACCATAACAGACAGCGTCTAGAAGGGGTCGGGGATACAACAATAATAATAATTTCGAAAATGTGGTCGCGGATCGAAGCAATATAATGTTTTTCGCGTCGGTATGTCGAATGGCCCAAAAGATGGAAAGAAGAGATGGAATGACGGCTTTGAATTAGCGGAAGCGGCGGCGTTTCTCGATTCTTTGCCTCAATTCTCGGCTCATTTCGCATGCACGAAATTCGCTTCGAATTACTGACTCAGAATCGATCAACAACACAAAATGGTGGAGGGGAACTAACGGAAGCGGCTTATCGATTAAAGATTATGATAATACAAAACTCTGCCTCTCTCTCGGGGATCTAACTCTGTCTCTCTCCAATTCACATGAAGTCTTGCCAGAAAGCGAGAGATCACGCAAAAAGAGGAGAGTACAGAACACAAGCACACAATCAATAGCAGTCGAGCAGGTAGATGGTTGCGGTAGATGGAAGGTACGGTAGATCTTTGATCTCCGCGATCGAGAATTCAAGCCATTTGGGCGAAACGGACGCACGGACGCTCGGCGCGAGCCACCTGAAGCGGTTTTTGTTAGAACCGGGAAATTCAGAACCGGGATTTCCCCAGGACCAGAGCCGTCAATTACCTTCTTCTCCTCGAAGGTCTCATCATAAGCAGGAGGCGGGGACGACTGGCGGAGAGCCGGGTTGCGCAGAGCCGGCTTGTAGGGCGGCAGGGGCAGCGGGATGGTCAGGGCCGCCTCGAGCGCCTGCAAAATCGATATTGTTACAGTATCCTTGGATTACGGTACCCCTCGAGACTACCGTAACCCTACCGTACCTTCTCCTCCGCAGAGGTCATCGGGAGCGGGGGAGGCGCGGCACGGGCGGCGCCCTCGGGACGCTCGCAGCCGAAGTTCACCTCTGCAATTGCGTCATCATTAGGCAATCTAGAAACAATTTCGTCGGTTTGAATACAAAATGTCACGAGAATCCTTGAATCCTATTGCTTGCTCTTCCAAATTGTTCCCCACCATTACACTATCGAACTAATGGAACATTCCATCGATTATCATCCATCGACTATACATTACTTTGAAAGATCAAAGACCAAATATCAAAGATCAAAGATCACTGACTCTTCTTGATGACGGGAAGGTGTCTCTTCATGTTCGCCTTCTGTCTCTTCACGATCAGCTCGTGGAGAGCGACGAAGGGAACGGCGAGGGTGAGGACGACGCCTTAGATTTTAATTAGGCTAATTAACTAATTATTGCTTCACCGTTAGGCAATTTTAGTCAGATCTCGATTGCAGCTAGCTCTTTTTCGCTGCATTTTCGCATTAGACGCGCAAGATTGTACAGAGCGATCCTTCATTTCTCACCATTCCCTTCACCACTCGAATTGAGCGACGAACGGTGAGAACGACACTTTAATTAGGGGTGATTTGGCTAATTAGTTAATTGTTGCGTCATCATTAGGAAATTGATCAATTATCACTTCTCTACTGCTATCATTGTTCCATAAAAATATTGCGTCATCATTAGTAAATTGATTAATTATCACTTTCTAGCTAGGCTACAGTTGTCTATTGCTATCATTGTTCCTTCAAAACATCAGCATTACATAATCGCAATGAAGTGGAACAGTTGGGGTGTTCCACTCATTATCAGCCATTGACTATACACTACATCAGTGAGATCAAGAGGTGAAATCGTATCGTCATCACGTCATTTCATACGTCACTCATTCGTAGTCTCTCATGATACTTTCACTACTTTGCGCTGTTACGGGGCGTCACTCAGTTTCCCTATCGGATCCCTATCACATGATTTCATTGTTGTGATGGTGTTTCCGAAACAGGAAAGCGCAGTAAACAATCAGTTATGCATTATGTTTGTTGTTCGCTGCGGCTAATGCTATTCGCTCAGCTAGCACAAGCAATATCGGATCCCTATCATGTGATAATACGATGTTGCGATGGTGTCAAGTTGGAAAAGCGAGTGGGCTGTTCGGCTCTTTCGAAAATCCTATTCACTCTACTACTAAGAAGTGATCGCAAAGTCAGATGAACTTTGTGGTTTGAGCCACTTAGCACTTGGTTTTGCCAGGATGATAATTACTGTTAATTAGTCAAGTAATTAACTAATTATCACTCACCAGAGGCGACAGCGGCGCTTGCGACAACAGCCATTGTTCTCTGTCGATTCTTCAGAGATCAAAGATCAGAGAGCTGCTCGAACTGCTTGGGCAGTTTAGAGAGTAGCGAGAGAGTGCGCGGAGAGAGGAGAGGGCAGAGAGTTGGAGACAACTCTTAGCTGGGAGACCTTAGCCGTTGGGCATCCGAGACCGACGCTGTGAGGGCACTAGCCTGCAATTCGAATTTGAATTCGCGCCATTAATTTCAAGAATTTCAATCGTAATGCAAAAAAGTCTCATTCTGAGCAAATTATTGATCGATGTTGATTGATACAGTATCCGTACCGTAGTCGTCTTCCAGGGTGACGAAGGCGAGGCAGCCGAGGGGGCGCGGGCGAGCCAACTTACGAGAACCGGGCAGGTGCTGGCTACGGTACTGCGGGCGCGCGAGTACGGTAGCTGAGGATTATTGATTAGTTATCGGTTGGCGGGATCACGAAATCATGAAAAGAGAGCGAATTCGCAGATTTCACAGGGACAGTGAGATATCAAGTGGTAGGCCAGAGTAAAGTCGGGAGTTGGAAATGATGCAATAGAATAGAACAAGAGAGAAGAAAGATGAGTGGATGAATCGGCCCTAGTTGGTAGGTCAAAGTAAAGTCGAGAGGAAGGAAGAGTAGGGTGATAGGATGGAAAGGGAAGATGAGTGAGTGAGTGGAGAGAGGGGCGCGCTGTTATATCGATGCGCGCGGGGTTAGGCAAATGAGGGGGAGGCGGAGTGAGAGGAGAGTTTGTCTGCTTCTCTCACTCTCTCCGATCACTCTGCTCTCTAGCTCTCGCGATCATCTGTCTAACTCTCTCCGATCTCTACACACTCTCGCTCGGTCTGACCTCAGTTGGTCTGATCAGAATCAGTCAGAGAAGGATGGAGAGATGGTTTGGTATGATAGCGAATGCGGGAGATGATGATAGCGATTAGGCTCGGGGCCGAGGGTACCATGGGAATCACGGGGTCCCGAGCGGAAGAGGGTGTCACGGGGTACGGTAGGCACCCGCGGTGCGTCAGTAGCCGATTATGTAGATTTCCGAATCCGGAACAGAGAGGGGTGCTGACTAGAGTCTCTCCATTCCGCGTGCTCTCTCGCCTTTGTCTAACCGGGAATTCAGTGCTAGCTGGTGGAAGGTTCCCGTTGTCAGAAGACTGCTAGGATTATAGTTCGCGCGTATCCCAAATTGACACGGTCTCTTGGTACTCCGGAGGAGAATAGGATAGAGTTCAGGAGTCGATTGACAAGAGTCGATGAGAGAATGAAAAATGACGAGTACTCTGAACTGCGCGCGCGCCGGAAAGGAGCGCTTAGCATTTTACGGGTTTGATTTCGCGAATGTGGTGCGGATTTATCGAAACGATGACAGTTTACGATCAAAGGATCAGCAAAGGACAAAGTGTAAACTATATGTTGAATTCTGGCAACAATAAGCTACGTTTGCGTAAAGTGTTAATGACAATTTGAGATCACCTGGGTACAGCTTGATTATATTGCGAGCATTTCCAACCATGATGTAATTCGCGCTCTATTGTTTCTCTACTCTCTGAGATATGATGCGACGCGCATTGGGAGATCAGTGTTTGGTCTACGAACCTTGCCGGTATTTACTATTCAATGCGATCGAATCATTTCAATCTCCGATCCAATTGCGTTCGAAGCGCTGTGAATCATCCTCGAATACCAATTCTTCCTAGTCATTCTATCGCATTTCCAACACTGACGCAAGCGCCCTCAGCTGATCCGATCAAGTGTTATTCGTACCCAGAGTTCATTCAAGTACCGAAAGGACCCCGACAGTCATACATTCGCATCAATTTGGGCACTTCAATCTACTCAGTTCTATTCCTCAACATAGCATTTTCACCTGCACAGCGAAAAGTGGAATTAGAGCCTGAAATACATTCGCACCAATTTGAGTAAACTTATGGCGAATCAACTGAGAAATCAGAGAAAATGTAGAATAATTCTCTTCATCCATGCATGATTACATTATCACTTTCCTCCAGAGTTCAAACGCCACATAATCCAACGATCGGCAATGGAATTAGAGTTGGTCGCGATCAAAGGTGGACAATCGACAACTGTTAGACGAAAACAACGTTACCGACGGGGAATGACGGAACTAAAGTGAGAAAATCAAAGGCCGTCTCCATTCTTGGCGCATCCTAGGTATTCCTCTCACTAAGATCAATGATCAACAATCTATTTTCGGCCATAAACGCGTCTCTAAGGTCAAAGCAGCAAGAAAGATCAACAAATTAGCGACTTTCAAAGGCTGCTTGCTGCTTTTCGTCGTGATTTACAACCACCCTCTCAATGACGCGGAACTCGTGGCAACAACAAAACTGGTTGAGATGAGTTTCATTCGGGGTTTCCTCGCTGAACTTTCGTTTGTCATCAAGTTTTGAGCCTGTTTTGCTACGATTCTGGGGAAATGATCATGAACAAACATGGATCTTCGAAGAGGGATGACATTGGTGAATAACAAATGCGTCGAGGGTTCCATGTTGGAAGGGAATAGAGAAGGAAGTGGGCAATCAAATGTCAAGACGATGATTCAAATCGCAATTTGGGGGGAGGTTTTATAGTTTCGAGAGTGGGAAAGATGCTGATCATTCTCTGAGAAATGGCGGAACGCACGCACAATTAGAGCACAATCACTAGATTGGTCAGAAATCGAACACGGATCTCTTACGAAGTTTGAGATCGAGTGACTGACTCATTCTTCGTTGTAATGTATGCAGATCGAACTCATGTCTCATTGGCCGGAGCCGAATGAAGCGTGGATAGACATAATTTGATCTGCAATGAGAACACTTAATCATCACACTGTAAACTTCCATCTCAATCCCCCATTCCCAACCGCACCCTTACACGATCCCAGCTGTGGCAATCACTTCCAATTAGTGTTCGCTTTGCGAGGATTGCTGTCCGACTCTCTCCAATTCGCAAACTCTCTCGCTTTTTCTGCCATATTTCTGATCAATCCGATCAAAACTCAGGAGAAACTCGGCGAACACGACACTGATCGTGCGTCTATGGAAACTATCGAGTTCTCTCACAATTCCACCTTCGTAAAGGGAAACTGTGTATGAATTGTGTTCTATCTGTTCGAAATTAAGGTGGCACGACAATTGGCGACACTTATTCGGACAATTGATGGTACGGAAAATCACTAATTCTGTAACATCAGCGAATTGTAATAAAGTATTGTTCTCCATCATTCTAAGTCCTTCTAGGATGTAAACGTAATATTTGAGAACACTGTGACGCGCATCACACAGTTTACTGATTGGATCACAGACATGAAATGAAATTGTGCTCAGACCGTAATTTGATGGATGCCGATCTCATTAGTTACACTATAAGCGAGTGATCACAGAAAAGTTGCAAATTCTTATTCAAAAAATGATTTTCTCAATGTACAATATTTAATCGATCCATGGAACGACGTCTTTGTTTCATAGCTCACTCTGGAGTAGAATGATTTTAATTTGCAGTTGAAATGCTTTGGAGTTTGTGGTGAGTAGAGGGTCAGGCACCTTTTCGGTACAGATCTCATTAGGTTCACTACCACCGATCTCCAATTAGGAGATCACTGAACAGGTTCGGCAAGGTTCGCAATGCCACTCAGAGATCAGTTTCAATTACGTACCATCTCAATGTTCGCGTCTCAAACATTCCTCTCTTGATGCGGAACTTGCGATCAAAATGTGATTTCTTCGAATAGTTGCCTTTTTGGGCACAGGGTGAGTACGTTCGACACATATTTTCGTGTGCGTGTCATGTCACGGAAAGATTACGTGCAGTTCATGTGAGTGGGTGCAATGATGTCATTGTTTCGTTCTATTCTTGAATCTTCCCGCATCACAGAGATACAGCGATATCGATGTTTGAATGGTGTTTCAGTTTTACAATTTTGAGGGATGAATCAATTGATTCAATGTTTCAATGATTCATCTCCACAACATCTCCTTCTCATTACACAACGGAAATTAGTTTTGGTCAGGGTGAATCCTCTTCTCACTAGGTGAAATGTCAACAAGATGGGGAACTCGGATGGATGCATTTCCTGGAACTTCTCTGTTTTTTGGCGCGCGCTGCGACCGCTCTGAGTGCGCTCAAGGTGGAGAATGACAATGGTAGGGATAGAATACTCTGTTAGAATAGCCCGAGCCAAAAAACAGAGAAGTGCCCATTTCCTTACTCGCAGAGAGTCAAGAGGATATCAAGACGCATATCTGGCTGTTCTATAGTTATGGCTTCGAAAGGGCACACAGCATAAGGAGACGTTTATTGCACCAGTAGGGATGGCTTCCTCACTTCTACATGACTTCTAGTCGATCAGAGCATACGAGATAGCACGTTACATAGAGAGAGTCAGACAAGTCAAGTTTCGGAAATCCGTCTCCCTCTCTCACTCAGTGCGGACACATTGCACGCACAGATTACCTGGTTGCCGGGACGACGAAAAGGGATAGAGAGATGTTTTAGAATGGGAGAAGAGACGAGAAGAGACGAGAGGATTACGTAGGAACGTCTAGCCTCTTCCCTCTTCTTCTCGACTCAAGAGGAGCCTAACGAGGTTGGCTAATTTTGGCGTTTCATAGTTTTGGTCTTGGTCATAGAACTGGGGAATATCAAATTCTGGTTAGGGGTGTTGGGACTTGGTTGACTTGTAAAAGAACGCCTAGTTTTTTTCTTCCTCTCAAATTGTAAAGAGGTGCCTAACGAGGTTGGTTGTCTGGGTGCGGGCTAATTTTAGCAATTCATGGATAAGAATAGGAAATTGGTGTTGAAAATTACATGTGGTTTTGAGAACATCTTTGAAATGCTGATTAGTAGTGAATCCTTTCGTTTTTAAACCATCGCAGGGCTCAAGAGTCGTCTAACGAGGTGGGTTGTCTGGGTGCGGGCTAATTTGGGCATTTCAGAGTTTTGGTCAAGATCATAGATCTGAGTTTTGCAACCGATTTGTTTGGGGGTGTTGGAAATTAGTAAAAGCGTCATGAAAGTTTTCAAATCACATCAAATTAGCTTCGTGGGTTCATTTGCGTGTTTTTCTCCAGCAATGTCTCCCCTCCTTCTCTACATCTCGACCGGTCTCGTCGCTCTGCTCAACTTCGTCCTCTGCTGTGTGATCATCATCAGAATCAGCGTGTGAGACATTCCCTCTTTTCTTTCCTCAAATTCTCCCTTTCTTCTTGGGTATTGACAAGAACAACGGCTCACAAGCTGTTGAGTACCCGAAATCTCACTAAATTGCAATCATTCCAGTCCCACTCCCGAGTGCTGCCTGTTCAGTCCCCACTCCCACGAAAACTCGCGCAAAATTGTCATGAAGAAGATTGAACCCCTTCTATCATAATTGCAAAAAATGGAATCCATATCCGCATCTATTCTGCTAACTTAAACTTTGTCATGATAAATGATAGATTGAATCCTACTATTTGCAGCCCCACCCCCGAGTGCTGCCTGTTCAGTCCCCACTCCCTCCTCATCGCGACTCTCAACATGCTAACCTGCATCTACTATGTGACCACACCACCGTGAGTTAGAGATAAACCATTGGCAGTCATCACCTGTCCTACCAACAGCTGTAAAGCAGTTTAAAAAAGAGCTGGAAACAGTCGAAACGGAGTGTTTGTCGAAGCCTTACTGATTCCAAAACTTGCTGATTCCTGCATCATGTATTCCCAGTGGAGGACTGAACGATTCCTGATTTCCTGTGAAGGAGTATTCATGCCAAATATCAAAAGTCGTATATCAAAGATCTCCGTTTCAGCTACTCCATATTCGAATTGTCCATGAGTGCGGAGATTTACTGGGGAATCGCAGTCGCTATCGGGTAATTAATTAATCAATTATTTATTACATTTAAATTAATTATTTAATTGAATACTAATATTCAGATTATCAAGACATCTCTCGATGATCTCGTTCGCCCTCTCTCGCATCGTCTCACTGACGTTCACGAAGCGGCAGCAGAATATTGTGGGTGAAATTCCTCCGACGCTCATTTTTTTAAATACTTTTTGTGTAAATGATGGCGAAAGTGTTTGCGCAAATAGTTGTGTCGTTTCAAGCTTTGAAATACTCATCGTGAAACTCAATTTCGAAATGCATAAAATGCAGGTTTGGTCCCCGTCCGTCTACGTCTTCTGCCTGCTCATCACTCTCCTGCTTCCACTGGGACTGGTCGCCAGCTTCGTGCTTGATAATCCGCAGTGAGTTGTAACGTACTCATCAATAATTACAACAAAAATATCGCTTGTGTCGAAGTGATCGATAATTCAACTGGGATTGGTGGCAAGCTTCGTCTTAGACAACCCTCAGTGATTTGCAGCAAATGTCACCTTTTCGCTATCAAGATAAGGCAACAAAAACGCAAGAATGCTCTCAAATTCACCCAAACAGTGAAGAAGTACAAGAAATATTTGCAGAATCCGGATCGAGCGAGACGGCACGTTCACTTGGGGCGTCCCGCAGATTCGGGTAAGCCATTTTCAGTATTCAACATCACAATTCATGGTTACACTAAGAAGACTCTAGTATGGACATGCCCTATCACAATGTTTGTCATTCAAGAGTGAGTAGGTCTTCCTAGAGCGAAGTTCAGTGTGACGAATTTGATCGAGAACATTGCTAGACAAGAATATTGTTTGTGTTGAAACTGAATGCATACATCACAAGAAGATGAATTTATGCGATGTTCAAGACATCGACTGAAAGTCTCTCAGACACTCTTGCGGGAAGGATCGGATTGGTCGGTTTGGGTTGGGTCAATGGGCTTATCCTTATCCTCTTTCTTCTTGTCTTTCTTCTTTTCATCTTTCTTCTCCTCCTTTTTCTCCTCCTTCTTCGATTTCTTCTCATCCTTCTTATCTTCTCTCTTCTCTTTCTTCTTTGGGTTATCGACATCACTCTTGGACCCCGTTTCATCTCTGGAATATTGATTGATTGTAAGAGATCAAAGATCAACGATTAGAGATCAAAGATCAAAAATCAATCGTCTCACCTATCCTTCTTCTTGTCATAATCATCTTTTCGATCATCGTAGTCTCTGTCATCTCTGAAAATGAGAATCGAGTGAATAATCGAAAGCAATAACCTATTTTACTAGCCTTTGTTTTCGACTAATTAGGACAGAGTAAGGAAAGTGTATGATTCGAATCGATATTTGATCACCAACCTTCTTCTTCTCCTATCATCATCTCTGTCATCCCTGTCTCTTCTTCTGTCTCTTCTATCTTCATCCCTCTCACTTTCCTCATCCGAGTGACGAGATTTCTTCGATCTCTTCTTAATCTTGTCCAGTCGACTCTTTCGACTACCGCGTCCCTTCTTGCTTCCACGGCCTACGAATATTATTTTACCAGAGACCCGGATTTTTAGAAAACTTACTCATCTTGCTCTTTCGAGTCTTCTTCCGGTTACGGTCTCTATCCCGGCCCTGGTCCCGGTCGCGATCCCTCTCAAGGTCACGCTCCCGGTCTCTTTCCCGGTCGCGGTCCTCGTAATCACGGTCGTCACGACGGTCACGGTCTCTATCCCGGTCACGGTCACGGTCCTCATCCGCTCTGTAATGAATATGATTACTATCGAATTAGAAGTCTGTGCCTATTCCGGTTCGATTTTTTCTCGGTCAACTATTACTGCATTCTGACATTGTCAACCTAATTTTTCAAAAAGAAACAGGGAAGGTGTGGTCAACGAAGAAGGCACATGGGTTGATAACGAGTTTCAACAAAGTATTGCTAGCTCTAGTGCGAACTAGAGTTCAAAATGCGGAAAATCGTCTCTTCATATCACACACTCTCACGTCTCTCTGACCGGTGAGAGACTGTGTGAAATGAAGAGACGTCGACCCGTATTTTGAACTCAAACCTCTTTCTCGACTCGTAAGCATCCGGAATGGCGGGTCCTTCCTCATCTGGGAACCTCTCCCCCTTGACACTCGAGAGACTACCCGTCGAGACCGTTCGATCCTGCGATTTCATTAATTAATTATACTTAATTAATTAAATTTCGAGGATTTAGTGGGGCAAAGTAGTCAAATTCACCTTCTTGTCATTGGGATCTTTCGTCTCAGGGAGAGGCACCAGCTTACCGCCCTGAAATCGTATTTCGATAATAAAATTTAATTAATTAATTGAATTTTATTTAGAATAAAGCGAGATAATAACGCAATTAACCTCTAGATTCATAACTTTCTGCACCGGTCCAAAGTCGTCTTTGATGTTTTTGTCCTGAAAAGATGAGATTAATTAAATAATTAAGCGATTAAAATTTAATTAATTAATTAACTCACTAGGAGAGTACACTCCTCGTCTACAGCGGCGAACTTCTTGGCTTTAGCGTCCTGAAAATCGAGTTTTTCGGGTACCGTAACTCGTGTGACTATCGATTGGCTAGACCTATCTATCATCTGCCAACCATCCGTATACTTAAAACGAGTTCTCTGTAAGATCAGGACAGGGGTGGCACAATGCTTCAAAATGGTCGGATTGAGCTCAAATTTGAAATGGGAGGTCCCTATGGCTCATACATTCATTTTACAACTTTGCATGATGATCATGCATGGTTCATGCAAATTTTTTATCCTTCAAGTTACCCCCTCATGTGACCCCTCATTCGATAGAGCGTCAAAAGATATGCCTACAGTTTGATTTTCATCAATTTTGAACAAAAGGGAGCCGAGAAACATGAATTTATGTTCATTTTTCCATGCATTTTCATTGTTTTTGATTTTTAAAATCATGAAGAACTCATTTACACCGGCTGATTTTCGTTGTAATCGATGCGTATTTCGATTCTCTATCAGAAAAAAATTATAAACCTGCAAATTTACATAACGTGTTTTGAGATATTTGCATATTTCTATCACCGGGCGTTGGCCATGTTCGATTCCGACTCTCTACATGAGTTTTTGCCAGACGTTTAAAGATTGTTTCCTGATTCTAAATAGCATAGTCTGTTGTAAAAGTATCAAAGTCATTATTTTGTGAGGAAAATAGGGCGGAAAACGATTGGCAAAAGCCCGTGTGGTCAGGCGGTTTCGAACCTGGGTGGTAGAAATATGCAAATATCTCAAAACACGTAATGTAAATTTGCGGGTTTATAATTTTTTTCTGATAGAGAATCGAAATACGCATCGATTACAACGAGAATCAGGCGGTGCAAATGAGTTCTTCATGATTTTAAAAATCAAAAACAATGAAAATGCATGGAAAAATGTACATAAAATCTTGTTTCTCTGCTCCCCTTTGTTCAAAATGGATGAAAATCAAACTGTAGGCATATCTTTTGATGCTCTATCGAATGAGGGGTCACATGAGGGGGTATCTTGAAGGATAAAAAATTTGCATGAACCATGCATGATCATCATGCAAAGTTGGAAAATGAAATGAATGTATAGGGACCTCCCATTTCAATTTTGAGCTTAATCCGACCATTTTGAAGCATTGTGCCACCCTCTGATGGTGGCTGTCCCGTTCTTACAGAGAACTCGTTTTAATTCTCCTTTCATTCCTCACCTCAACCGCCTTCTTCTCCTCTTCTTCCTTCTTCGTCTCAATCTCCGCTGGTTTCTTCGTTTCAGTATGCGAGACGAGTGTATGGCCTCCGCTGCAAAACGTGAAAGTAGCAACACAATTCAAAACAGATTCGGGATCCCCTGAGTTCATCGACCTGTGTTATTTACTTGGAGGCAAATTTTTGCGTGTCTCATGTGACTGATTCAGGTTTCGTTGGAAGTTGCTCGGAGAGCACCAAGAAGGTGTCCCAAGCGGCGTAGTGCTGTCAGATTTCGGAACCCTTTAACGAAATCATCACCCCGCCTATCTCTGAGACGTGAGAGGAAGTGCCCGAGGTTCTTTTTCCTTCCGGATGAGTAGGGAGGCAACTCACTTCGAAGACGTCGACTTCGAGGCCCCGCCGGGGGATCCGTTGGTGCCGATCGGAGTGGTCGGCTTCGGGTTGATGTTGGGGACGTTGGTCTCTGGAATAAAACCAGTTTGTGATTGGTATTTCGAAAATACCGTTGCTCGTATGTGGGGTTTGCCATGCTACATGAGAATGATCATGAAGACGTAAACAACAATTCATTCGCCCTCATTCTTGATCATCGCGGCCATGCGTGGCGGTCGGATTGGGATGAACGAGGAATGAAACCGTTCACGACCGGGAACCGGGAATCGAGGAACCGGGAAATGGTCACTCACTCTTCTTGCGACACAGCACGAGTACTGTAGTGATGATAGCGACGAGGGACGGCCAGAGAAGAAGATTGGACAGCGATCCTCCTCCTGGGATTACTGTAGGTTACTGTATTCATAACTACCTTATCGACTACCACAATGACTGCCCAACTACGAGCACAGTAGTAATAATCGATAAAGCACCTGGGTCAGCCATTGTGGGAGGATGGGAGGGAGAAGGAAGGGAGACGACTGCTCCTCACGAGAGGCAGAGGGTGGAATAGAATGGAGGAGGAGAGGAGAATTGCTTGAACAAACAATTCTCTCATATATTTCATGCAAAATCGCTGCAAATTTAATCAAATTTGCGATGAAAAAAATGCCAATTTTCAGTGTAAACAAAGGTCAACCGAGTGTTGTACATCACTTTATCAGAATTTTCGAGATTGGTCGACATTCGATAATCGTTTTTTTTTTCATTTGACTTTCACTGATTTGCCAGACTGAGTAAGGTCAAGGGGAGGGATTTTGTCTTCTTCATCCTTCTTCACCTCTTGTTTCTCGACTGGCTTATCTTCTTTCTTCGATTTCTTCTTTTCATCTTTCTTCTCCTCCTTCTTCTCTTCCTTCTTTGGTTTTTCGTCATCTTTCAAGTCACTCTTGGGTTCCTTCTCGTCTCTGCAAAGAGATGGAGATCAAAGATCAAAGATCATCCGTTCACCAACCTATCCTTCTTCTTATCGAAATCACTCTTTCGATCATCATAGTCCGTGTCGTCTCTGTACAAAAATGCATTAGACTAGGAAAACGTCAAATCACCAACCTTCTTCTTCTCCTATCATCATCTCTCTCATCCCTGTCTCTTCTTCTGTCTCTTCTATCTTCATCCCTCTCACTTTCCTCATCCGAGTGACGAGATTTCTTCGATCTCTTCTTAATCTTGTCCAGTCGACTCTTTCGACTGGCACGACCCTTCTGACCTGAATCAGATAAGTTTCAACTCATTTCAGCCGGGTTGAAACAAACTCTTCTTGCGAGACTTCTTGCGATCTCTGTCCCGGTTACGGTCCTCGTCACGGTCCCTATCCCGGTCCCGGTCGCGTCTGTCACGGTCACGGTCACGGTCCTCATCGACCTTGGCGGGTCTGCAATTGCCGGTTCCGGTCCCAGAAGCCGTCAACTACAAACTTCTCCTCCTTCCTCTCCACCTTCTCTGGAATGGCTGGAATAGCGGGGGAGGCTGCGTCCGCCTCCTTCACTGGTTCCTCTTTCTCGCGGACCGAAGGTGGCTGAATGGATCGATCACTAACCAGATCAGATACAGATACCGTATCCAGACTGTTGTCGATCGATAACTATCGTATGCCACTTTTTTTCGATACCGTACCTTCTGGCCGACCTCCTGCACCTTGCCGAAGTTGTCCTCGATCAACTGAAAAAAATAAGTAATTAATTAATTAATTAATTAATTGGCTTACTAATTAGATAAACGCTAATTGAAAACTCACAGCGAGTGTCTCGTCATTGCACGCCTCTCTGACGATTTCACCCTTCGAATTGCGGAAGAGACCCTTAATTAGCATTGTTAATTAGGGCATTTAAGTTAATTAATTAAATAATTAAGACTCACATTCCCAACCGGTTCGAGCTTGAGCTCCTCTAGTTTCGCCTTCGCCTTCGCTTCCTGCTCCTTTTTCGCTTGTTCCTCCTTTTCCTTCTTCACTCTATAGTCGTGTCCCCAACTAGTCTCTGTTGGCTCGTACACCTGGAAAGATTCAATCGAATCCTTGATGATCTCTTTCCCAGTCCCTATTTCGGTCCCGGTCGCGTCTGTCATGGAAACGTTCCTCATTAATCTTTTTTTTAAATCTCCGCTTTTTGACCCGGGCAGCGACCACTCGGAGTGCGCGCAAGGCGGACAGTGAGAACGATAGAGAAAGAATGTTCTGTGAGATTAGCCTTGGCCAAAAAAGCAGAGAAGTGCCTATCTTTGATCCTCATCACATATTATGAGAGTATTACGTTATCAAAAAACTACGCCGCACTTTTTTTGTGGGCGTACACTATTGGGAGCGGAACGATAAAACAATATTTTGTAAAAACGTACGAGAAACTCACATCATCTTCGTCGTAAACGCCAACTGGACCGTAGGACTGGGTTGTAGGTGGCTGCACGACGGTGTTGTTGTTCTCTGAAAGGGAGAAATTGTGGGTGCTTCTCTAGTTTCCCGGAAGGATGGGTGAGGTTCATTCATACCTAATAAGATATTTCAAAGCGCAGAGTTGGTGGTCGGGGATGGATGGAGATCGCAGTATAGGGCAAACCTCATCAATCAAACGTAGGACCGTGCATAATCTTAGTTCAAGTGAATGCCGATTGACTACGTGCTTCCTAGTGGTAAACACGCATTCACGCCTACTCATTCCTGGTAATTTCGCTCTTTCGGAGTGGTTCTAATGGGGTGAAGGGAGAATGAAACGTCTCGGAACGGTGCCGGTCATGAGAGCCGGAACTTGGAACCGGCACTGTAACCGGGATTTAGTACTCACTCTTCTTGCGACACAGTACGAGTACCGTAGTGAGGAGAGCAATGAGGGACGGCCAGAGAAGGAGATTGAACAGTGATCCTCCTCCTGGGATTACAGTAGGTTACTGTACTCGTTACTACCGTATTAATTGCCACAATGCCTACCGTAGTAACTATAGGCACCGTAGTAATCGATCAAGTACCTGTGTCAGCCATTGTGGAAGGATGGGAGGGAGAAGGGAGACGACTGCTCCTCACGGGCCGCAGAGGATGAAATGGAATGGAGGAGGAGAGGGGAATGCGTGAACAAACAATTCTCTCATATATTTCATGCAAAATCACTGCAAATTTAACCAAATTTGCCATGAAAAATGCCAATTTTCAGTGTAAACAAAGGTCAACCGAGTGTTGTACATCACTTTATCAGAATTTTCGAGATTGGTCGACATTCGATAATCGTTTTCATTTGACTTTCACGGATTTGCCAGACTGGGTAAGGTCAAGAGGAGGGATTTTGTCTTCCTCATCCTTCTTCACCTCTTTCTTCACCTCTTTCTTCACATCTTTCTTCTCATCAGGCTTGTCTTCTTTTTTCTTCTCATCTTTTTTCTCCTCCTTTTTCTCTTCCTTCTTTGGTTTTTCGTCATCTTTCAAGTCACTCTTAGGCTCCTTCTCGTCTCTGCAAAGAGATGGAGATCAAAGATCAAAGATCATCCGTTTACCAACCTATCCTTCTTCTTATCGAAATCACTCTTTCGATCATCATAGTCCGTGTCGTCTCTGAACAACATTTCATTAGAGCAAAGAAATCATCGGATCACCAACCTTCTTCTTCTCCTATCATCATCTCTGTCATCCCTGTCTCTTCTTCTGTCTCTTCTATCTTCATCCCTCTCACTTTCCTCATCCGAGTGACGAGATTTCTTCGATCTCTTCTTAATCTTGTCCAGTCGACTCTTTCGACTGCCGCGGCCCTTCTGACCTGAATTAGATAAGTTTCAACTCATTTCAGCCGGGTTGAACCTCACTCTTCTTGCGAGACTTCTTGCGATCTCTGTCCCGGTTACGGTCCTCGTCACGGTCTCTATCACGATCCCGGTCCCGATCTCTTTCACGGTCCCGGTCTCGATCTCTTTCCCGGTCTCTATCCCGGTCCCGGTCGCGTCTGTCACGGTCACGGTCCTCATCGACCTTGGCGGGTCTGCAATTGCCGGTTCCGGTCCCAGAAGCCGTCATCTACCCACTTCTCCTCCTTCCTCTCCACCTTCTCTGGAATGGCGGGAATAGCGGGAGAGGCTGCGTCCGCCTCCTTCACTGGTTCCTCTTTCTCGCGGACCGAAGGTGGCTGAAATCGATAACCAGATCAGATACAGATACCGTAACCAGACAGTTATCGATCGGCATCTACGTATACCACATCTACAGTACCTTCTGGCCGACCTCCTGCACCTTGCCGAAGTTGTCCTCGATCAACTTAATTAATTAATTATTAATTAGCATATTAATTAGATAATCGCTAAACTCACCGCGAGTGTCTCGTCATTGCACGCCTCTCGGACGATTTCGCCCTTCGAATTGCGGAAGAGACCCTTAATTAGCATTATTAATTAACGCATATTAATTAATTAATTAACTAATTAAGACTCACATTCCCAACCGGTTCGAGTTTGAGCTCCTTTAGTTTTGCCTTCTCCTTCGCTTCTTGTTCCCTTTCTTCCCTCCTTTCCTTCTCCTTTTTAGTGTCGGGTCCAAAACTAGTCTCTGTTGGCTCGTTATACTGGAACGATTTAATCGAATTCATGATGAACTCTTTCCCGGTTGCGGTTCCGATCTCTTTCCCGATCTCTTTCACAGACCCTATCCCGGTCCCGGTCGCGTCTGTCACGGAAACGGAGAAATGCCAATCTTTGATCCTTAGAAACGCACATCATCTTCGGTGTAAATGCCGACAGGGCCGGCGTAGGACTGGGTGGTAGGTGGCTGCACGACGGTGTTGTTGCTCTCTGAAAGGGATAGATTGCGGGCGCTTCTCTAGTTCTCCGGAAGGATGGTTGAGTTTCGCTCACTCGTAAGCGCGGGATTGTTGGTTGGAGATTAGACGCTCTTCCGGGGTATTAGAGAAGTTCCAAATTGTGGACTATCGAGCTCGATATCGTACAGAAAGATCGGAACTTCTCCCGTTCCCCGGAGGAGAGTCAAACCTCCATCCAGTCCCGACCACCAACTAGGCATTCGGAAATATGTTATTTTTTGTGGGAGGGGATTGGTTGAATGAACGCCAACCGTTCTTCCCGAGATCTAGAGAAGTGCCCAAAAAATGGCAGTGAAGGAGAGAGCAAAGCCTCCTCAATCAAACGTAGGTCGTGCATAATCTTAGTTCAAGTGGTAGACGATTGACCACGAGCATCCATGTGGTAAACAAGCATTCACGTCCACTCATTCCTTATCATTCAGACCTTTCGGAATGGTCGTAATGGTGTAAATGGAGAATGAAACGGCTCAGAAATGTGCTCAGAAAAAAAAATGGGAATGAGGGCCGGAAACTTGGCCCGGCACTGTAACCGGAATTTAGTACTCACTCTTCTTGCGACACAGTACGAGTACCGTAGTGATGAGAGCGACGAGGGACGGCCAGAGAAGAAGATTGGACAATGATCCTCCTCCTGAGATCACTGTAGGTTACGGTAGTCATTGTAAGCAGGGATACGGTAACTAGAAGTAAAACGCAATCGATACCTGAACCAGCCATGGTTACTGTGGAAAGAGAGGCGAGACGACTGCTCTACACGAGATGAAATGTAGTAAATGAAATGGAGAATGAGAAACGGGTGAGGGATGAGAGTTGTTTGTTAGAGCTCATGTAAATTGAGATATTTGTTGAGATCATGCAAATGCATTCAGCAAATCATTTCTGTTGTACAACCTTTTATCAGAATTTCGAGATTGGTCGTCATTCGATAATCGTTCTTATTTTGACTGTGCCTTTTTGCTTTCAGTCTGAGTAGGGTCGATTGGGGCATTTCCTTCATCTATCTTCTCCTCTTTCTTCTCATCAGACTTAGGTTCTTTCTTCGATTTCTTCTTTTCATCTTTCTTATCCTCCTTTTTCTCCTCCTTTTTCTCTTCCTTCTTTGGCTTTTCGCCATCTTTCAAGTCACTCTTAGGCTCCTTCTCGTCTCTGTAAAATGATTAATTTATGGAGAGTTCAAAGATCAAAGATATAACATTTATTAGCGCACCTGTCCTTCTTCTTATCGAAATCGCTCTTCCGATCATCGGTGTCTCTGTCGTCTCTGAAATTATATTTTCAAATGTGAAAAAATCCCTAGATTCAGAGAGTTTCATCAAAAGCGAGTATCTCGACAACCGACCTTCTTCTCCTATTATCATCTTTGTCTCTTCTATCTTCATCCCTCTCACTTTCCTCATCCGAGTGACGAGATTTCTTCGATCTCTTCTTAATCTTGTCCAGTCGACTATTTCGACTGCCGCGGCCCTTCTGACCTGAATTTGGTGAGCTCCGGCTAACTTCAATCGGGTAGAAACTCACTCTTCTTGCGAGACTTCTTGCGATCTCTGTCCCGGTTACGGTCCTCGTCACGGTCTCTATCACGATCCCGGTCCCGATCTCTTTCACGGTCCCGGTCTCGATCTCTTTCCCGGTCCCTATCCCGGTCCCGGTCGCGTCTGTCACGGTCACGGTCCCGGTCCTCATCGACCTCGGCGGGTCTGCAATAGACGGTTCCGGTCTCAAGACCGGTCCTCTAAATGCTCACTTCTCCTCCTTCTTCACAACTTTCTCTGGAATGACTGGTGTGACGGGAGTGGCGGGAGAGATGGGAGAAACGGGAGTGGTTGCCGCCTTTGCTGGCTCCTGAGGTCTCTCGCATACGGTGGGCTCCTGCACGGAAGATTCATAAGTACCGTACCCACGACGATATCAATCGATAACTACCGTACTTTTTCGCCGACCACCTGCACCGCGCCGAAGTTGTCCTCGATCATCTACAAAGTGATTAATTATCCTAATTATTTAAGTAACTAAAATATAAACTCACGCCGAGAGTTTCGTCATTGCACGCAGGTCGGAACGTTTCGCCCTTCTTGTTTACATACAATCCCTCAAATAGAAAGTGTGGGTCGAGATTGTGTAGAACGTAGAGACAGCTAACGTTTTGCGTAATTTTAATACAAAAATTTAGGGATAAGCTAGACATATTTGACTACTTTTCCAACTCACATTCCCGATAGGCATCAGACCCATCTCCATCATCTTCTCCTCTTCAGTCTTCATCGCTTTTCCTTCTCTCTTGCGAAGGGGCTCGAATATGCTGTCGTGAGGGATGGTGTACGTGGGCGTCTGCAAGGGATAGAATCTGTATTGGAGACGCTGATCTCGTCTGGTTCTGCAATCCTCCGGTACTGTTCCGTCTCCAATAGTTGCATGTAAATCAAATGCGGAAGAGCATGTGCTGACTCTATTCATTCCACATACGCTCTCTTCCGCACCGGCAATGGATGCTTACCGTATCTTCCTGTTTCGGCTCTCCAAGCGTGGGGCACGCCGGAGCAGGTGGTCCGGCCTCTGCAATTAATTAGTGGTACGGTATCTCTGGCAACGTACGGTAGTTATCAATTGATGATCATTGATCAAGACCAAGTAGTGACTCTGGTGTGCCAACCCAACTTGGAATCAAGCAAAGTGGCTTTTCCAACTTGGAATCAAGTACAGTACCCCCACCTGGATTTCCCAACTTGGAATCAAGTACGAGAGAGTGCCTGGACTGAGAGACGCAGAGAAGACAGAGTTGTAAAGAATAAGCCGTCGCGTCTAGAGTGCAGCTTCCCCATAAGGTCCCCTCTCGCAGCACCCTCAAACCCGAACTTGAGCGCGACGGCGCCTAACCGGCTACGGTCCCGGCAAGACCGTCTTTTGGATGTGACCGGCTCCACACGGTCTTACCGCGTGGGGCTCGGTTACGGTACAAGGCAGCTTCTGTTGTCTTCGATCAATAGTGATCTTTTGGTGGAAGGAACCATGTCAGAGCTACCGTATCCAGGCTCCGCCCCCTGGCCGATTCAACTTGGAATCAAGTACTTTTCCAACTTGCCATCAAGCTTGGAGGCAAGTTGGGAATTTGCTTGATTCCAAGTTGGATCGGCACACCAGAGGAACCAGCAGCATTCATGCCCTCTCATTTCATGTAATTTATAATTTTTGGGGTGGTCATTAGAGCGACGAGAACCGGGAACCGGAATCCCTAGCCGTTAGTTAGTCACTCACTCTTCTTGCGGCACAGCATGAGTACCGTAGTGATGAGAGCAATGAGGGACGGCCAGAGAAAGAGATTGGACAGTGATCCTCCTCCTGGGATTACTGTAGGTTACGGTAGTCACTGTAGCCAAGGATACGGTAACTAGAAGCAAAAAGCAATCGATACCTGAACCAGCCATGGTTACTGCGGAGAGAGAGAGGCGAGACGACTGCTCGCCACGAGATGAAATGTAGTAAATGAAATGGAGAACGAGAAACGGGGAGGAATGAGAGTTGTTTGTCAAACATGCAAATTTCAACTGCGTGAAGATTCAGTAAGATGAAGTCGTTATAATTAGAACCTGAGCGTGCGGAAACATACGATTGAACAACAAATCGATAATGGCGAGGTACCGTAACTGAACAACTACTGTAGTTATCGATTACAGGACTTCTACATCTCGTCGGGAGTCGCAATCTACGGTATCTCCATCACTCTGTGCACACTCGGGTTGATCTCGTCGATTGTGCGAACGAAGTATCCAGGCTGTTTTGGGTGAGTTGCTCAGGCCTCTTTCTTCAAAATGCTGAGTAGAGAAACAGCATAACTGAAAAGACAACGATATGCGGAAAAGTCATGTAAACATATGGAAATAATTCTTTACAATTTCAGATTAGTCGCTGCTCGTCGCTTGAGCAATGGCGAGATCTCTGTTGACACGTTTCATGGTCAGCTACTTTTTCCAAAACAATTCGAAGACTACCCAGCACTCAACAGAAGAAAACTGTATTTCTGAATGAATACGGAAAGCTCGTCTTCTGAATTATCGATTTAGTCCTTGACTCAAATTTGCCTCACCATTTCATTGCAGAAGAAGCCGAGGACTTCTCGGAGGAGCACAACGTCCCGTACGCTGTTGTTGCTGTCATTCTGCTGGTTGTGCATTCGGTGCAATTTGGCTTTGGAAAAGAGGTGAGATCATCTTTTTTATACTTATCGCCCTGTGTAAACCCAGAATCGAGTGTGAACAAAATCACACGATACTTCCAATATCAAATCGATAACGTACCAACAAATCATCATGAATCACGTTCAAGAAATTAATGATTTCACTCCAGATGGCTCTCCGCTACGACACCCTCTCCTGTCTGCTCACTCTCGTCACTGCTGCAACTCTTCCGTTGACTCTGCTTCTATTCTGGTAAGTTATCATGCATAGCTCCAATGAACCACACACACTACACCTGTCTCTTACAAGTCTCGCTCAAGGGGTTCTTAGCTGCCCCAGCTGTCGGTCGTTTTAGCTGGCTAATTGTGCTGATTTGCAGGCGATGGACCACGATGCAGTACGAGTTGATGTACTCTACTGCGGTGAGTGAAGACCACAGATCATCTCTGTTTGATCTCTTATCAGTGGTCTAGAGAACAACTTGACAGATGAGCAAAGATCAGCTCTGTGTTTCGTTTATCAGTGAACTATAGTAGTACCTTGACGAAAGATCAAAGATCAACTAAGTGTATCGGGAGGCACTTTCTATTATCAATGACGTACATTTGAACCTAGACGAAAGATCAAAGATCGTTTCCAGCATTTCTACCGCGGCGTTCGCTACGTTCGAAAACGTCTAAGGATGATCTTCAGTCGACGAATACGACGAACTGAGATGGACACGCCCATCTCCTTCATCTACAATGCGCATAATCAGAGGGTGCATGCTGTGATTCCGTCGCCTCTTTCTTGAACAGTTTTGCCTGGGTATTTTGCAATACAATCGTCATTTTCGTGTTAATATTATTCATGTGACACGCGCATAATCAGAGATTCATGCTGTGATTCCTCCCCAACTCTCCTGAATACTGTATTTTTCGAATACTAAGTATTATACATAAGTTGATCAGAGGGTGCATGCTGTGATTCCGTCGCCATTATCATAAACTCTTCTTGACATGTAACTATCATGATCACGATATCAAAGCAAAACAATGTCCCTGAGTAGTTCTTGCCATGCGATTAATGAACTTTCACTCGCTACGCACTGTTATTGTTCCTTCTCCGTCTCGATAAATCCTGTTTATGAAATCTATCCTCAATCATATCTGATCTCGTTTCACTTTATTGCTTCTCGAGCAAAGGGCAAGAGAAGAAGGGATAAACACGTTTGAACGAAGGTCGAATATTATTTGCTAGTCTCTCGCAATCATATCTAATAGCAAGGTTTGGTGCCCTTTTGGACTTTCCACCTCAGATTTCAAATTTCCATTGTCCTGAAAAGTTATTTTTAGGCCAATGCTGCTGCCAGTGATACTGGTGGCAACTTTCTTTTGCCCCGTTCAATCGGAATCGGACGGTAAGCAAAGGTAGTCTTCCATTCTACATCGCTTACTGGATTTTCAGTCGCCGCCTATGTCGAACAATTCGTCTCCACATTTCGTGCCATGAACCAGTCAGGAGACGCTGTCGATGGTTTGGAGAACATTGGCGATGACAGTCGGGAATTATTCCTACTGGGCCGTTCTATTGGAGAATTGTTGAGATCATTTGCGAACGGAACTTGGCAGGTGCGATATTTCAACTTGATTGACACTTTTTGAGTTGCAATTGAGAAAGTTTGAGGACTATAGTGCCGAGGTGCGAGCCCTAGACGATTTGCGCAAGCAACTGAATATTACTTACCCTCTCAATGTGCACTTTTATTTGAAGCACTTGGATAGCATTAGTATGGTGGGTTTCGTCTTTTCATTCTGAAATGTTCTAGAGTCGGAATCATAGCAACTTTTTTAAGAACGTTGATGGAAAGCTGTACGGGGAGCTCTTGTTCATGGACGAGTTCATTGACGCTTATCTAATGGCCGAACGAAAGAATGAGATAATCACTCTCATGCGAGAGAGAAGAGAAGAGCGAAAGAAATACGAAGGTCCTTATTTTGAAGCAATGCAACCATTGAAGGTGAGTTGTTCAAAATCGGGCCGCAAACTTGTCATTTTACTCACTTTCTCACCGGCTAGAGTGGTTACTGACACGTAATCAAACAAATCAGACGATGGACTATTACTTCCGTGAAAATTGTCCGCTTCCGACAAAGGAAATGATTGTGAACATGATTCAAATTCGCGAAGCTTTCGAAGATGTGGAATCGCGAATTGGGGAGCAATCGAATAGAGAGAAATCTGAGGATTTGAATGCGTTCAACGAAAGACGTAGGAGGAAAAATAATAGTTTTTCAGTAAATAATCTTTCAGGTTTAGACCGGAAAATAAAGGATTATAATGACCTTCGACAAAGTTATTACGCGTCTAAGAAAAGTAGGGTTGTTTACTATATATATTTTTCTGAACCATTTCAATTGCAGTTCTCATACGTAGATATGCTCAAGCATCGAATTCGAAAGTGAACAAGCTTGTGAAGGATCTTCATGATTGTAAGTGTCGGGTGAAATTTGGAAAACTGCTTGCAATCAAAAGAGCCAGAAAAATCCAATCAAACGAATCAAAAGAGATCGTTAAAAACAACAAAACTTGTAGCTTCCGGATACAACGCTGCACTGAAAGTAATGGAGGCAATCTTGCATAGACCTTGGAGCATAGCCGATTTGGAGTCAACGTTCGTTACTTATTGTTCCCCACTGTCTAACCGATCAGAGAATCGAGAGAGTGTGTGAAATGAAGAGACGGCGATTCACTTCGAATTCCACTGATTTGATCGCAGATGCTCGATAGCGGAGTATCACGTCACCAATGCCATCGATCAGCCCTTGTTACAAACCATACTTCAACATGTTCACACATCTCTACTGCATGTTGTATGTTGATGCGCTGTTAATGTGGAGCGCAAACTCCGCCTTCTTTATGATATTTTGTCATTACATTTTGAGCATCATTTTTCGTTCTTCATCGTGCAAGAATTGCGAATTTGAAACTGAAAACAACCAGATATCTTGCTTTTTCATATCAGTTTGCAATAAGCTGCCATGAATAAACAAGAAATCCTCAGTTTCCTTCAGGTTTTACTCGAAGTAGTGGAGAATTCAATAGCGGAAACTGACGATGAATCGTACATCAAGAATGCTGAAGAATTCTCGCAATCGGTTGAGCGCACTGGGAATTATATTGTGAAGTGGCACAGAATGTTTCAGGTATTTGACACATCATTATATAAAAAGAGACATTAATGATTTCAGAAACTCCTTCGAGCAAGATAAACTCCCGATAAATCACACTGATGGTGCCAAAAACACACACGTTACTCCGGATGAAGCCTTTGTTTCAGTGCAATTAATTATTAAAAATATTAGGATATAAACTGTGTATGTCCAACTCGATCATCATTTTCCAAGCATCATTCAAAGCGTTCTCTACCTAAATGTGATAAAGCCCTATCTCAAAAATACGTCCATTCGAATTCTTTTTCACGGTCTTAGTATTGATGCTTGAAATGAGAAGGAAATACCAAAACAAATCTGTCAACAGGCAAGCATACCTTTGGTCTTGATCGATCACAGTTCACTCTAGCTGGAGATCTTTCAGAGTAGCGTTTAGTGACTAGAGCGAATTCGAGGGTACATGGAGTTGAGCTCCCCTCAGTCTTCAGTTGACATCACCACTCCTTCACTCTAGTTGGTCCCGAGCAAGAATCGCCGATTGCTAGGCGAGAAACCGCCTCTCTTCGAACCCTATACTCTCTAGGTGGTCGGAGAAAAGAAGCTGTTAGTGAGATGGGGATGATCGGTTCTACCTTTCATCGCCTACCAGCGAACCATAGTCGACTACAGTATTTCCCCATTTCTCTTCTTTCAAGCCGTCATGCACCGTGTGTTATTATCAGTCCTCATGCTCTTCGCAATATCCAGAGATACGGTGAGGAATCGACTATTGATTGGTGGGACGATGCAATTCTAGGATGCCTCTTGCTTCACAGCCGCTTCATGGAATACAGTTCGCAATCTGGTTGCCGATATCACTACTGCGGCCTCGCTAGCAGCTTGTCAGGATTTCTGCTTAGCCAATACTCAAGTGAGACCACTTTGAGCGGCATTCATCGATTTTTATCTTCAGTGCTCTGCAATGGCCTACTCATCATCATCTTCTTGCGCTCTGCTCGGACCGGATTCTGGCAGGCAAGTTACAGTAATCTTACAGTAACCCAGAATTTTTCAGGTCACTGAGCTCCTGCTCATCGACCGCGACACTCTACGTTAAGGATGTGAGCTGCGGTGAGTCGGATCGGGCTTTCATCATCAATTTGTTTCCTATCAACGTATTCCACTACAGCAGCGACTGCTGCATCAACGACAACTGCCTCAACAACCGCAGGAAGTACCACCACAACTTCCGCTCCTACAACATCGACCTCAACGTCAACGACGCAGCCATCGACCACGACCACTTCAACGACAACGACAACCACGCGAACGACGACCTCAACGACGAGGAGAACGACAACTACGCTGGGAACGTGAGAAGTTCAATATTCATCACTTTATGATTAGGGTTCTCTTGTTGGAATTTGATTTGATTAAGAATTCCATAGGAATTCCAATACCTGTTCATTCCTCTTACTCTCTCACCAACAGAGCAGTCAAATCTTTTTGTTCGCTTATTGAAATTCCGGAATTCGATTCCAACAAGAGAACCCTATTTATGATCAAAATGCAGCAAAAAAACAGTGGTCAACGCAATGTTCAGTTCAAGCTTTTCAGCTTCACCTACTGCAGCAACACGTGCGTCGTGCAGGTTGCATGTGAGCTAGTCTTTCAAATTATTATGTTACATCGTCATTACGTAATGTATAGTATAGTTTTCTGTTCAGTGGAGACCGACGCCGTCCCAATCACACTCACTGACGTTGAACCGCTATGCATCTACTCCTGTCCGAGTGGAACGTTGAGTGTAAGATATCAGCTAAAATCTATTTGGGAATTTCATGAAGACAGTGGATGCATTTTGTGTTCACAACGATTTGAGACATCTATAATGGTGTATTTAGTGTCACTGCTCTAGACGAAAATGAGAGCGCGGAATGACTGGGGGAGAGACTATTCAAGACGTCTAGGGGAGACGAAAAACCGTCTCATATAGACGAGAAAACCGTCTGGGTGAGACGGAAAGTCTAGAGCAGTGACACTAAATACACCATAATAGAGTTCAAAATACATGTAATTGTCTCCTCATTTCACACACTCTTTCACCGGTTAGAAGGGCGAGAGAGTATGTGAAATGAAGAGACGATTACTCGCATTTCGAACTCTAATCTATAATACAACTCTTAATTCACCAGGCAACGGACGATTCTGGCATCTGGTTCGACGTTCCCTCCAACATCTTCGCTTGCTATGGAGATGTGTACAAAACGGCCAAGGATTTCTGGTGGTACGTTTGCATTCACTAAAAGCACAGACATCCCTTAGAAATTTAACAAAAAAACGACCACTTCAACGCAGATTGAAGTTAGACAAAGTGTTTCGAACAGAAACTCAGAATGGTTCAATCAAATATAGTGAACGCACACGAAAAAATTCAACAAAAAGACCTTTTCAATCCAGAATAGTTTGCGCGATTGTAGTTAGACAAGTTGTTTCGAAAATAACCACAGAATGTCTCAGGTGCTCGCCCGACTCTCCCTACATCGGCTACACCTTCCCCGACGGGTGGATTGGAGCGGTGATCAAGTGCACTGGTTAGTTCTTCATTTTTCTTGTTCTTCCAAAGGTATCCACGTACTTCGATTGCTAGCTGTTATGAGAGGACCGAAACGAAACAAATTGCTTGTTCGCAATCCGTAGGAGAAGTTACAGGTACAACCGTCGTCACTCCAACCCGACGCAACACCACCAACTGCCCGATCCTGGGGGATGTGCAGGATCCAGGTGAGAGTTATCTAGAAGAGCATTTGCGATCCTTCCTGCCATTCAGATTCCCCAAACACTGACCAAAAATAGCATAGGCAAAATGTTCGCATTCATTTTCGCAATAAATTCGCACTTGAGATTGCGTCACTCCCACCTACACGGCGCCCGGCGGCGTGCGAACAGCAGCGGCTGTGAGGTATCGATCAGTTGTTCAATTCAATTCAACTTAATTCAATCCATTTTTCCGTATCGGGGGACTGTTTCGTAGGAAAATGACATATTGAGTGGACCGGGAAACGGAGGACCGTCGATGTAGCCTTATCGGGGTCAGAAATCACAAAGTGAAAGATCTTGAGCCCTCTCCCTGGAAACGGAGTACACTCTTCTCCACTAGAAGCTTCATGAAATTCGCACCTGTGGAGGAAAATTAATCGATCAAATCGATATTTTAGGACGGGAGGTACTCTCGCCTGCTCCTCCTCCAATCAGAACATGTTCTTCTATGCTACCGGATTTGTACGTTCATTGTTTTCGATTAGGAGCAATTCTATGATGCTCCGTGTGTCCATACGATCTGCGGGAATGAGGAAACCGATAGTCTGCTGAGGATTATAGAGGGCTAAACGAGTTCGGCATTACGGCGCAGAAGAAAATGGGCTAGAGATTTTAGTGCCGAATTGCCATTTCTGCTGAGCAGAGTAATAGTCTCTTCATTTCGCACACTCCCTCACCGGTCAGAGTGACGAGAGACTGTGTGAAATAAAGAGACGGCGACCCGTATTTCGAATTATACTGTTGAGGATGTGATAGGCGACGAGCTGAGCTGCGTCGAGGGACAGTGGATGGCGGGAGCGACTGTGGTCACTGGCGATAATCGAGGTAGAACCTAGTTTTTCTAGAAATACGAGGCTAAGAAAATGCCTGAAAAGATTAGGAACAATATTAATTAACCCCTTTGCAGTGTACTGCAAGCTCGCGTCTGGATAGCCCTCGCTGTGAATATCGATTGTTCAAATTTGATGGATAAAGATACTGTTTGTACTTCTATTGAAAAGTCGGAGATCCACATCTCCCATTTCTGATCCTTTGTAAACTCCTTTTTGCTCCAACTCAAGCACTCTTCCAAGAGATCCCTTCCGAGGAGTGAAAGCTCTCCTAGCAACGTCTCCGTAGACAGTATTGTTCTCTGTGTTAGCCGAAACTCGAGCGTAGCTAGTCCTTCTCCGAGTCCTCCTTCTTCCCTCTTCTGCACTACTCAATGATAGTTTCACTCTACATTGTAGCTAATCTAATACAGATTGCGGTAAGTCGAAAAATTCATGCTCAAAGATCAAAGATCAACGATTCAGGCCGGTTCGTGCTTCACAGGCGGTCCTTGGAACACAGTCCGAAACCTGGTTGGGGACGTCATTAGCGTGCCGAATCTCGCAGCTTGTCAGGATTCCTGTCTCCAGAATGATCAGGTTAGTTTCATCATGATTCTGTTGAGAAGCACAATCTCTTGCAGTGCGCCGCACTGAGCTACTCCCCCGCTTCTACATGCGCGCTGCTGGGAGCGGATACAGGAAAGGCGTTCAAGTGCCCTTCAACAGCCACTCTCTCTATCAGGGACCCGGCCTGCACTGGTTTGTGAATTCGTCCGCAGACACTGTCTTTGATTACTATTTCACACTATTTACATTTGCATGAATATGCCAAGAATAAAACTACTGAATACAAACTACTAGTTGGCTTTTAACAGCGGGTCCCACCCAGCGTTGTTGTACGACTGTAAAATCACTTGACGTGGCCGCACCTTCACCTTTTTACCTTTCACAAATTAACCATGAATAATGAGCAGCAGTCACAACGTCAACGACGACATCTACAACAAGCACGGCTGCAACGACGACAACGCTGGGAATGTAAGTCTCTCCTGAATTCAATAGAGCTGTGATGGGACGTTTAGGAACTCGCGTTTAGGAAAACGAACAAAAAAGTCTCTAAATGTTCTGAAACGTGTCCCTAACATAACCACAAAGATTTTTTTCGTGGGTTCCTAAACGCGAGTTCCTAAGCGTCCCATCACCAATAGAACAAATATTTCGGTTATGTATCGATTTCGGAACAGCAAATTATCAAAACCGTGAATTCACGTTCAATCTATCAATCTTTCAGTGACAAACAATGCGCCAACACTTGTCTGATCCAAGTCGCCAGTGAGTTCTTCATTTCCCTAAACTAGGAATATTATCTGATTTCGCAGGAGAATCCTCCGTAGACCCAGTGATGATCGTGGACACTGATCCCCTGTGTATGGTGTCGTGTCCGAGTGGAACCATGACGGTGAGTAATTTCGAAACTAAGCAGCGCAAAATGTTCTCGATCTCTTATTTCACGAACTCTTTCAATTTCTCTGACCAGCGATGGAGCATCTCGAAATCCCAGTTTCGAAACTTATTTGAATCGATGGCGTTGCTTCTCTGTGACTTGATGCCTACCACGGTCTCTTGAGTTTTCATAGTAACGTTTTTCGACTCTCACATTTTTGGCTTCTACATTGTGAATCCAAAATTATCGATCAGCATGCAATTTTCCGAGTATTGAGGCCAGACGCGTCCAGAATATGGAACGATTCAGGCTCGAGGTGAGGACGGAATCTGGTTCGACGTTCCCAACAATCTCCTCGCTTGCTACGGCGTAGTCCATCACAATCAACCGACGGATCTGAAGTGGTCTGTCACTTACGAATCATGACATGGTAGTCATCAATGATGGCACTGTACTGAGAGCGTTTTCACTAACTGCTTTTCTCCTATTCGCATAGGAACTAAGTGCTCCCCACTGTGATAATCGTGCGACAAATGCCTGTGAACAATGATCAGGTGCTCCCCCACGACTCCTTATGTTGGCTACCGCGATCCCGACTACTGGATCACTATAGTTGTGCAGTGCTCTGGTTAGTCATCAATTTGGCCAAATGATTTCGAAAATGGCGTCTAAATATGCAGGCTCTACGGTTGTCCCTCCTCTTCGTGCCAACACCTCCACATGCCCTATCATCGCTGACAATCCAGGCAAGACCGATTTGTTTTCCTATTGCTTTTGGAATGCAATAAATCTTTTCTTTATCACGTAGGAATTATAAAATAATATTGTAGACTGCACTCCTCCTCCCTACATCGATCCTGGCTGCAACTCTCTCATTCACGAGTGCACTCAACCTGTGAAGAATGGGGACACATTGAGGTGTCCCGCGACCAACGGAGGAATGTTTGTCACGGGCACCAATCAGGTGTGTCAACTTACTGAACGATATGACTAGTCACTTCCTATGTAAATCAACCGTACGCGGAAGGAGGAGTGGGAGACGTGGGAGACGTTCAAGTGACTATTCACATCGTTGTCTTTCAAAGTCAACACTGAATGCATTCAAATCAATTAGGAGATGTTCTGGGATGGTCTTCATCATACAACGTAGAGGAGAACGGGAGGAGGGAGAAAAGTTTTGAGCTGAAAATTAAACAGAAATTTGCAGGCTCTCGGCTTCCTGCAGTGCATTGAGGGGCAGTGGTGGCAGGGCGATAAACTGTTTCCGACGGATGGCGCAGGTTAGATACGTACTCCGACGTTCTCTGATGTTTCGGTTGCAATTTGTTTCAATAATTAATCAACTTTTGTGTTTTTGAAGCTATTGGATGCAAACTACGCTCTCCGCTTCTACTCATATTTTTTAGCGAAAGCTTAACCATTATCTGAATGATTTAAATCTGGAGTATCGCAAATCGAAGGCCGATTTCATTTTCAGTTTACTGCAAGATGTGTGCAAATGTTCGCATTGGAGACTCGTCTGGATACAATACAGTTAGTATGGACCCGGTGAGACTTGGCGCCGTTTTTGGGCTTTTTTGGGTTCTGGCAGTACCCGGTTTCTTCGAAATGAAAAGATAGTCTACCAATGAGAATGATAGGGATAGAGTACTTTAAGAATGACGGTCGGTCAGAAAAAAACTTTTTATTGCAAAGGATCTTGTTTTATTGCAAAGGATCTTGTGATGGCACCAAAATTGACACATACATCAGACCCGTTCGGCGGACGGTTTCACCTACACATGCGATGCACCTTATGTAATGTGGCTTGGCTACCACCCGAATGGTATTTGATAAAAATTATATTCGTAAATTGTATTTAAATTCAGATTATCCCGACATCTATTTCCTCCGACGAACGACCGCATTCGAGTGCGTCGCGCCCGATTACTACTGGAATAGTCCAGGTTAGTAGTGCTTCTTTTGAATATATTTGTACTCGCGAGCCTCACTCGAGAGTGAGATCAAATCGCGAATGTTGCTCGAGCATTTCACTCTTTCTTGCTTGAGCCGATTAACTCGGTCTCCTCTCGTTCACTCCCATCAGTATACACAATGAAATGTGTAAAATGACAAGAGTACCTCTTGCTTTCCGAACTCTAATCTCCAGGCGTCGACCAGGGCCCCTACCCGACAGCGATGATTCAAGACTGGGTTGGGCGAGGAGAAGCGTACGATGTTGGCTGTTCGACCAACGAGTTCTTCGGATGGGGCAACTGTCCACTTCCCAAATGGGTCGATCCGGCGTGCGATACGAAATTGCACACGTGCAGGTTACTCAGTTGCATTTCGAGATAACGAAACGGGATAAATTGAAACATATCTTGCAGTGAGCCCACCATTAACGGCAATGACCTCTCGTGCCCGACAGGCTACGGTCTCATCAGAACTGCGACAAATCTGGTAAGCACGATAATCCTAATTGTCCTTAACCTTAGAAGCTAAGGCTAAACCAAGCACTATTTTATCAGGCGCCAGCCTGTCCATGGACTTGCGGAGCGGACGGTCAACGGATGGAGTGCGGGAGCCCGGTGCCACCAGCCACTGCAGGTATCAAAATGGTCGTGAATATTCCGGCTGGAATAGACAAGAAACTATGAGTTACTGAATTTATCATTTCAGTGTACTGCAAGACATGCGCGGACCCTGAAATCAACTGGAACAGCTTCACAGGAGACGGAGTAGTACCGGTGAGAAGCAATGCAGCCTTACGTCAAATGGGGTCTAGCTGAACTATTTTGCCGATGTCCCTAAAACATTTGCCGATGTGGCTTATAAAGCGAAATCAATTTTGCCCATGATTTATGGGCATTTTTTAGAGCTGCCGATGCGGGTTTTGTCAGAATGCCAACATCCCCTCTCGCTCAGGCGAGACCTTTTTGACGTATGAATGCAACTTTGCTTTCTGGACATCCTTTTCCGAATCATATGCTAGCCTAGAGATGAGTGACTCAAAACGAAAACAGTTGCATTTTCTGCAGAAGTATCAGTGCAAAATCTAGCAAGGTGAAGCAAATGCGAGTTCAGGAACGTTCAGCGGACGGTCTCTCCTTCATCTGTCCAGCCCCATACACGGAAGTGTGGATTACATACGCACCCGCAGGCGAGTTTGAAAGACTGCGATGTGAATACTCATTTCGGCACTAGGTCGGATAAGAACATTCGGATGATAACCTACTGGATGAGCACCTAATGAGGGCGAAAGAACAACTATTATGTAATAGACGGAATATGCAAATGGTGCTCATCCAGTAGGTTATCATCCGACTGTTCTCATACGACCTAGTGCCGTCATTTCAACGTCTCGCTCTCCTCATTCGGCGCACTTTTTTGCGCAAAAAGCGGTCGAGAAATCCGCTCGGATCGTTTCTTGCGAGCGCTCATAATTTTGATCTTATTCCTCTCATCTATCATTCCGAAAGTGCTCATCTAGTGCCACGGGAACTAGGTCGGATGAGAACCGTCGGATAAGAACCATTTGCATATTAATGACGGCGAGAGATAAGGGTTATGTAATAGACGGAATATGCAAATGGTTCTCATCCGAAGGTTCTCATCCGACCTAGTACCGTGCAACGTTTTGTTCCAGGCGTGCCGGTAGATGGGACGGGAACGAACGGAAACAGCTGGTTCTCGAGAAGAACATCGCAATTCGTGTGCTCCACGCCAGCATACGAGTGGTACAGCCCCGGTCAGTGGTGTGTTAGGAACTTAACACCCCCCCCCCCCCCCGGACCTTTCTCTCGAAAGACCGCTGTGAGAGGGATGGGAAGAGAATGTAGAGAATGGTAGAGATAGAATACTGTGCGAGAAGAGGGCCGGATATGCAGATATGTCCGACGGACTTTGAGGGATTGGAGGACGAAGTGACACAAACCATCCGACACGTGCTGAATCGCACTCCTGAGTCAGGATGTGTCAGATGGTTCGAAAGTTCCGTATCGAAAATGTTACTCAATGAATATCATCATGAGAAGGATTTGGTGTGGTCTAAATTAGAGTGCGGAGAGCAAGAGTTGCTGTCCTCATGTCGCACACTGTTTCACCAGTCAGAGTGGCGAGAGAGCGTGCAGAATGGGGAGAGTCAACTCCTGCTTTCCGCACTCTAGTCTAGATGTATCATTTTGTATGTAGGTCTTGACGACGGTCCACTGCCGAATTCGATGATCGCAGACTTCGAGGCCAATGGAGACCCGTATGACATAGGATGCATCACGAAAGAGGAGGTCGGACCACCATTCGTTTGAGGATTGAATAATTGTGATAAACTATTCATCGTTATACGCTCCTCGCATTCAATTGGATATCACCACAATGTTAACTTGAACGTTAGAAAGAAGAAAAGCAAAAATAGTATGTTTATTACGTACATCACCACAAAATGGAACAGCAAAACATTGATAAAAATAGTGCAAAGAATAAAGCGTTCATCATGTTCCAACTCAAAAGTCATCATGTTCAGCTCTGCAAGTCATTCTTGATCGAAGCCATCAGTCCATTCAACTTCTCTTGCAGGAACTTCACGTAGTCATCGAACGATGCCTGAAAGATCAACGATCATAGACGGATCGGGTTTTAGGGGCGGTCGGGGTTCAATGCCCTTCAAGTGAATAACATCAGTGAGCGAACAATATGCAAAAGACAAGACAAGTGCAGGTGGATGCAGACTGGTGTCAACCTCAACGTACTCTGGTACCACAGAATGTCAGCAATAGTCCAAGTGGTCGAGAGAAACAACAGTGGAGCGAAAATAGATATCAGTGACTCAGCAGTGGTGAGTTTTCGAGCGGTCGCCGACCGTTCGCGTGTTCAGAATTGGGATAGAATGGGGAATGAAGTGACTAATCACCAGTTGCATAACTCGTTGACTTCTAACCTAAAGGCGTTGAGCTAAAGGTACTTGTGGAGTTCACCGGAAGAGCGTCTACCCACCATCCACTCCAATCACCAACTCCGCATTTTCTGATTTATAGGATGAGTGAAACGTATCCGTTCTTCCGGGGAACTCCACAAGTCCCTCTTAGTCTACTCACCACAAACCAGTTGCCGGCAACGGGCGTTGGATGCTGCACTCCCGTTATCTTCGAGACGTATTCAGCAGTGTTGAAGCGAAGTCGACCAGTGAGCGACTCGTTGGTCGCAGTCTTGCCCGAGACGACTGAACGACCGTTACGGTATTTGCTGATGAATAAATCAATAAATACCGTAGTCTGCCGGCTCGATGGTTCGATTCTGCTTCCAAACGGAGAGCACGTAGCGGTGAGCGCCTGAGAGAAGTGCGGTCAATCAAGAATCAACCACGGGTGTCTAAAATCGAACAGGCTAGACTGTTTTGGACACATTCCTTCAGAGAATTTGCTTTCGGGACGAACAGATTGGTAGAGAGGTGGTCAGAATCATAACAAGATGCGAGATTACTCACCAGTGCCGGGAGGCGGTCCCGCTCCTTGATAAGCAGCGACCTCGACTCCACTCGAGAGATCGGGTCCGCCGCCCTTGACGTTGACCACGAGCCAGTGGAGGAACTCGCGAGTGACGTGAAGGGAGTCGGGGTCTGGAAGAGGGATGTCAGAATGAAGAATGACTCTCCTCATTTCTCACACTCTCTCGCCTGCCAGACCGGATAGAGGAGAGTCATGGAAAATGAGGAGAGTCATTCTTCATTCTGACATCCCTAGTCTGGAACGATGAATGCGTCAATAGTTACAGCAGAGTCTGTGCATTCCAGAAACTCCTCATCTTTATGCCCCTACACCGCCTACAAATGGTTGATCATTGGCTCACCAGTCATCATCAGTGTATAGAGTGCGCCGTCTTCCGCGTTCCACTTGACTTTCGGAGCTGTGTGCACTTGGGTGGGTGTTAACTCATTGCCGAGGTTCACCTGAAACAATTATAAGATGCATGTAATCTGAAACATTCTTTATTGAATGAATGAATGAACGTTTCGAATCTTACCGTTCCATTCGAGTACTCCACTTCGAGGGTTTGCTGGGGAGTATTCGGGAGAGGGTCAGGGACGAGCTTGTTATCGACGTAGATACTGTCCGCAGCTACGGTAGCACTGAAATCGATTTGTCTACGGTAACTTTGTTATCGAAAACTGGTAAAATTTCACTTACAGTAACGAGAGCACAAGTGGGAGAAATTCCGGTCGAATCATGGTTGTTGGCCGGATCCGGGGGATGAATCCTTGAAATAGTGGCTGGTGGATAAACAATGGATTGATGAGGGCAATCCTTCTCTGCAGATTGTCCATAATCCAGGGGATATCTGTTGTTTTCTGTTATGTTTTTTGCGCGTTTGAGAATATTTGTACTGATGATGACGAATCGTCACGGGAATGGACAAAGATCAGGTAAGTTCACCAGATGAGGATCACAACTTCAAATAACACGCTTTATCAGTTGATGATATAAGAATGGTACAAAGGCGATTGATGAGAAAGCTATCTAACAATGCAGAAGGAACTAATGTTTGTTGTAATAGTTTCTACACAACACATCCAGCTTCACTGATCATTCTCGAATGTCCGAGAACAGTGTTGAAGCAGATCCATTTGCCCGCCATGCACTTGATGATGCTCTGAAGATGCATTAGATAAAAAATATTCAACTTTAACTTCCTAAAACAACTTACTCTCTTAGTCTCCTCTGCAGATAGAATCTCGAATCTCTGCCAGAGCTCGTGCCAGTATCTGAACAATCCAAATTTTTACTGAGAAGTCTAACTGACTCACTTGAGCTTCCTTGTAGGGTCACATGGGCCAAGCTGCTCGATTGAGGAAGGTTCTGCACCCACAGTAGTCGGAATGGGTGCACAGGGACACATGGACGATCCTAAACATAGAAATTGAGTAGACATCAAGAACAAAACGGGAACGTACCTGCAAGAACGCAAGCGGCCGCGACGATAGGTTGCTTATAGATTACCGCATTGCTAATCACAAAGTTGTACGACCAGGACGAGTTCTCACACTGCAGCTGGGACTGAACGTCGTTGGCAAGAGTGATTCGTGTGCCATTGGGGAGGATAGCTCTGTTGAGCATTTTGTTGATTATATTTTGAACCTCTACCGTACCTGATAACGAGATATGAGGGTTCGTTGTTTCCTAACTGTAGTGGACAGGGCCTCTTCGTTTCCACAGGACAGACTTGCATGTCGATGCACGAATCATCCTCGAGATCGTAAGACAGACTGCTGTTCTTGCAATCTGAGAGAATATTTAGTGGAGACATTGCTTAACCAAACCATTGCATCCCGTTCCCTGGCGAGAGTAGATGGTTGTAGGGTCGATGCATGTTTGGGATTGGATCACCGGTCCTAGTAGCGCGCACTTGTTCTCGGAGGGAGTCTCTTCATAGGAGAAACCCGTGCACTGAAGCGTACAAATTATGCCACCACGCAGGTAGGTATCCCACCTTATTATTAGCGACTCGATCGCATTGAAACTCGCACTCTCTTCGAGTCTCAACTGAATAATGAGCAAGTAGCTCAAAATGCTGTGAAGAGTCTTTCGGAATGTAGCAGTTGAAGGACTCCACTGTCTCAAATCAGGGAGTATTGACATTTACGGAAATATATCCATCAGTTTTAATAATTTCAGGCGACTCGATACCAGAAGAGACTACATCATCCTTGAAATGTGCATGCATGCTCGCTGCGTGTAACTATGTCACTATCGAATACCATTTGATACCTGGCCTTACTTGTATGAGGAAGAGGAAGAGTAGGTAGATCATCATTTCCGGATGAGTTGGAGCTTCAGTGTCGTTCTCCGCTTAAATAGGCCCATCTGCCCTCTTCCTTCCTCCGCAGACCCATTTGTTGCTTGGTTTCTGCCCCCTCCCAATTGACATTTCAGATAATAGGCCTCGATTGGATGAGTCTAGACGGGAGGAGATGATCTCTATGAACGGACAAGATCATGAGTTCGTGAAGTTTGTTTGGAGGCCAGATAGTTGTTTTCAGGAAGTGGTAGGTATCGCTCATTACCGATGCCCTGAACGTGCAACGCCGCTCAGTTTGTGTCTCAGTGGCTGTTATTGCACACATGAGTCACCAATTCGTGTATCTGTGTAGAGTATGCACAATTTTTGATCCACTGTCCGATGTGCACAACCATTGTCATGCGCTAGCGAGCTAATTTATTCCATGCATTGTTCCAGGAAGTTGGAAGTTGCATGAAAAAGCGATCAAAGAGTAGCAAACACTCTATGAGAACTCCAAATGCAAGGATCGAAAGGATATCAGAGATGTTAACGTCAAAAACATGGAGGTCAATCTCTTCTCGGCCAATGGAAGGTTACTCTTGGCAAAGATCGCGTGTTTTCATTCGACGGAGGGCAATGGAAGTGCGTCTGGATATGGATGAACTTCACTCTATTTTTTCGATCTATTTTGAAATGCAGAGAACGATCCAGTTCAGAGCGAGATGGCAGCTAAAAGATTCTTCGTGATGAAAATATGCCAACTCAAAACTCTGGGGGATTATTCCACGCTCCCATTTTTGGTGAAAATGCTGATTGTTGTTCCTCTATTTGATGTGCTATTGTTCCGTGTTCAGAGAATTAGTCATAGATGATACCAATTGTGAAGATCGAATTCTTTATTACATCTTTTTTAAAGACGGCAAACATTATTACAGAAGAGCACGCATATTGCAACTGAATTTGTGGGCTGCTTATTAGACGGGCGCTGTAACTAGAATTCAACCCGGTCAGACAAAGTTATAGAGTAGGGAATGGGGAGAGTATTGCAGAGGAAATTGCTTATGCCCTGGGAATTCCATTAGGGAAAACGATCGCTGCGAGTTGGTCCATCTCAGTCTTTTGCACGCCTCGCTGGGAATCGTAGAGGGCGCGGATCTGGAATTAGAGAATTGATCTTTGATCTTTGATGTTGCTTCAATTGTAAACCAGTAATGAATAAGCTAGCATCTGGCGGGAAAATTATTGAAATTTTGATTACCTCCTGCCTCTTCTGTGCATCAGTCTTAGTTTTGGAGAAGAAGATTCCACGGATCTTTATTACATTCATCTGAAAGCAATTATTTCCTTTCAATTATCCAATCTTGACTGTTAGGGTGATTGAATCAACGCATAAGATAGGAACATTCTTCCTTCGTTTTGATAACCCGAATTGCCCTGTTTTTCTTCATTGCTGAATTGGGTCGACCCAGGAAGTGATATGGCAACAAGAAAACACGTCATGTCTCAATGCCTACACACTGTGATAGATCTGTGGCACATTGTTTTTAATGTATTTCTTCTTTCTAGATACTAACCTGCGTTTCAGGGCTCATCTTGGGGAAGAGTGTCTTGATTCTGGTCATCTGGGCTTTCTGTAATGGGCCATTATTGATTTTCAGCCCTTTTGAGACAATTTAACGATGGACTGGACGGTATGAACGATTCGAAAAAACAATAATGACATACCGATAGTCTGGGCATCGCAAGAGCCTGAGCATGGCAGTAAGTGGCGAATCCGATGAGAAGAAGAGAGGCGAGGATCAGCTTGTTCATGATGGATCGGATCTGGAATGAAATAAGGAAGTGAAATGGAGACAAGAGAAACGTGTTCATCTGGGAAAAATGAATAAAATTTCGTCCAGTATTGAATATTTCACTCAAAGCCTACTCAAAGCATCCTATCCCGAAACGTCAAAAACAGCAATAAAGTAAATATCTACGAAAAATAGTGAAGATTCACTGAATTAAGACACGCACAAAATGTTTGTGCTTGAGAATCAGTGATTACAAGAACACAATTATATCACAATGTGATCAGTGTGATTGTTCCAGATCGAGTGAGTGAGATAGATCATGTTTCTGAGAATGATAATAACACAAAAGTGATGAAAAATGACTGTCTAAGAAGAATAATGAAGCAAAAATGAAAGGGTGAAAGCCATGTGAAAGTGAGAGCGAGTTTCCGAACACACTGCAGTGAGAGTGCTTCACATTGAAAGTGATAGGGGGTCAATGGCACTTTTACCCTTACCAATGGCATGCTCGCCCATTGATAAGCAGTAGAAAGTTGTAGGTTATCATTCTCTAATTCTCTCCATTTCGCACACTCTCTCGTTCTGTCTAGCGTGACACACTTAGGGTAATTGAAAAGTGATACGGTTGCACCAGCAAGTTCCCATCGTTGTCAAAACATTCCAAACGAGTAAGTTTTATTGAGCACAGCCTCCAAAACCAAAATATCAGTTGATAGGAGAGATTCAAAGTGATCTCCCGGCATTTTATATACACAAAGTTGAGTGTCTGCCGAGTTGATTGTTGGGGGAACGCCCCGAGAGTCGAATTGATACTCTCACTGATGTTATTATCGCTCGTGAATTGAGAATGAAAGTAAGTTGAGTGAGGAAGAACAGGATCGTGTTTTGTGGCTGTTGGCGAGAAATCGTCGCCGGAGTCTATTGAAACTTGGCGAGTTCTGGGAATATCGGGCGAACTTCGAATGTGCCTGGGTCGCTTCACGCCGATCCCCGTTGGAATTATTCGATCTTGGATAATCTGACGAACTCCGGACACTACCTGACCCTGCCTTAGATCACTGACCAAAAATCAATGCGAGAGCAGAATAGAGTAATCAACAGTGGTTTATCTGAATCCGATTGGCGGGAATTGATTGAGAAGAGAGTTATCCGAACAGATTCTTGATCGAGGCGGGGATGTTGCCGAACATCGAGCCGAGGTTCATGAATGCATCGCCCATTGAGGATGAGTTGGAGGGAGAAGAACCTCCAGTAATGTTCAACAGGCTCTGAAATAGAAATGAAACACATTCTTTGAACAGTCGGAGCGAAATGAGGAGATCACTTTTTTTCTTTTTTTCATCCCTACTCTGAAACACACTCCCTCCTAATTACTTTCGCTGAATACGTTTCTAATAGCTCAATACAAGCATTCGAAACGAACCTTGATACTATCCATAATCGCTGATCCGTTCTTTCCTCCGGCTCCACTCATTATCGCTGCGAGACTTCCATTCTTGAGTGCATCTTTGATCTTGCTGATGGTTCCATTCGATGCGTCCGTTCCATTGAAGAGACGATCGATGAGTGAGAAGTTGCCGGCTTTGAGTCCGTCTGAATGCGTATTGTCTCACTCTCTGCGGTTTGTATGTTGTCTAGCTGGCTACACAGTGTCAGGGTGTGTGCGGAATAATGAGAGTTTGACCCCGTCTGAAGTGCTCTGGTTCTTCCTGGTAACCAAAATTCCAGCTACTGGATAATGCACTAGTGGTTAGCTCTCTTCACTTCGCATACACTCTAGCTCAGAAAACGAGAAAGTGCGTAAAAAGGAGAGGCATCATGGTAGATAGCGCGAGATAGTGCGTGAGACGAAGAGAGTCATTGTCTTCCGAGGAAAACGGGCTGGTTGTTACCTAGCAATCGTCCGATGCTCTTCTCAGAGACGTTGCCGAAGCCCTCGCCTCCCGTTGCGTTGGACCAGTATCGATCGAGGATGGAGGAGTCATTTCTGAATTAACTAGTTAATTAATTAATTAATTAAAAATATGAAATAATACCCGAATCGCTGCTTGATCTTCTCCACGAATCCTCTGTCAGATCCATTGAAGATGTGATCGATAAAGTCGCCGGTGTGGTTCTAGAATGTTTATGCTCAGTTTGCGATATCCGAGGGATACCGTACCCTTCCTCCCATGAAGTCATCAACGAAGTCGTCCGATTCGTTTCTCCACCTGCCCATCGCTTGATCAACCACGCCTCGACCGTCTGGGCTAAGCCAGGGCCTGAAGTTTGCCAGAATCTGACGGTTTCCAGAAAGTTCGAACACTCGCATCATCTACCAGTATGGAAGATCTTTATAATTTTCGCCCATTTTGCTCAGCTCCAGGAGCCGTTGTTGGGAATCAGAAAACAAAGATCCCATAAGCGATACCTCGCTCCTCCTCCTCCTCCTCCTCCTCCTCCTCCTCCTCCGCCCAATCTCTGCTCGAACAACTGCTCAATCGAGGTGAAATTCTTCGCGTAAGCGTACTTCTCCAGGCAGTTTCGCTCTTCGGGATTGACGATCAGGGAGAGATTGTAGCGGAGGGTTTGGAGGACCTGCGACGGAGATCAACATCAAGTATTCTTTCGCCGTTTTGGTATGTGAAACCCCTTCAGCAAACGTATCCATCACTCGATTTGTTGCATGTTCTACTTGTCATTCACAGCTACTGAAGGGTGCTCAGAAACCGAGGAAAATTCTATCGTTCCACTCACATTCTCGACCGTATTGTTGGCCATTCCCCTCTCGTTGGCGAGGCTGCCAATTTTGTTGATCACTTTCTGATCCACGCCCAGTTGCGCGGCTAGGTTGGGCTCACGGAGGGCGTCGGCGAGAGTCTGAAATTCCACGGGTCAGACCAGCTGAGATGAAAATTTTATTAGTTATCTGTACCTTTTCAGTGAGATTAAGTCGATCGGCTGACGTAGTAATGCGATCGATTCCTAGAAGCTCATTTGATTACTGTACGATTTGACTTTTTGGGATACCTGGAATGGCGAGATTGCCCAGGATATGTTCAGCACAGTCGAGGTTCGCCGTCGGTTCGGGTAGATCGATCACCACCTTCAAACATCAGTTCTATCAGCCGAAAATATCGTGTTTATGACCAACCTCCACATCGATCTTCCTGTCCGGTTTGAGCGTCTCCAGCGCTTTCTTTGCAACGTCAGAGGCGGATTCGAGAACGGCATTCAACTAATTAAGTAATTAATTAAGTAATTAACTAATTAACTAATTACCCTGGCCTTGGCTTCCTCCTTAGGCAGACGCGCCTCGAATACGGCCTTCAGCTTTTCGGCGACCTAAAAATGCTTTAATTATGCTAATTAAATAATTAATTAATTAATCAACCTCTCGAGCTTCGGGTCTCAACTTGGCGATGCGGTCCTCGAGTTCATTCCTTAGACGGAGCTGTAATCATTACTTTTGAAAATAATTACGAGATTCATTTATCAGTAGCAAGTAGGTTGTGCTGTAAGAAGAGTCCTTTGGGTCATTTTCGAAAATAAACTTCACTTTTACTTACAAACTCCTCCGATTGCGCTGAAACGCATGCAGTAATGAGAAGAAGTGGGAGTATTAGACGAGCGATCATCTTGAAACCTTCCTTGTTAGGAGTGGGAAGATGACTGTGGGGTTGAGAAAAGGAGTTGGGAAGGAGTTGGGAGGGGAATGAGAACAATGGAAGGCCTTCGGTAGCCTAGCAGTATCATCCCTGAGAGTGCTGTTTCTTGGATTCCCATACTCTCTAACCATAGAGAGAAGTAAGGAACCGGAGTCATTTCTCGAAACTCAAAATGAGAGTGGAGGATGGGTAGAAGGTAGCTGGAAGAGAACCGGATCGAACAAGCATTAACCATGTTCTGGAGCTTCATTACTCCAAAAGATCTGGTTCATTGAACTGATTTTTGTAATTCCCCATTCTAAGCTAAGTGAAACAGCTGAAATATTGTTGTGAAATCAGTGCTAAGTGTGCTTCCGTCCTTCAGCAAAGCGAGTTGTGCACATTTTGGCCCTACTCTGTTTTTGCCCTGTCGATTTCAACTTCGTTTTCTCATCCTATTATCTGCACTTTCTCACGTTTAGAGCGGTCCGAGTACTCAAAGTGAGAAGTTTCTAATTCACCGCTCCGAACAGTTCACAGTTCACTGCCTATACAAGTGTTGCGGAGTCCAAAGAGGAGGAGGGGCGAATTCAATCACTGATAGCGGTGATAAGAACAGACGATTCCCACCAGTCGTCAGTCGCACCACTTTCACGGACGGTTGGTCGGTTATTGATTGATTAGATTTCCTTTCTCACTCCTGATTTGGATTCACCCAATCGTGTCATCAGCCACTGTTTTCCTCCACGACTCCTCTTTTGCATGTCCATATTGATTGACACGCTTGTCAAGGAGCTTGTCGGACACATTTTATGATGGCTTGCTATTTCGATAGCTCCTTTCTGTGTACTCACCTGGCTGCAAGTTCTGAACGAATTTCAACAAGAGAACCCTATCATAGACCATCCCATTCTTCGAAAATCCTTAGAAGATACGCTTTGTGCTAGAGAACATTATTGATTTCAAAAGTGATTAATTGCCCCGATTCACGGAATTTCGACTCGGAAGGTCGCTCATTCAGTGAATCAGCATCAACAATTGCTTTGGGCGCACGTGATTATTTGGCTCCAAAACGTCATTGAACGAAATCTATCGAAAGTTTTGACATACGGAACTTTTGACCATCATCTTTGTAACTTGTTTCGCATCTCTAGTTAGCGTGTGAGATATGAGATCTCTCCTCAACTCACACGAGTCATCTGTTTCCCCCGCTCTCTTCCTCTCCCATGGTCTCTTCCTTGTTTATTTTCTCTGCCTTCTCTTTCTCTAACACTGAAGCTTGCGCGCTAGCGCTTGCTTTTCGTCGTCTTTTTCGTCGAGTTCAGTCAGTTTTCCACGTTTCTTGCGTCTATTTCGACATTTCTAGCTTACTTCCGAACCTTGGACCATGCTTGTCAGTGATTACTTAGTATGACATTGCCTGATATGATGCCGGCTCACTTATCAGTGCTTCTGCTCTTGCTTTCCTGCATTAATCCCCCTCATCCTCTTCTCCCTCGCTCCGATTCCCTGATTATCACCGTTATCACCATTTGAGAGGTGTATTCAACGAGGACGATAGACTGTTATTATCACTCACGATTTGAGAAAATTTCCCCTCCCCAATTCTATTCTCGAATCAATTTGAGAGGCAACGCTTATCAATGAGAGACGAAAGACCAATTGTTTCATTCTCCTGACTTGAGAAGCGCTTCACGCTTTCATTTTCCCTCGTGTTTTCCATTGACGAGATTCGCTAACATGTGTAGTGTTCGCCTCCATAGTAATTCCACGAGCCAGTCTCAAAACTGTGATATTGCTACGTTTTGTCTCAAGTTTTAGCTTTTTTCAATGGAAAACTAGTCCTAACGTGAGTAATCCAAACACAGATAGGTGAGAAACATCAGCCCTTAATTGCGCACTCTCCTATCCTCTCCACACCTCTATTCATGCCTTAGCAACGTCGTAATTAGAGGCGTTGCCACCTCTCGATTTAGCGCGCGCGAGAGAAAGGCGAGTAAGTTATACTCGAACGATGGCCTGATTCTCTTCCTTTTGCATACTCTTTCGAATCCATGATGAGAATGTGGGAAATGGAGAGGCGAAACCGCTAGCCTCAACGAATCCCTACCGCTTCTCACGTATTAGGTGCATTCTGATCCATTCGAAAACAAAGATCTTTGTTCGGAATTGAAAATTGAGTTGATATTTCATTTCGCACAATTCACTTCACTTTCCACCCATTCTCGCCTCATTCTCAGCTCTCGCGCGGTCGGTACTCGGTTCGTTGATTGTTTGTTTGTTCCCTAACGCCTTTTCCCGTTCTCATCTGTTCGGTTTTCCCCGTTCTTCCACAATGAGTAAACAGTAGTGGGGAAATCAGCTCTGCTATCAGCCAGACATCTCTCACGAGCAATATTCGACTCTCTCAATTCTGTACACTCTCTCGTTTCTTTCCCCGACAAACGCGACGTGATTTTGCCTGTTTTCGCGCCGATTGTGATGCAATTTTGGCCGGGTTTGGGGCGCTGATAGTAGTTGGACCCGACCTCGTGTGATTGTGATTTGCACGAGTTCCATCTATATTTAGATCGGAAGATCAAAGAACAAAGATCAAAGATCAAATTTTGTAGGTCACGATGGCCTTCAGTCGAGCCATCAGCGCTCCACTCCGCTTCATCACCAACAACAAGGAGTGAGAACTTTACAATAGCGTCTCTCTTTTCAAATTTACGGCACTGTGAGAGGAAATCGTGAAGCTACGTTGTGTTATCGTTGAGATGTTGAGAATCTTCGAAATCATTAGTTACTTCGAGTTCTAATCCGAGGAGAGATGGAGTAACAGTCTCACCTTCAGGTACATGCGGGCTAGCGCGGCACTCCACTTCGTCAACTTCTTCTCCTGTCTGGTGAAATTCTCATTGCTGCCATTATGAGCCTCCGGAGTTCACCATTTTCTTCCTGTCAACCCCAGAAGTTCAATTCTCTCCTAGAACAAATTGATTCGCTCGAGTAACCTCCCCTCACCTCAGGGCGATCGTCTGTGGTCGTTCGCCCTCGGTCTATTCATCGCTGACTTGGGAGGACTCGCGTGGGTAGCCATCGGCCAGTTCGGAGACAATATATTGAAGGTGAGCTAACTGTTCGGAGATGAGGACCAGATTAGGGATGCAAGACTCGGGTATGGTTGGCTAGGGACTAGGGAAGATTCGATCAAACAGTGCGCTAAGCTCCAATTGTCTCCAAGATAAAAAGCGTGTCATGAGAATAGATAGAAACAATCTCGAAAAAACGATGAATAGAAGGACTTAGAAAATTTTGGTTAGGAGAATCAGCACAGATTCGAATTTATCGTTTTTCAGATGGTCTTCCTGCCGGCGGTCGGCAACTACCTCGACAAGGGCAATCGGCACAAAGGTTGACATTTGCTCTTTTCCCACACTTTATTGAAAAATCAAAAGTTCTAATGGATTCAATCGAAATTTGATGTGAAATTCACATTTATACGACTAAATGGTTTCCAATTGAACAATTCGGCGCTACTGCACTTTTGGCCAGGCCCATTTCAATTGAGAATTCTAGCCCAACTATTCTCATTCCTCGCCTGACTCCTTACTAATTGCGGCCCATAGAGAGAGAGGCCCGGGCAAATAAGTCCAGAAGTTCCAACAATTCCCAGGCATGCAACTGATCCTCTGCTGCAACAACCTCGCCATCGCTGCTTCTTCCGTCTGCTTCTACTTCTCACTGTCGAAGACGTTTGGGGACGAAGGAACCATCGTAAGCTTGTTTTCGTTGTTGTTGTTATTGTTGTTGTTGTTGTTGTTGTTGTTGTTGTTGTTGTTGTTGTTGTTTGTATCCGTTTAATTTTGGAAAGTGTTTGGGGGTTAGTGTTAGTCGGCTGGTCAGTTGTTTTGAAGACGTTCGGGGATGAGGGAACGATCGTGAGTTTAGACTTTCGAATATTGCAACCTCCACAACCGCACATAGAAAGACAAAACAAATTAAAAGCACAAGTGAATAGTCTCGTCCAAGCAAAATTTAGCTTGATAGAACAGATATCAACAGTCGGAAGAAGTGTCGGTAATCCGAAGACATAAAAATTCACTTTTGTACTTTTTGCGCCAGCCGTTCTGTATTCTATCCTTACCCTTTTCATTCCCAGCCTTTCTTCTCAAGCAGAGCGGTCATAAATAGGGAGGCAATGGGTCAAAAAGTACAGAAGTTCCAAAAACAGTGACTACAGGTCCTCCTCGTCGTCGCTTGCCTCTTCAACGCCGTGTCGCGCGTCGCCTCGGAAGCGCAGGTAATATCATGAAACGAATTCAATGTTACATTACTATACATCTTTGGCCATGTATAGCGGAAAAGTCAGAAATTCCGAACTACTAAATTCCTCCCCTTTGCAGAGATCGGCGTTCCAGCGCGACTGGCTCGTGTGCATCGTGGACGAGAGCCAAGTGGGACAGCTCAGCAGTACGTTTATTATTCATTCAATAACAACAATAACAACACCGCATTGTTGTTGTTGGTATTATTGTTGTTTGCTATTGGCTACTTCCAGGTCACAACACGCTCGTCTCGGGCATCGACCAGGCGGCTGCTCTCCTCGCGCCCATCGCTGCGGGATTGGCCATTGAGACGCTGGGCATGGTGAGTTCAGGAAATCTTTCGACACTCTTTCTATCGCAATCAGGACACAACGACTTCTCCCTAAACTCTTCGAAACACATTTCTGAATGAAAAATCACGATAATCTAGCGCTGTGTGAAGCACATCAAAGTATCATTTCAGCAATTGTGGATAATTAGAAAATCACTAACATTCTGAGCCTTTTAGTCCGCCACGGCCCTACTCTTCATGAACTGGACTCACTTTAGCTCTAGAGTTGAATAGTTATACGTTCCCTCCCACAATCGTAGAAACTGTTTTAACGGTTTGGGCTATTGCATAGATAATGTTCATAAGTTTCGAATATTTCTCTTCTCAGTCCGCCACCGCTCTCCTCTTCATGGGCTGGAATCTGTGCTCGTGGGCGGTCGAAGCGGCCATTGTGAGGAAGCTGTTCCTCGCGACGCCCGTCCTGCAGCAGAAACGTGAGCGTTTCTCTTTTCCGGTCCTCAGGAAGTTGCGGCTCCTGCAATACTCATGCATGCGTCAAAAGTTGTTTTAGAAAAGATTTAGCTCTCGCATTCATTTATTATGCTCCTAGAAGGGGAAATGTAGTAGTTCCAGCAAAATTCATAATGAATGAATGTTCCAGACGAGAAGAAGGAGATCGATGAGCCATCCTCCGGCTCCAACTGCCTCAATCGATGGACGACCAAATGGGTCAACGCGTTCAGGGTACGTTTTGCATCTTTGCATCTTTGTGAAACGCATTGTGTGATCTCGTCGCCGTTATCTCGTTCCGCACTCGTTCTTTCAGTACTAAACCCATAATTCTCAGATTCATCGCCGCCAGACGTGCTTCCGTCCCGCTTTCGCTCTCGCCCTGCTCTACTGCACTGTGCTGGGATTTGATAATGTGAGTTTCCAGATATGAAATCAATAGATAATACGTAAATTGAGAAGTAATGAAAGCAAAATACGTCTGAGACTAATCAAAAAATGAAATATCCGTTACAGCTCGCAATCGCGTACGGCACCGAGCAGAGTCTCTCGCCTGCGCTGCTCGGCACCTTCAGAAGTGCGTTTCATTCTCCTTATCGTTCCTACCAAGAGTGGTCTCAACTTGACCAAGTGCTCTATGGATCTGATTTTTGAAATTAAGTTCGATAATTTACGATAATTGCAGCCCTCGGCGGTCTGGTCGGTTTCCTGGGTGTCCTCTCGTACGGAAGCTTCGTGTCGCTCGGCCTCAACGTTGTATTCGTGGGAATGATCGGACTCGTAGTGAGTTCTTCTTTTCCTTGCCGTACCTGGCTGTCAATTCCTTTCGAAAAACAGTCGAAAATCACTTTTTTCGGCCAGCGTGGACTAGTGTACAATAGGTTGTAGAGAGACGGTGAAGAGTGAAAGATACCAATTGCCTTCAGCTGCAAAACGTGTTCCTCAACCTGTGCACAGTCTCCATCTTCCTGCCCGGCAACAACCTCGACCTGGCCGGATACGCCCACAACTTCACCTGGGATGTGAGTGGAGTTCATTCATTCATTTATTTCCGTTACGTTGCAGATTTACAAGAAATGTTGTGAATAGTCGTCTAGAAACGGAGGCCCGTCGATTATATCGAATCGGTGTTGTTTGGCAGCAAGAGTCGGGGTGTGAGAGGGGGGAGTTGGTCGAAGTTATTGAAGTGGATGGAAACAGGATAACAATTACACACGACAAACATATGAATTCAACGCATATTTTTTTTCATTGTTCTAATTTAACATGTGAGATGTTTGAATGTAAAAAGGACGATTTCAGAGCTGGAGATCGACCTCGTACAATGCGATCTCGTACCCGCAAGAGAAGCCTGGGGTGAGTTTATCAAAATATCGGCATTTCAATATTAAGTCCTGCAACTACGATATTCAGAAATTCAAAGATATGGATTAATTTGATTATTCTCAGAACCCTGACCACGGCTTCTCGTGGTTGATCGACAACTCGCCCTCGCTGCTCTTCTTCTACCTCGGCATCATGCTGGCTAGATATGGTGAGTATACACAATTAATTAATTAGTTATAATTACTAATTAGCGTGAATTAATTGAATAATTGCAGGTCTGTGGATCGCCGACAACGCCATTCAGGAGATCATCCAGCAGAGTGTGCCGGAGGTGATTTTCTTTCTAAATTAATCACAAAAAAACACAAAAAAACTGCGACCAGCTCTTCACTGTTTTCGAAATGCATAAAGTAGTCAAACGATGAGATTCGATGGTAAATCAATTAGCTCGTTTCCAGAGAGAGCGCAACCGCGTCTCCTCGGCCCAGGGCGTCTACCAGGACTTCTTCTCGCTCGTTAAGGACGGACTCGTGGGTTTTTATTAAATAATATTTTTCTACTTCTAATTAATGATTAGCGTATTGATTATGGCTCTCGCTTTATCAGTAGGTCATGATCAATTTGTAATTGTGCTACTTCAATACTCGCTGAATCTCAGTGAGCAGGTTACTTACGTTAAAAAAAGATAGCGAAGATAGATTGAAAGATAAGATTAGATAAACGAGAATGGGAAACTCATTTGCAGGTAATCATGTTCCCCCTGGCCGTGACCTTCGGCGGTCTCATCGTCTTCTCTGTCTCTTTCGTCGCTGCCGGATTCTTCCTCTACCTCAGCTACTATATTACGGTGAGTTCGAAGTTATTGATCGAAGCTCGAACTACGTTTCAATATGGCCTAATCTGTTAGTCTATTAGATCATAGCTTAAACAATTGTAATGAACCTATTGAATGAAAATAGAGAGTTGATCGTTTTGCCGCATAGTTTTCAATAGTCAAAACGCTCTTCAAATTTGACCTACTAACAGTTTCCCTTTCTCAAGCAATCCGTATCGCTGGTGAAAGTTGAGGATAACAAGAGAAAGAAGCGGAAGCACTACTGACCCCTTTATTGATAAATTTTAATTTTGAAATCTGATATCAAGGATCACGAGTTCAAAGATCAGTGATCAGCCCATCATCACAATTTTTTTCAGGAGGGCTGCCCCACCAAGCGGCCGAAGTCTGACAGGTCGAGACCAGAGGAGGTCGAGATGCGGATGGACTTCAAGGTATGTTTCACATCAATTTTCTTTGTTTGTGGCATGGGGGGTAGGAGACTCCGTGAATGAGTCGGGCTAAACAGACTTAGCACATTCTCATCCGCAATTAGTTTCTTTCTCAGTCGGTTCTCATGGCAAGCTGAATCGTATTGCCATGAAACATTGAAAAACTTGCAGGTAATCGAAGCGGGCGTTCACCCGGAGCTCCAAGATCTGCTCGAGAAGGGTAACGGAGACGCCAATGGAGATGTTGAGAGAGAGGCGCCGCTCCAGACCAATCGGACTGAAGGCCTTTAAAGATCAAAGATCAACCCATCGTCCCCTTCTCAAGTGTTCATCTCGCAATTCCTTTCTTTTGATATGAATAAGATCGTTTCGCATGTGATTTTTTCATATTCTTCTCTTCGAGCAAATATAGATCACTTGATCACGTATCAACTTCCTTTCCCTAATGATTTGATTGATTCTCACCATTTTATCTCTTAGAAGATCTTTCCCACTATGTACCCGTTGTTGCTGTTTGTAGATTACTTTCCCGAGTGCCAATATTTTCCAGTATGCGTATCGTCCACGACATTTCCACCCTTTGCTGATTTATCCAGGGTTTACACCTCCATCCCAATCATTCCACCCTCTCATATTGACCCGTCCTCAGTCTGTCTTTACGAGTATTGTAGATATCATTGTTTACAACATACCTAGAAGCAATTATAGCTTTCTCTCTTGTTAACTTGTGATGTTGACTTCGAAGTAAAGTTTTTGGAAATTATTACGGATTTTGTTTGGTCTCATGCGTCGTACATAAAATATAAGTGTAAAGTATTTAATAAAAATATCCTTTTCAGCCCTAACATTCAGGGAATAAGAAGACTGTGAAAGAAAATTGTGTAGAATGTGCAAACATAGGTTCCGTTCAAAAAATTGTGACGTCAAGAATACAGAGATCTTATTTTGGGAACGTGAATTTCTCAGTTTTCAGTCGATGAAAGATAAGAGATTAACACCGTTGTCAACTCTAATCTTCTGTGAGCAAGCACGTGAATTTGGAAACGATGGCACACAGCGCAGAAAGATCTTGAACGAACAACTACCATGTGTGAAACATCCTGAATGGTGATGTTGATTCAATGGAGCGAATTGTTACGGAATGTGCATTTCGTAGTATTGAAGTGATGATCACATCATAATCCTGACTCGTTTACGATCGTTCTGTTTGATAGAACCCTTGAACCTTCAACGAACTCAACTGAATGCTGCAGACTTGTGTGTTGCGGCAAGTCTTTGGCTTGTTTTTTACACTATGTTCTACTATTTTCACACTATCTTTAATCGCTCGCGTGAGCTGTGAGATTATGCTGAGAAGAGAAGCAACGATGGAAAATGAGGAACGAGGGATCAATATTAGGCTTGCCAAGTCCATTCTGACCGTTGTCAACTATACTCTGTCTCCGGTGTGCTTATGCTGGTGTGCATGGTATTTGCACCGCTCTGACACGTCGACTAGGGGCTGATAACAGCCTTCAACTTTAGTCTTCCGTCGACTAATCGCTCGCGTGAGCTGTGAGATTATGCTGAGAAGAGAAGCAACGATGGAAAATGAGGAACGAGGGATCTTTACTTTTCATCGAGTTAGAGTACGTCAATTAGTTTATCAGGGATAAATGAGAAAGGTTGTTTGGAATTCGAGCAAATTGGGATCTTAGCAGGGTCCGACAGATTTCGTGTTGTCATGGAATCCAATTTTGCGAAGATCGTCATGGCTGCTGGTTCCTGAAATTACTGTATTGATTTTTGTCTATTATTTTAGAATACGTCGATGATCGTTGATCTTTCAGGCATCGTTCGATGACTACGTGAAGTTCCTGCAAGAGAAGTTGAATGGACTAATGGCTTCGATCAAGAATGACTTGCAGAGCTAAACATGATGACCTTTTTTCATTCATTGCACAATTTTGAACTTGTTGAACTGTTCTATTTGGTCACGATGTACATAATAAACCTTTATTAAACTTGACTTCACGAAAGCCCGCTCCAACAGAGTAGATATTTGCGAATGAGAGCTTCGTCGAAAAGTTGAATAAATGAATCACGTTATATTTATTCAATGGGAATTGAGGAGGGGAGCTTAGCATGGTCCGACAGATTTCGTGTTGTCATGGAAGCCAATTTTGCGGAGATCGTTGTGGCTGCTGGTTCCTGTGTTTAATATATTGATTTCGTTAATTCATTTGGAATGCTGACCAGGCGAAACCGTGGCCCATTGTCCACTGCAATTGTCTCCCTTGTAAATCTTCACACATGTTCCATGAGTCTGGATACTAGAGACTCCTCCCCTTCCAGCCCTCATGAAATCGGGAACATTCTCACAGCTGCCGCTTTCGATAGGGTAGTATCTACCTGCATAGTGGAGGTTATCAGAAGGATAATTCATCCAACTTGCCTCTGAATTGAGAGTCTTCGAAGAGATAAACCTTGTATGAAGAGACCAAGAATGGAAGGGAAAGAAGGCCGAGGAAGAACGAGAGATTCATTGTTGAAAGTAGTGTTGGTCAACTGATAGTTAGTCTGTTGAACCAGTATTTTATAGAACTTCGAACGAACAGTTATGTGATCTATCTGTTTACTTTTCGAGATGAAGCCCACCTACCTTGCTGCTACTACTAATCAAACAAAAATGATGCATTGATAGAGATATGAACCGCATGTAGGATGGAAGAGAATGGGAGAAGAGGAGAGAAATACTGAGAAGACATCAAGGTGAATGCGCATTTTTCAAATAACTAATCTCGTAGGTGGAACAATATTGCAACCTCAATTATGCAATACTATTAGGTTGATTCTAATGTTTCTGACGGTTACGTCGTTTTTGAGACTCTAGTGTCAATTAGTGCCTCATTTGTCTTATTGTTTCGAGCGGGACGAGAAAGAGCCTGAGTCTGTCCATTTTAAGTGCTCTCTCGTCGGACAGAGAGTGAGAACGAGATAGTGAGTGAAACATAGAGAACGAAGCCATTGTTGGTTGCTGAGTTCAACGGGCTCAGGAAAATGCTTTCCGAGACCTTGCTGACTAGAGGCTACATGATCTTTGCTATGCTAGGGCACATTTCAGCACTCTGTTGTTTCTGATGTTGTTTCACGTGATTTCTTGGCATGCAATTCATCCAATTCAGGCATTAATTCAAATGAGTGTTGCATCACTCTCGGCGCATCCGATATCGTACGAGTCTCCCCCGTACACCCAATCCTTGATCATCGATGTGGGCTCGGGGCCTTGGTCGAGGTCGCCTAAGAATTCATAAGGAATCAAAGAATGATTTTGATTGGGTTTGTGAAGTTTTGTTGCATTCAATCCACCGAGAACCTATATGTAGACAAAATCAGAAATTGTGGGCGAGACCACTGTTGGTTTCCGAGTTCAGCGAGCGAAAGTGCTCACAAAAGTGCTGTCCGAGACAAAGCCGACTAGAGTATACATTAGAAAGATTTTCGTTTCCTAACAATTGAACACAAGGGATAAAACCCACCAGGGGTGTTCCAGTAGTACCCAGTCTCGGGTTGGCACACGAAATCGGTCGTGCGCCGATAGTAGTACTCATTGTAGTCGTCTGAATATTTAGTATTCAGTCATCTTTGCTCCCAAGATGTTTGCTCGAGAATTCAAATATCACTACAAACCAGGATTAGGATGGTACGCAAGCCAGAGAACAAGTGGCGAGGTGCAGGTATAGCGAAGGCCGTCCGACGTACGAACCTGGTAAATAATATCGGTCGGCATTTGTGCTCCCAAATTACGTGCGAGAACATTTGAAATACGGGTAATCGTCTCATCATCTCACACACACTGTTACAGGTCAGAGACGGCGACTCGTTTTTCAAACTCTACTCACCGGCAAAACGCCTGCGTCCGTGTATCCATACGGGTTGAGCACCGCGTCGGCGCAAGTCTTGCAGAATACTGAGACGGAATTAATGCCATATTTAGTTCAAAACAAGTTTAAAGCTAAGAAAAATGGTAGCGTACTGGGAAATGAATATTCTCAACCAGAGCAATTATAACGATACGGCTTGTGCCCGATGCGCTGAGCATTTTTTAAAAAGGAATCATTTACCTGCCGTAGTGGGATCCATCACACTTCCTCCGCTCATCCACTGACCATCCGAGCAAATCCACGGCCCGGACTCCTGAGGGTGTCAATCTTCTCGTTTGGTTCGTTTTTGGCTACATTCTCGATTAGAACATCGTTGATACTGTTGATCAGACACTCACGCTTGAGAGACACTTTTTGCAATGACATTTCAGCCTCCCAATCCCAAGGTATTTGGAATCAGAAAATGAGCTCACTGTATCAGCGACAGTGAGCACGAGCCCGGCGCCTATCGGGCAGACGAGTGAACCGTCCTCGACTGTTGGTTGACTGCAATGGACTATTCTCCATTGCTCACACTTCAAATACTCTTCGAGTAAATTCTCTTCGAATAGGTGAACACCTACGTGCATATGTGCAGTTGCGTGTTGCATTCGGGATCGATCCAGGCGGGTGTGGGGCAGGCTGGAATACACGTTATTGGAAGATGGGAACTTCTTCGATTCTGATCTACTTCATCATTTTGCAATGGCTCATAGGAGCAGGATACTCACAAGGGAAGCTTGTCAGAGAATATAGTTCTGAAGAGATAATTGCACTTGCCCACGGTTGTCGTAGTAGTAGCAGCCGTGTTTGTTGTTGTAGCGGCCTTCGTTGATGTCGAAGTGGCCTTCTCAGACGTCGTGGATACAGATGTCGTCGTCGACGTGGGAGAAGACGTCGTCGATGGGGTCGATGGCGTTGACGTTGTGATTACTGCTGCTCAGAGAGAATCACCAACCCCTAGTTGAAATCAAGCAGTTTTCCAAGTTGCGACCAGGCCTGGTCGCCTGATTCCAACTTGGGCCGGCATAACAGAGCATTAACTGAAAAGCGTACCCGAAGTGCCGGCAATTGTAGTCTCTGCTGCTGCAGAAGTTGAAGTTGCAACCGTTGTCGCCGCTGCACAACCCGGATCTCTAACATAGAGTGTTCCTGAGGATGTGCACTGGAACGCCTTCCCAGTGTCCGCTCCAAGCAGGGCGCATGTAGAGACGGAGGAGTAGCTGGCTGCGGCGCACTGCAAGAGATTGAAAAAGTGGAAATGCTACGAACGAGGTACCTGATCATTCTGCAGACAGGCATCCTGGCATTCAGCCAGACTTGGAGTGCTGATAATGTCACCGACGAGACTTCTGACGCTGTCCCATGCACCGGCGGTGAAACACAAGCCGGTCTTTCGATTGATTTCACTGATTGAGTACAGTAATAATGGCTTACCGTAACCCTCAGCAAATTTGCGAAAATGTAGAGAGCAGCGAGCATCTTATGCAGACTGAGAGGAAACAGAACCCAGTGGACTTGCCAAGCTCATACAACGGGGGCAGTTAGGCAGAGACGTTGCGTGGGGTGAAGTCTCCTGTTGAGCCCGTTGCACCGTGGTGGTAAAACACTGATGTCTGGGGGAGATGTTTGCTTGCATGGTGTGGAATAATATAATTTACGGGGGGCGTAGAAGAACTAGACTAGATATCTTCGAGAGTAAATTTTTTTCACTTCTATCATACCTTTCGTTTTCAACGGTACAATGAAAGACTTGAAATTTTCTGAAACTTTCATCTTTTTCAAAGCCAGTGTGAGCTTCCCAGCCTATTTGGTGGCTTGTCTTTTGAATCCTGTGTTTACCATATTTGGTTTTCATAAGCAGGACTGGAAATTAGTCGAAATATTCAGTATTTCAATCAAAAACCTTAAAA
>LS513474.1:302769-318630 GCA_900490845.1 Pristionchus japonicus | reverse complement strand
AGTGCACTCAGTTTACTCAGTCAGTGAGTGCACTCAGTTTACTCAGTGCACTTAGTGCACTCAGTTTACTCACTCAGTGAGTGCACTCAGTTTACTCAGTCAGTGAGTGCACTCAGTTTACTCAGTCAGTGAGTGCACTCAGTTTACTCAGTGCACTTAGTGCACTCAGTTTACTCACTCAGTGAGTGCACTCAGTTTACTCAGTCAGTGAGTGCACTCAGTTTACTCAGTGCACTTAGTGCACTCAGTTTAGTCACTCAGTGAGTGCACTCAGTTTACTCAGTCAGTGAGTGCACTCAGTTTACTCACTCAGTGAGTGCACTCAGTTTACTCAGTGCACTTAGTGCACTCAGTTTACTCACTCAGTGAGTGCACTCAGTTTACTCAGTCAGTGAGTGCACTCAGTTTACTCAGTCAGTGAGTGCACTCAGTTTACTCACTCACTGAGTGCACTCAGTGAGTGCACTCAGTGAGTGCACTCAGTGAGTGCACTCAGTGAGTGCACTCAGTGAGTGCACTCAGTTTACTCACTCAGTGCACTCAGTGCACTCAGTGAGTGCACTCAGTGAGTGCACTCAGTTTACTCAGTGCACTCAGTGCACTCAGTTTACTCGCTCAGTGAGTGCACTCAGTGAATGCACTCAGTTTACTCACTCAGTGAGTGCACTCAGTTTACTCAGTCAGTGAGTGCACTCAGTTTACTCAGTGCACTCAGTGCACTCAGTGAGTGCACTCAGTTTACTCACTCAGTGAGTGCACTCAGTTTACTCAGTGCACTTAGTGAGTGCACTCAGTTTACTCACTCAGTGAGTGCACTCAGTGAGTGCACTCAGTTTACTCACTCAGTGAGTGCACTCAGTGAGTGCACTCAGTTTACTCAGTGCACTCAGTGCACTCAGTTTACTCAGTTTACTCAGTGCACTCAGTGCACTCAGTGCACTCAGTTTACTCGCTCAGTGAGTGCACTCAGTTTACTCAGTGCACTCAGTGCACTCAGTTTACTCGCTCAGTGATTGCACTCAGTTTACTCACTCAGTGAGTGCACTCAGTGCACTCAGTTTACTCGCTCACTCAGTGCACTCAGTTTACTAGTTTACATTCGAAAGACCTTGCGACGAGAAATATCTCCCATCTGAATTGAAAGATGACATGCTCATTTCACATGCGATGGTGTATAAATCTGGACGCAGAGAGGAGCTTATCGTAGGTCATCCCAACGAATTCGAAGTTGTGATTGCAGGAGAGAAGGTGAACATAACTGTTGACTATTCCACTTCTTCTCCAATCGAAGGCGAACTCTATAGCGTCCAAACAACCTCAGAACTTTCTGAATATCCTTCACTTCACGCATTTCCATCAACCATCCAGGACGCAGTGTTGAGGAGCTTATTGTGTCTGTTTGTGATGTCATTTGTTATGATCAACGAGTGAAATCTGATAGAAAAGATCGGTGAGAAGGCGAGAAAAGAAAAGAAACGAAATCGGTGGAACCTTCAGTGTGTCGAATGGTAAACAGGCCGAATCCCAGATCATCGAGTCATTTGAAGTACCTTACGACGACAAATATCTCTCATCTGATATGAAAGATGAGCCGATCATCTCGTATGCGTCCGTGTAGCAATCTAGGTGCAGTGATAAGCTCATAGTATGCCATCCCAACGATATCGAAGTTACGAATGCTGGAGAGAAGGTGAAGATAACTCTTGACTATTCCTCTTCTTATCCATTCGAAGGCGAGCTAGATAGCATCCAAAGAACCAACGATCCAGGACGCTGTGATGAGGAGCTCATTGTGTACATTTATGATGCCATTTGTTATGATCAACGCGCGAATTCTGATAGAAAAGACCGGCGAGAAGGAGAGAAATGTTCAGAGACAAAATCGGTGGAACCTTCAGTGTGTCGAATGGTAAACAGGCCGAATCCCAGATCATCGAGTCATTTTAAGTACCTTACGACGACAAATATCTCTCATCTGATATGAAAGATGAGCCGATCATCTCGTATGCGGCCGTGTAGCAATCTAGGTGCAGTGATAAGCTCATAGTATGCCATCCCAACGATATCGAAGTTACGAATGCTGGAGAGAAGGTGAAGATAGACTATTCCTCTTCTTATCCATTCGAAGGCGAGCTAGATAGCATGCAAAGAACCAACAATCCAGGACGCTGCGATGAGGAGTTCATTGTGTCCATTTCTGATGTCATTTGTTATTATCAACGAGTGAAATCTGAAAGAAAAAGATCGGCGAGAAGGATAGAAATGTTCAGAGACGAAATCGGTGGAACCTTCAGTGTGTCGAATGGTAAACAGGCCGAATCCCAGATCATCGAGTCATTTGAAGTACCTTACGACGACAAATATCTCTCATCTGATATGAAAGATAAGCGGATCACCTCGTATGCGGCCGTGTAGCAATCTAGAAGCAGTGATAAGCTCATCGTAGGCCATCCCAAACATATCGAAGTTACGAATGCAGTTACGAATGCATGAGAGAAGGAGAAGATAACTCTTGACTATTCCTCTTCTTATCCATTCGAAGGCGAGCTAGATAGCATTTAAAGAACCAACAATCCAGGACGCTGCGATGAGGAGCTCATTGTGTTTTCTTCCTCACTTGTCAAATGCGAGCTTGAAAGCATTCAGAAAACCTTGGACATTCCGACTAACCCCTCACATTGTTTTCATCAACCATCTCTTGCGCTGCGATGTGAATCCGATTGCATCTGCGTTAGCCATATGATCGCTATGAGCGCCGGTTTTTCAAGAAATGTACAAAGATCAACCTGATAAATCTGGAAACAAAGCTCAATATCTTCGTTGAACCCTTGGAGTTTAGAGGCAAGATCGTTAGCCGGTTTTATTCGAAGAGTAAGCCACGCTGATTCCCCGTACAGCGAGCCATTCGGCCGTCCGAACGGCGATAGCATCTGTATTGGAAGAAGATCCACTCACTACGCATTTACCTTTCCGGACGAAGCGATGATTTCTATCCTACCGAGCAGTGGGGGCGCCTGGACTATTGCATGCAAGGCCATGTCGGATCCGATAGATGTTTCACGTCATTTCAGTATTAGTCGATCGTTATCATTCCAATCTCACTCTCATTGTCACTGCGCAAGGACGCAGTAAATTAAATCACAATGAAGAGAAAATGGTGAGTCCACTTTATTCGTTCTCAACAGTCCCTGTCCTTCGCAAGTTGAGGAAACCAGATTCGTATCAATAACTCTTTGTCTGTTTCTGTCTTAAAAATGAATATGTGAGATGAATTGGCGAGAGGCCCTAATTTCCTTCTCCGAGCAGATACAGGAAGCATCCAAGGGTAACTGAGACGCCATTGAATGGCAGGGGACTCGACCTGCACACAACTGGCTACTCTGTCCGCATTCTGTATTACTAATTTCCCACATAGTTCACTGCTCTTGAGAATATGACACTACCTTCAATGGAGTTTTTTTCCACACTATGGCAGACCCTTCGCATTTAATTTTTCTTCTTTTGTTCACAACTCCTGATAGCCAATAGCGATTTGTCATAAAAATACTGCCAAACAGTTTCAATGCAAACGACTCTTCAGACTCCTGAAATTGACTGTTTTCTATCGAAACAATTCTATGAGGAATGTGACACAGGATACATTGAAACCTCTTTATCAATATAGTAATTTTCATCCTCAAAATAATTAGCTTAATCCATTTTGTACAGACAGTAACTCAGACAAGTTCCAACTGAACCCTATCTTCTTCTACAGCAAAGTCTTCCACTTCCACACACTCCGTAGTTCTGAGGGCATGCGCATCCCTGCTGTTGGAATGATTGCTGATTGCAAGTAATAACGGAAGGTTGAGTCTGAAGAGGAGGAAGAGTGGAAGTGATTGGGGAGAGAGTTGGAGTGAAAGTAGAAGGAGAACACTGGGCTGAGCAGGAAGTCTGGCAGGCGGGTTGACACTGCAAAGAGGAAGGTTCAGACTGAATAGATGGAGTATTATTTTACCTGAGAAGGGGCGTAATTCTGCTGAGAACACTGTTGATTGCAGGTCTGTTGGCAAGCGGAATTGCACTGAGAAGGAGGGGCCGAGGCAGTGGAGTAGGGGATGGACACCTGCAATAATTGGATTGTATCATTAATGACCTACAACTAGATATATTTCCAGAGTGGCTAAAACACCGAATAGAACACAACTAACTCTTATGACAATGGGCGAGGTCGAAACTCCTCCGTTCATCTGATTCTGTTGAGTGCAAGATTGTTGACAAGCGGGTTGGCAAGAGGGAGAACACTGTTGTTGGTCACGAACAACGACCGGAAGTTGCTGAAAAGGAAATAAGTTAGTCGCTTCTCTTCATCAGGGCCGATTTCGTCTTTGAATATACGGACATTTTTCACAATACCTGAGCGGGTGCCTGATAGACTGGAGCTGAAGTGGTGGTGGTAACCTCGATACACTGAGGGCTGCAGGCAGGCATGCAACCAGGGGCGCATGTTGGTTGCTGTAAGGGATTTATTTGTGTGATCGAGCCTCGTAGTGAACCTGATAAACGGGGAGAGGAGCAGGGGTCGGAGCGGGAGTTGTGGTGGTTGCAACAACGCATTCGGGAGTGCAGGCAGGCATGCAGACAGGAACGCACTGAATTGGTTTCATAGTGCACTTCTTGATGCCATTCATCAATCCAAATATTCATAACAGCCAAGATACGGAAGGGAGTGCATGTGCTTTTGATGTCTTTTGCTCGCCAATGACTAGAGATATTACACAGAACAAATCAACAAGTGACCGTACCTGATACATTGGCTGAGGAGCGGGAGTGGGTGCAGGAGTGGTGGTCGTAGTTGTGGTAGTGGAAGGAGTAGTCGATGCAACGATGCACTGAGGGGAACAGGCAGGCATGCAGAATGAGAGGCAAATGGTCTGCTGCTGAAAGTGGAATAGATCCAGTTTATTCCAAGTGTTCACTACCTTACCTGGTATTGAATCGGGGCGGTTGTGGGTGCGGGAGTAGTAGTTGTGGTAGTGGTAGTCGAAGTGGTGGTTGTGGTCGCCTCCACACATTGGGGATTGCAAGCGGGCATACAAGCAGAGACACAGACGTAAATCTGCTGTTGCTGGGGCTGGAATGAATTTGCAAAAGTAGGTGGAACAAAAAGTATGGTACAGTGACTTTCCATCGCTTCATGCTTGATCAAATTTTGACTTAGCTTATTGTATTCATTTCTAACAGCAAATCCAGATTGTAATTATTTAGCAGTGTAGTCAAAATAGCGAAACAAATTGACGACTGAGTTAGGGTGCATGACTTAGTTGTTGTTTGGCGTTTCCAATCTCGGCGCAGATTCACGTCCTCTAATTCACAGTCAGCCTATCCATAAAAGCAACAGTCTACCTGGTACTGGATGGGCGCAGGAGTGGGAGCAGGAGTAGTGGTAGTGGTAGTCGAAGTTGTGGTTGTGGTCGCCTCCACACATTGGGGATTGCAAGCAGGCATGCAGGCAGATACACAGACGTAGATCTGTTGTTGCTGTGGCTGGAAAAGGTCACTTCCGATTGAATTGAAACACACATGTCAGAGGATCTATCGGTTTTCTGCATAAGCTCGTGAGGCCCCTGGGAATTCAACAGGGGAAGCAGGGTTAGACCGAACTATTTCCCTCGGCCTATCGAATTTGACGCTACCTGATACTGGATGGGCGCAATAGTTGGAGCGGGAGTAGTGGTGGTGGTAGTCGAAGTGGTGGTAGTGGTTGCTTCGACGCATTGGGGAGTACAGACTGGCATGCAAGCAGGAACACACACGAACTGTTGCTGGGGCTGAGAATGATTATTCGTGACAGCTACACATAGGGAAATCCGTACCTGGTAGGCGGGTTGAGGAGTAGTGATTGGGGGAAGGTACTGAGGAGTGGTCGGGTTAAGGTAGACTGGAGCTGCAGTCTGGTAGATGGGCTGCTGAGTCTAAAGTATTGAGTTATTCAGAGGGGCAAACGAGCTATCAGCGAGATCATCTAATTGTAGATACCAGTATCATATGAGATTCACAATCAACAATGCAATACCTGAGTCATCTGTGGTGCGCAGTTGCAATTGTTCGCGGGTTGCGCAGCAGGGGGGCATGGACAATAGGAGACGGGAGTAGACTGGCAGGAACAAGAAGGATTCGACTGTGGGGGACACACACAAGACGATTGACGTTTCGCTCGAATCTGAAGAATATTGAGAAATAAACAACACTGAAGCGGATTGGATGTCAATTTCCAAGGAATACTTAGAGAACAGAATGAGAAGGATGAGCGAGTGCGAACTACTCAAGTGCGCCAAAACAAACAGAAAGCGGGGTAACTCACAGGGTCAGCATTGGCGAGAAGCGCAGTAGCGAAAAGGACGAAGAGGAGCTTCATTCTACTCAATGGAAGAGTAGATCAGAGAAGATGATTCTGCCATATCGCCCCTTCCTCTTATACTCCCTCAAGGATCTTCTTTTCACTCTTCTAGATCCGCTCTCTCTATTCTTCCTGTCTCTTCTCACTTCTTTCGCACTCTCAGATGATCAGAGACGTGCTCCTCTCAAGTGAGATTCTCTTGTTTGACATGGTTCTTTCTCTGTTCTATCCGGGTCACTGCAAACATAACTGGCAGTTTCGAGTTTCGGATATCTCGAGTATCCCTCTCTAAGCTCACTCCACTGTTTTTTTCAAAGAGCAAACTACTTGGGGATGAGTGACTCAAACAAAGAAGATGAGTTGAGAGCGCGAAACGTGCGTGGCTTTCCCTCTTCGAGGGCATCTAAAAACACGCACGTTCCCCACTCATTTCTCCTCTCATCTCCAGACTGTTCTTCATGCATTCTTACACCGCAGCGGAAGAGAGCGAGAGAATAGGAAGGGATCACTGATGTCTACAGAATGATCAGCAACATCGCTCGATGCAAGATGCTTATGTAAGCTCACTTTATGCAACATCGGAAATAACGATAAATAGCTCAAGAGTAGAGCCACTTCCTCAGAGGAAGCTTCCTAGTTTTCATACATACTGAAAAGTTTGAATGACGCACTGAACATTCTGAGTTCCAACAGACAAATGAAAACTAACTGGTTTTCACCTCCAGCTCAAAAGTGAGCACACAAGGCTACTCAATAACCACCAGATCTGACGGAATGGGATCAAAGACCAAGTTGATGAAGAAGATCGTTTTGTATTCATGTTTAAAATCACAACATGTTTACTTGTTTCACTGAAGTCTTTGAATGGAAATGAAGTATTCGTGCTATGCGGACATTCAAGAGATCGCGAGGGATAAGCTACTGGATTAGTCCACTCGTACCACAAGACCACCCGCTGTCCAATAATTGCAGGGTATGAAGAGCTGATGTAGATGTCACATGCACTTCCCTCCATTGTCAATAACATCCTCTATCTGGAAGTATATCTGGCATCAACAACATCTTTTCTTCCCGAGGTGTGTTTGGTCTGAGAGTGAAAGGGTGTCATGCGTTCGCTTCTCTCACATCTTTGACGTTGCAGTCGTGGTTTCACTCTTCATCCCTTACAATATCCAGTTCCGCTCAGTTTTGCTGCATAATCCCTATCGTAAGGATGTGGATCGAGGAATGCCCTATCACAATGCTCAATGCTGTTCTCGCTACGGCATCTTTCTTCTCGCTAATCGGACTCATCGTAGCAACTGTCCGATGCAAACTACTGCATTTCAACTGCAGGTTTGCCCTCTTTTGTTCCATAACTTAACAAAAAATTCAGGATTCTCTTGATTGCTTTGGCAATTGCGATGATGCTACTTACTATGTCAATTTCCTTCGAGATTTCGGAGGATTTTTTGAATTGCACTCAGTTGCAGATCCTGGAACTAATTCCTCACTGTATGTTTGCTCAAATTTCATCCCTTAACACAATGATGGCAGACATGATACGTATTGCTCCCTCACTGCGCCGTTCTTCAATGATTCTATTCTCCCTGATGACCCTCTCCATCTGCCTAGAGCGCCTCTGGGCGTGTTTCAGAGCTGGACTCTACTCCGAAACCAACATGCTTGCTCTGTTTGGAATCTTGATTTCGGTAAGATAGTCAACTCGATAATTCTACAGCATAATTCTGCAGATTGCGATCGCTGGAGCTTTCGAATTCGTTCCCAAGTTCAGTAAGCCAACCCATAAGAGGACAAATCTTTTGCTAAAATCTTTTTTTTCAGGAAACTTTCCAACGTTCTACCTGTACACTATGCTCACAGGAATTGATATTTGCTCGTTGCTTGTCAGTGAAGTATGTTTCGAAAATACACGAATTCCCATTGCAGATAGCTTGTGTGACGCTACTGTGGAGTCGTCACAAGGCTCATTCTTATTTGATTCATTCGAATCATTCTTTGGCTAATGCGAAGCTCGATACAAAACTACAGGTTAGCTGTGAGTATCGTCAACGAAAACTGTTTAATTCAGCTGAAAGAAGTAATCAGCGTCATTTCGAGCATTCTTCCTGCTCTTTTCATCTACATTCTCGTCAAGCTCTCAGGGATATTCTTAGTCTTCTATGGCGTCATCCCAAACACGGAATCTCCTTTATTCTCATCTGTGAGGAGTATTTATATCCCTCTCTATTCAATGCAAGCCTTCAGATTCTCCTGACCAACTGTTCAGTCGTGCCCTTACTTGCAATTCTTTTGAATAGCAATCTGCGGTCGACTTTGCTTCCCTGCTGTAAGTTGTCTCAAATCACGTATTGCTTCATTTTCAATGTTTTTAGGCTCCAACAAAAGTTCAACCAAATCTGGCAACAGCCATCAAACACATTTCGAAATGCTTGACAAGTCAGTCTCGAAACAGAAAACAGTCATTCTAAAGAATGCCTCTCGAGTCGCTCCATATGCTGTAAAGTTTTGATCTCATCTTTCTTGTTCCGCATTCTAAACAGTTTCCTATGTCTCTTCAAGTTTCTGCAACAGACGATAAACTTTTTGTATGTAATTCGCGCTGGCATCCTTGATCGTTTCTCGGGGAAACAACTACTCTTCGTCCCCTCCTTAGCTGCATAGGTCAAACTTGAGCAATACTTATTGATGTGGTTCTTGCACTTGGTAAAACACGATTGCATGTAAATGTTTATGCTGACGAAGTGATTAATCGTTCGATCATTATCCCCACCCAAAGATCTTGATGATCTCAGAAATCGCCTTCTTTTTGATTTTTCCAACTCCTTCCTTGATAGTATTCTCGAGGTCTTTGTCCTGAAATCGTGCCTTTATTTGAGCTCTTACTTGCAATGATCACCTTATTCGGAACTCTGCAGAAGTCGCCTGTGTTGCAACAGCATCCTTTGACCTGCAATGTTGGGATAGCACAGCGCACGGCTCACAATTTCTCATTCTCCCTCACTGGTTAGAGTGGAAGCAGAACTGAAAAAGAGTAGTCAATATCTACATAGATGAACTGTGCGGCTCTGCAGTTGCCAGAATATATTGAGGGCAGTGGCATGCCGTTACTAATGAAAAAGGAACATACCTTGCGACCTCCGACATCGAATATTCGACAGATGTTTTCGCCGATGAACTAGAGTGGTTTTATTCTCACAGGAAAATATATCAGCATACTAACCTTACATTTCATTTTCGAGCAACCGGAGTATTTCGGTTTTACTCCGAAGATTTCACCAGTTAGGAAGATGCATGATGCTCCCTCATCGCAAGTCTGATTAGTTAAAAAAGAATCTGCTAAAAAATAAGAGCTTTAGCTAACCTTTTTTTCGTCCTCTACGCTCAATCCCATGAGTGATTTGCCTGAAAGCAAGAGATGGCGGGTATATAAATAAATAGTTATTCGATGAGTGCTTACTGCATCTATTTGGACTGCCGTACAGAACAGTGTTTTTCACTGACCAGAGTAGCATTGAAGGCCGAGTGTACTGATTGGAAGGAGTACAGCTACAACAAACGGCAGAAACCTTTTCATGCCGATATCGGAGGAAATGCTTGAGAATGGACGAAACCTGAGAATATATAGGCGCTCAGTATCCGGAACTTCGAAGCTGATGATTCAGGAAGGCTATTGTATGATTCTATTGAAGTATCTAATTGGTCGCATCCGGAAAAAAAGTGCTGACTCAGTCACCATTTTCCTCTTTTTTGCGACACAATACAACCGTCAAGTAAGAAATCAGCTAAGGAGTTTCAAGGAGATAAGAAAATTGATGAAACACGAAACGTACACGATTCGTTGCTGAAATTGACACAGCGATCACTTTCAGCATTGCCGAATCACAGGAAAGCAATGGAAGAGGGTGCCAACTTTTATTGCTGAATGTTTTTCAAGGAAGATAGATTCCGTGCTGATCAGTTGGAACGTTAAAACAGTTCTGTATTGCGGTCTTCTCTCATTCGACCATCGTATTGACGGCTGAGCTGATTCTCGTCATAATTCCAACTCGAAAGAGGTACAAAGAAGATTAGAAGTTGTCGAATAGTCTTGCCGCCGCATATTTCAAGTATCTACATGCAGTTCAAGAGAAGTTGTGAAGAAGGATCGGAGGAATCATGAATTGAGATCACGAATGACTCAGTACGATGCAGTTGCGATGATTATCTTCAAGAAATGAGAGATAATAGAAGATCCCTGCAATCTTCGAGATCTTTTATCAATGATAACACAAGACGGAGCTCGTGTCTCGATCTCTTCTGCAGCTTTAGTATCTCGGCCCTCTGATTTCCTCTCCATTATTCACTAGAATCTTTCCTTTTTCATATATTGGATCATGACAGCAATGCAAGTCTCGTAGTTGTGAATCGTACATGTCTTACTGGATTCCGGTCTCGGAATCTACATGAATGTCTCACTAATAAACCTGTCTGGTACCTATTTCCCCTCAGCTAAAATGTCCTATTATTCTTCCCGTGTCTTGAATTATCCTCATCCATCTGTGTCTAATCTCACCGCAGAAAAATAACACAATAGCGGCGGAAACGCGATTGTACTACCGTCGGCAAATTACCAAATCAAGCCATTCTCTTCCAATTTATGTGTCTTATATTTCCCGCCATTCGCCATTTCGCTCTTTTCGATGCCTCTATGGGAATAGCCAAGCATTGTTGAGCCTCTTCTTAGGCATACTTACATCTAGTTTGCGGTTTGCCACTGCCTTTGATTCATCTCTGTGATTGCACATTACACTGTCGGATCATCTCTTTCTCTTCAGTGAAATGGGAGGAATTCATACGCACTTAGAGCAACCGAAGGATTACGAAACGATCGAGAAGTGGAGGACAGAACACGAGAAGGGAATCCGCGAATTCGAGGAGATCCTGTATAGGGGAATACTCGTTTCGGAGCTTCTACCAGACGAGAAACGACGGACTAAGGCAGTGGAGGATTACCTCCGTTCTTACGATGAAGAAGAGGATCGCCTCTTCAGAAGCCTCGAGAACGAACTACGCAGCTTTCTGTGGCAGTAAGTGCATTGCTTTCTTGTTTTTCTTTCTGTGCCATGAACGTTTCAAAAGGAGCTGGATTCACTTTTAATTAAGCACGATGTATTTGGTTCAGTAAGAGAAAATACACTACATTTTGCGACCAGTATGCAAACACGACCCGTACGCCATATTGCAGGAACCCCCATTCTCCGATTGCTCCTCGACGCGTAACTCCGAAGAGCTTCAGAGCGGAGATTCGAGCACTTGAGAGGAAGTTCGCGGAGATCGATCGTATTTTCACTTCTTTCGACCTGTCATCCCTTCAGAATGAACACCCGACAGAGTATTTGAGACTTTTTGCTGCGCGCACTCACATCTGTCAGTTCTACCACACCCAGCTGACTTATCTCAGAAACCAACTATCACTTTACTTCGAATGAGCTCCTCGATATTCGTATCCATCTCTATTACTTTCAAATCCCATGCGTTTTCTATTATGATATTGTTGAAGTCGATAAAGCTACCGTAACAAAAGCTCTAAATCTGGTTGAACTCTATTTTCACAACTCTTCTCGGTTTGGTAATCGCAGCGGACTTACGAGAGATCAAACTTTCACCGCTAGACGTTGACTGATTTAGCCATTTTAACCTGGGAATGGGTAGAGATGGAGAAGGAATGTGGGAAATCTGTCTTACCGACAGTCGATGTCCTGGGAGCATCCCCTCCATCTTTCCTTCTCCGCACCTGTCATCTAATTGAGGATAGAGATCCGTTCCGCCGGGCCTCACTAATCCCTTACAGTGATTATCGTGCCGGGGGCACAGTTCCGCCCGTTTAGTAGCCAACTGGCAGGCCTGTGAACATGATTTTGATTCAATTCACTAACTTTTTTTCATTTTTCACTTGTTTGTCATGTTTACTTCCGATTTCATTGAAAGTAAGTGTGCTTATTTGCAGCGAGTTCCGTGTGCCATCCCAATGCTATAATTGCCAGCTGGGCGGTATCTCTGGGAGGCCCTATCCCCCGTCTCCCTTTTCTCTCGCTAATGAAGCTACCTTCCTTCTACTTTTACTCCAATCCATTTGACTATGCTATTATAATACCACAGAATAATCGTTTTTTACAATTTCTTTTCGATTTGCTACTCTACGGCTCTTTCTTGCGATTTCTACGGTTTTCTATCAGCACAGCCGCCAAAAATTGTAGCCTGGCTTAATTATAGTACTTCCACTTGTCTTTGACGTTGCCAAGTTGAAAACCTGCCCCCATGCAACCCGCAATCAGAGTCTTCTATGCTCCTGTTGCGCTATCTAACGTAGGATGTAAAAATATGAGCTTGGAAGAGAATTGCTTCTGTGTTCTGAGGTACTTCGAATCTCAACCTAGCAGTAATATATATCGAAAAATTGTTTATTACGCGGGATAACATTGCACATGTTAGTTTCCTCTTACTTTCTCTTACCGATCTTACTTTCCGCCTGATCGAGCATCCTCTGATCCCTATCGAAACCCTTGTCTCATCTGCGATAGGACAACGCCTCAGTAATCCGTTTCATCTGTCTTTCTTTCCTCGCGGGTCATTCATATCTCCTGTTGGGCCCATCGCGTGGTATTTCCCAAATTTCGTTCAATTTCTTGTCCTTCTAATATTCCATGGTATCCTTTTCGTGCGACATCTAGCGATTGTAGTCCAACTACCTTCCTCACATTTCCATCTTGCTTTTCTCTCCGTTTAATTTTGATTATACAAGAGCGACACTCCTTAACTATCTCATTTTCATCAGATGGGATCGATTCAGTCGCATCTGGAAAACCCGACGGATTACAACACGATTCGACGATGGAGAAACGCGCACGATGCAGGAATTCGCCGATTCGAAGAAGTGCTCTATCATGGAATTCACGTCACCGAGCTTCCACCGGATGAGCTAAGGCGGACCAAGAAAATCGAGAAGTTCCTCCGGTCTTACGATCAAGAGGAAGAAGAACACTTTGTAAGCCTCAAGAACAAGCTACGCGATTATCAATGGTGGTGAGTGCATTTCTCAACCTCTTCACAGCATCATTAGCTAGAATTAATCAGAATTAAAAACATACTCCCCTTTTAGGAATGAAAACAAGCCGATTGTTCCTCTCCATCTAACGACTTTCATAGTTAATGCGGAGTTCCGAAAACTTCAGCGAAAGTTCAAGGAGATTGAAGGAATATTCGCTTCATTCGATCTCCCTTCCCTGGAAAAGAGCAACCCTAAAGAGCATTCGAGACTTAGAGACTCCCTCCTTCACATATACTCCTTCTACATCAGTCAAGTGACATATTTGCGAGATCTCAAACGTTTAGTTCACAAGCAAAATCAATAATTAACTCTTCGTATGGGGCCATTTCTTGATCCGTTATTTCGAAGAGTCTCAATTGTATTCCGCGTCGTTATTCCACTGGTGAATGAAGTACTAAGTTTTTCATGGGCAAATTTCTGTCTGTTTTGGTGCTCGCTTCGTAACAGCGAGTGTTTGGAAACAAATTGTGCGAAAGAAGATACTTTCCCGTCTGGAACTTGATTTCATTGTCGATCTTCCTTCCAACGTGGTCTGGGAACAGGGAAGATCTGTCTTTCCTTTCCGCCCACCTGTCATCAAATTGACGAGACGGATCCGTGCCGCGGGGTCCTCACTAATCCCTTACAGTAATTACAGTTCGGGGAACACTGTTCCTCCCGTCTAATAGCCAAGCGAAAGGGCCTTCTCTAAATGCTTGTGATTCTTGCTTCCGAAAGAAGCTAATAAGAGAGTAATCGAAAGGGAGCGAGGTAATCTACCCACTAGCCGAGGGATATTTTCGGTTGCGAGTAGCTGCTCATTTATCTGTTATCTAGTCAAATCACTATGCCATCTCTATTTCATATTGAATATTGAAGTGAAATATTGAATTGCCTGTCTCAATTTTCGAAAAAATGCCCTCGTCATATGGACACATCACTAATCGGATGAGATCGGATAACAGTGATATCACTGAGGACTCTGGTGTATGAGACCTCCTCTCACATCTGTTTTCATTCTACGCATATTATTCTTCAGATGACCTCAGAGAATGGAGTCATCATCTATTCGCAGAATTGTCTCACTGGTCTACTTCTGAGTATCATCTCTTAGTATTCCTTCCGTCAGTTTGTTTGACGTTCATTTTCATTTCGGGGTACTTTGAGTACTTTCTAAATTATTTTCTTGAAAGATGTGCAGTATCTCTGGTCGTTTTACCTTTTCTAATACTCCAATGAGGCGCCTACGCCTACGCCTGCGCCAATCGTTCAGTACTTCTTCAAGCTAGTAACAATTTACTCCCTCCCCAATCGATGTGACAGCGATTTGTACCTCAGAAAGCGCTTTTGCGCCCATTGCTTTACATTAGCGCAACGGCCAAAATTTGTAGGCTGGCTTAATTATAGCACAGCGAGCTGTCTTTGACGTTGCGATGTCGAAAACTTTCTATGCTTCTGCGCGTTTGACGCAAAAAGAAAAACCTGCGGCATACCCCAACTCTTTTTTGTGATCACGCCTCACACTTTCCTCACTCGTCTATAATGATTTTATCCTCCCGGATGGTAGTAGATAGCAAAATCGAATGGGAGTGGAGTGATATCACTATGGACTCTGGCGTATGAGCCCTCCTAACACATTTATTTTCATTCCGCACATATTACGTTTCCTGTTTTCTAAGAGAATGGAGTCATCTCCTATTCACAGAATTGTTTCATTGGTCTAAATCTGAGAATCATCTCTTGCGTATTACTTCCGCGAGATTGTTTGACGTGGCTCCTCCCCTAAAGCATTTGATAAACCGCCCGATACATATCAACTGGTTCCTCTTCCTCTTTTCCCGATTATCATCGCCTAATGAGATAAAAAGGATGACGAAATGTTAGATGCAAGATATTTTACTCCCAATCTCATAATCGCCAGTCACTCGGTATCTCTGGGCGGGCCCTAACTCCCTCTCTCTAATGAAGCAACCTCCCCTCTCCCTCTTCTACTATTATTTCTATTTCTCTCCAATATGGACTTATCCCATTCATCGTCTTTTCGTCGCTTTCGCTTCGGTTTTGTGTGATCCCATATGCTTAAAGGAGGGCTATTAGCAAAGAAATGGGCGAAAACATGCATTTATTCGCTGCAAAAAACCTGGGTCGAAGGAGGCATCGAACCACCGGCCTCCAGAGAGCTTGACCGGAGCTCTAACCACTGCGCTACACTGAGGTGTTGGAGCTGCTCCTCTCATTTCACATTATGATCGAGATGCTTTCACATTCAAATTCCCGCCACTCCCCTGTCCAGCAAGCGTCCATGGCACATTGCCAACTCGCTATAAAATCGTACAGGCTAAAGATACAACCATGCGGTTTTCGGATTTCTGATATGGTTCATAATAGCTACAGTTCTGCGTTGGCAGATTAG